>CM029546.1:16827435-17042432 GCA_017141385.1 Sogatella furcifera
ATTTATAGTCAATAACATTTAAAAATTCAAGACTAACATATATAACTACACCTCCTTTCCTCATATCTACTCTGCTATAATTACATACCAAAGACATGTTACTAATATGCAGGGAATTAATTTCATGTTCTTTCAACCCATGCTCAGTTAATATCATAACATCTGGCTGTTCATCCTCCACTAGAATATCTAAAAGGGTCACCTTACTAACTAATCCATCAATGTTCTGATGTATTATTTTAATATTATTCAAGTCTTTCATAACTCTATTATTACTACACCTCAAATTACTTGGCTCATATCTCACAGATGAATCACAGATTGAAATTGTATTATTATTGTTTATTCTATCAAGTGACGGTTCATTATGTGAAAAATTATCTACCCTAAAAAAATATTATTATCATCATCATCATCATCCCTGTATTGACCTAATGGAATAGGCTGTTTGGGTGAGTCCACAGTATCACTTATCTCAGATACAGTATTTAATATAATATTAACAATGTATTTTTTCCAAGATAGTTCAAGTCATGACCGTGAGATGTATGGAATCTTGGACCTAGAGAACTTGAATCTGAAAAAGTCACATTACAGAAATGCTCACAGATACTTTTTAAGCGTTTGTTTGTTTTTTGGATCTCTATATTAACGCAAGACCACTTAGGAAGATCATGACGATGAGGTATGGAAAATACCAATACATTCGTATGCTGCAAATCCAACAGCCTGCTCCTGAATGATTGAATTAAATAATTGGATTCGTTGGATGCCACATCATTACCTCCCGCGATGAAAACTACAATGTCCTCTTTAGTCATGTCCGAACAAATACTTTTGCAATCCTCAGTAACTCTCTCAAACTTGGCACCAGGTTTCATCATACTTAGAACATTGTGCTGACTTCTTGATAAGATTCCATCAACAACTCTCCTTCCTTGACTGTCAGAAAAGCACTTGATTCTAACTGGCCATGAAACACGGTTCAGATCCAATTTTTTTCATTGTGGATGATCCTCTCATTAGCATTTTTGCTAGCCCGTGGTTTATGGAGAGTGCAAAGATGATTGATGAGGTGGTTGAACGTCCTTACCTTTGTTGGTGTTCAAAGTTCAAACCCACGACCGGGTATAACTTGAAGACCCAATGGCAAGATGGGAGAATGATTCAAGCTCGGTCAATATTAGTTGAAAAATTACCAATTTGATCTCAAATTGTAGAGAACATCTCTACTATGAAGACCATATTTATAATTCTTGGACACATATTGACCGAGCTGGTGGCAATTTCCCATCTTGCCAGAGGGTGTTTACTTGAACAGAATATACTAGCGAACTGAAGTTACAACCCCAGACCTCTCGGCAGGCAGATTGAAAAATAGCTAACTTACTTAGAAGTAACTTAAATCTAATGGGAAGTCTTTGAATTGATCAAGATTTAAAAATTTGATGGTTCATTGTTAAGTACGGTATCTCATATTTTTGAACGCAATTCTGTGGCTTACAAAAGGTAAGTTTGTTAATAATAGACTCAATGAAAGTACTGTTCTAGAAACAGAACATATTCCACCATTTTCGATGAAAATCATGTCACCTTCTTGTTTAATCAATAACAAATGCTTAGTTATTTAACAAATTATGCAATATTTAACAAAACTTTATTTTGCAGATAGAAATGCCAACAATTGTAGCAGTGGATGTTTCGCTGTCAATGGCACAGCCCGTTGCTCTCGATTCTGGAGAAACGTTTACGCGACTTCAACTCGCTATTCATGGCATCAATACTCTTCTCGATTATTTTTCAATGTACTCCAAATTGGAATTCGTTGCTGTTGTAAGTTTTGTCATATAAGTTATTTCTCCTAATTCACATGATTAGAAATTCTTGTTTATCTCAATAATGATTGATATAATTTATTATTATTGGATTTGAAGTAAAACTAGTTATTTTGCTATGATCAATCTACCTGTTTATAATTAATATTAACTATCAAGTGAACATAAAAATCTTCATCACTTGTTGTTTCAACATTAATTGTATAAAACTAATGAAACAATATTTTTTACTTTCTTTTTGTGTCGTTATGAATTGTGATTCGTGAAGGTGATAATATCCAGTATTTTTATCACATCCAAAATAATATATACGAAGAAAACAAAAAACACTCCAAATTTAATTTAGAGTGTGATAATGTTGATATGGATTTTATGAAAGTCCAGGCAGTTGAGAGTGTTCAGGAGGATATGGTACTAGCGATAAATGAAATTAAAAATAATGAATAGTATGTCATTTCCAATTAACGGTCTTAGAAACTAAGATTAATTAAAAAAATATTTATAACTATAGTTTATAGATTTGAAGAGAGATTGAGGTTATTGATTGGTTTACAAAACTTATTGTAATTTTGAGAAACTAATAGTTTGATTTATTTATTTAATAGTATTTTGATTTATTCATTTTATATTATTTCCATTTATTTATTATTTTAATAGTGGCGTTAATTTTCAAGGTGGCGTTCTCCTCAACCTGTGAAGTAATTTCTCATTTCACAAGAGATTTCGATCAACTGAAGTTGAAATTGAACCGACTCGAAGAATGTGATAAACAGGATATTGATTCAGCTCTGCAGGCCATCAATTCGTTAGTTCTCAGTGAATGGGGCACTGCCACTCCTTGTCAGGTAAACAGTCATTGTCAGTTAACATAATCAAATCTGTTGTTATCTTGAAAATAATTCATTTCACAATTCAGAATTCAATTAGAAGACTATTTTCATGGCTCAACTTCCGAAGGTCGTCTCGAGAAAAATAGAAAATCTCTACCCAAATTAAATCTTAGATGATCTACCGTTGTCATTTTGACTAAATAGACTGGTATATATTTGCAGCCTCTCGACTATCTACTCAACGTTTTCTCTTGATGAAGTCGACTGAACTGGTAAATGTCCTTGCGGTTTAGCCTTAGGAGGAAATAAATCTCAAAAAGGGCCGTTTTCTCCAAAAGAGTTCACCTGAAAATTTAGTTCAATCATCAGCTTTCGATGTATGGTCACATTTATCATCATGTGTTCCAATTATAGGTTTAAAGGTTTAAACTAAGATTCAGCAAAACCTGTTCATAGAAACCGACCTTTAGGTTCAAATGTGTTTCAACTGAAACACAAGAAAATAAATGTGACCAGACAGTGACAGCTGATGTCTGAACTAAAATTTCAGGTGAACGTTTTGGAGACACCGGCCCTTATTGAGATTTCTATCCTCCAAAGGCAAAACTACTCCAGGTCATTTTCTAGTCAAGTCGAATCGATCAAGATAAAACGTAGAGTAGATAGTGGAGAGGCTGCAAAGCAATCTGTAGAGGCTGCTGTAGATAAAGCAATCTAATCTAATGCGTTCCAATGGTGTTTCGTTTGATTCGAATCTATACATATTGGTTTCATTTTGTAGGTAATACTGATAACCGATGGAGACACTCGTTACGATGCGCTGAACTTGGGTGCGACGTTGCCGTTTCCGTTTCCGGGCAAAATGTTGGCGGTGGCGTTGACGGCTGCCGGCACGCGCACGCCCAACCTGCGCCGTTTGGTCGAAGTGTCCGGCGGCGATGGAGTAGTCGTCGTTCCAGACAACCAGTTGTCACCCACTTGCGTGCAGAATCTCTTTCACAAGCTGGCCGAAGATAATTACAGCTCGTTCACGGGCACACTCAAGTGTGGACACCTCAGCTGCAAAGTTATTCTGTCTCCATCACCAGTGGTAAGAGGCATTCAACTCAAATACACATTAATTTTCTCATCGTTCACAAACAAACTCACTTTTCTCGCACACTCAATGCAATAATTAATAGAAATTAGAAATCAAAAGTAGTAAGCTACATAAATCATATTCGTATCTGTTTTTTGTTAGTTTATTTGGTATGATACAGTCTGAATTGAAGGTTAAATGGCTTCAATTATTATGTACCAAAATATACGTTTTTGTGGGTGCATAAAAATTGGTAGTATCTCTTCAATAAGGTTCTACAGAAAAATATTAAGAAAATTATAATAAATATTAAGAAAATATGTAAGGTTCTACCCATAAAAATATTTGTGGGTATTCATTCTCCTATTTTTTAACTCAAATATGTTATACAAATAATTGATTTTTCCTTTTCAAGAACTTAAGCACAGTTAGCTTAAGAACTTCATTCATCATTTGTGGATTATAATCCATAATAAATTTTTATAAATACCCATTTATATTCCTTTCTTCTATTCAAAATAAAGTTAGTAATACAAGCAGAATAAAAACTTCAACGTCTTCAACTTTCAAAACTTGGATGTTCAAAAGGTAGCATATACGAATTTTTTTCTTGTGATAGAAGACACTCATGTGAGTGAATAATTTCTTTTACACTATTAAAACCTCAGATTCAACCAATATTCGAAGTTTCCTAAGATTCAAGTGTTCAATTTTGATTCAATTGCAGCTGCACACAAAAAGACTGCAGGAATTTGATTTGGGTGGTTATAGGTGAAGTGTATGTTTGATTGGATTGCAGCCGTATACAAAGACAACCGACTTTGATTTGGAAACGATGAGCTTGTCGGGTCTGCTGGAGATCTGTGGCTTTGTAGAGGTGGCCCATGTGGGCAGTCCGGCCGCCGTGTCCCGGCACCTTGTGCTTCCCCATCCGGCCGCCGCCTCCTCACACTCGGTGCCGCCGCTGAATCCGGCCGTCAAGCCGGAACCGGCCGAGTCGGACGACGAGAGCCACGATGACGGACGAACGCCTTCGTTCTGCGTGCTACTGCATGGAGCGTTAAAGGTACGTATAACAAACTGCTGCTAGGTTAGTGGATGGAAACTCTTGAAATACAAGACTGTCTTGAACAATTGTCCACAAGTGGACAATTGGAATAAATTATAACCTACAGTATCAAGTTCAAATTCATTTCCACAAACTAAAAAATAGGTATAGTCTTGTCATGCAAAGAAGGCGTCCCTTCAAAATTGCCACTTGAACCGAGTGTGAATGCGCATTCGCAAATCTATGTTTTAGTGTAAAATCACGTTTGCCAACATACCGCTGGTGAGATGTGATGAGAGTCAGTCAGATGGTGAGAGAGGGACTATTTTCATTTCCACTGCTGTCAGCATTCAACAGCTGCCATTTTGAAGGAATGACTTCTTTGCTCGACAAGACTATACAAAAACAAGATACAATGAGATTTTTTAAAATAAGAACAAGATAATATTAATACTTGAAATACAATAATACATCCAAATAGAAAAATGCAATGTAAGATCATAACTTTACAGTTTTAAAGTCGTACTAAAGAACTATTTCGATACTGTAATCATGAGCCATAAGAAATGCGAATTTTGATAGCCTGATGACAAATGGATTTGAATTTGAATGGAATCTGAAGTCACTATTTATAAAACTAGCGATTGGCGAATGACTGTTATTTAATGCTCAGAACAGTCGGCGGTTGAACGCTTCCAGATAGATCTGTGATGGCTAGTTTTGTTGGCGTCTGTAATAGGCCCATCTTCTTCTCTGTTGATTCTGCTTCAACCATTTTGAACAACCTTTATATCTTATTCTCCACCTCAGCATTTTTTTCAACTTCTTTTTTCCTTAGCTTTACCTTTTACTGGTGTGCTTGTTAAAATAACGGATTTCAACAGCTTCCTCCTTTAGTATTTTTCCGCTCTCCAGCTTTGAGATAGGGACGGTTTTGAATTTCACTGAATTACACCGTATCAATGTGCCTCCAACCGAATGTATCAACTTGCCCCCACTGCATATTTGTCTTATAAATCAATCTTGCCTCAAAACAAATATAGCTGGAAAATTGTAACTATCACATAACACTCACCTATAAATATGCTTTGAGCTCTACCAATGGTGAGCTTCCCTGGTGGTATGTTGTTGCTTGTAGTTTAACTCAAATAAGATGGTCGAAAATTACTTTGTACTACAGAAGACACTCTTAAAATGATACAACCGCTCACAGTGGTCTGTCGGCAATGAAACTACATTAGGTACTACCAAACAGTAGACAACATGTCTGACTCATATCCTGTCTCTATGCGCGTATTTTTAGGCTCACAATATCAAATGTATCAACGTGCCCCCGAATCAACTTGCCCCGCTCTCCCCTACAGTGTTCGGATTTTAATTTAAATTCAGATTTAATCCATCATTATGCTATTAAATTCAACCTTGGTTATGTTGATAGTATCAATAATTATTCGAGATACTACCTGGTGTTACTGTAAGCTATCTTATCTATTGCAATTAAAACTTCTTGATAACGGTATTTTAAGACCTTATTCAAACTTTAGAATCAATCTCTACCCTTTTATATTGTAATGCCAGTATAAATTATTATCCAAGTAACTTCTGTATGATTCAACAGGTTATCATGATGTACGAGTATCTCGATAAAACATTTGCAATGCAATAAACAATATCAAGCAAAGGAATGTATTGAATCCTCATTTTATAACAACTTTGCCTGTTTATCAAGTCAGTTGTGTTACTGTTGAATTTTGTCTGGAGGTTCTCATTTTCTCGCTGTAATAAACTCTTTTATGGTTGTAGGTTGAAAACATGGCAGCAATTTGTCAGGTTGGCACCGATTGGTATGGAGTTCTGTATTCTTGGGCGGATTCCAAGAAGAAGTCAAACCTGATGCTAACGCTGCTAGAGCCAGGCACCGACACTGTGCCTTGGCTGGGCAACTTCAAGCATCTCGGCGTTCTTTCTGACCCTGAAAACGCAAGTATGTGCAATCTACTATTTAATTCCATAAAATCAAAACTATGAAAGAACCATCAATTATGTTTTACAGTGTATACAAAAATATATCAAATCCATGTATGTACTTCATTTATTGAAAATGGATACTATTATCGTACAATCATGTGGCATCCAAAATTATATTGTGGCGTTATATGTATGTCTGGCTCAACAGCCCATAAAGGCATAGGCCTACCAGCTGGTTGCCAGTTTCAAATTCACTATACAGCCCGTCCAAGCAAAGAAGACACCCCGGCACGACGGGAAAACGGCCCCAGCCCGGCCAATACCGGCTCAAAAGCCATAAATTCTCAATCACAACTCACAGTCCCCGAACCAACACTGGCCGATAGAAGCCGCCCCCTCCACCCCGCCATAAACCCCCCCCCCCTCCCCGGCCGGACAGACCATACAGCAAGAAAATAATCATCAACCAGGATAGAGGTAACGTGTGGTTAGCACGTTGATCCTCTCAACCATAAGCCAGTCTCCGCAACCAATTGGCGGCGCAGAACACCTCTGAATAACATGCAGTTAATCAGTCAGAGTGTAATGCAACAATTACTATTCCTCCAGAGACGGGAAACGACTGACTGTCTTTATTAACGACAGCCAATCTCCCAAAGGAGGGTGATGATGGCGTTAAAGACTACTAAATATTATACAAAGTTATGGGTCAAGTGGAACAGGGGTCTCTTACGCCTCAACTTCGCCCATATCACTTTTGTAATGTACCAAGTGGAGGAATAAAGACATTCATTTATCTACATATACCAAATCAGAGGTTGTCGCAAATTTTTCAAATAACTTATAGCAAGAAATAGTTTGAAGATTCGTGATTTTTTAGCAATGGTGTATATTTAGGCTTCTGTATTATTCCTCATAATGGTAACTATATTCTTTTTATTACGTTGAGACGACTTTTATGGATTTTAATTCGATTTTATTCTGTTTATGTGAAATGAAATATAATTATCGAATCTAGATAGATTCTTGCTTTGCATCGAAGAATTATTAATAGTTGTTTGTTTTTCGTAGATCCCGAAGAAACTTTTCCAGTGCGACCTCCAGAAAAACGAAGCTACTCTCAGAATTGTGTTGTTTGGATTAGACAAGCCGGTTTGCAGTCAGACATTCAGAAGATTTTAAGGCACGCGAGAAAGTTACCAGAAAAAACTTCACATTTTTATAAGGTTAGGACATTTAACCTGAATCCCAAACTATATTGAACGATTTCTAATCCTTCACTTTTTTATTTCCAAGTGATTAATCTTCTTGTTTCAAATTGAAAAGAGGATCTATCTGTACCCCTGTAGGATATTCAAAGATGATCATTTACTCTCTGGTTATTTAAAAGTTTTTTTTAAATTTGATTCTCCTTTGTGAAAGAAGAACTTACTTTTGCAGTATTGATCATCATTGTCCATGTGAACCATCCTTGTTCCACTTCTAGTGCGGATGCTAGCAGAGGAAATGCGTTGCATGAAACTAGTATAATTTGTCCAAGCAAAGAAGACCCGATGGAAGTTTTATTGAATTGAATTGTTTTTTTTTCAAATAAATAAACATTACAACTTGAAATTGAAGAAACATTTAAAAAAGAATAGTACTACTCACTTAGAACAGGTCTGTGCGTGAGGATTAGATATTGCAGTACACCAGCTACTGGATAATTATTAATTAGAATCTCCATATATTGCTACATAAATAGACAAAGGACTTCCGCAACTGCAAATATTGACCAATATTTGCAGTTGCAGAACTAGTCTATTTCCTTAGTCTATTCATGAGTCTATCTATGGAGATTCTAATTAATAATTATTAACAAAGAAGATCTTCTGGCAAGATAAGAAAATGAATCCATCTCGGTCAATATTGGTTAAAAACTTTTGATTTGGTCTCAAATTGTAGATCAGAATGTTTCCTACGATTGAGACCAAATCAATCATTTTTGAACCAATATTGACCGAGCTGGAGTCACTTTCTCATCTTGCTAGAGGGTCTTCTTTGCTTGAACAGACTGTACTATGAAATGTCAAACCTCAATTTTATCGAAACCGATTCATAAGACTAACGGTGATTCTTTTTGTATGCACCAATCTGGTTCAATTTCAAGTATCGGTTCTACTGCGAAACAGAAATTTCTTATCTTATGGTTTCATACAACGTGATTTTTCGAGGTGAAATTTACTCAAGTTTTCTCTATCACATCCACTTAATGGTCTCTTATGAGCAGTGTGTGCACGGTTCAATTTACTTACAAGGTGATACTTGTATCCAAAATAAACAATTCAATAGTAAGTTGTTGTATTAATAATGATCCAAATTCATCATTATTGATAGACTAGACGCCAATGAAACATGAAAATGTATGTATTTTATTCATGATAGCTCTCTTAAGACAGTATAGAAGTGGTCTACGAGAGAAAAGCTATTTAGCTGAGGTCGCTCCCGACATTATGTGTTCTCGCAGAACGCTCGCCGACTGAGCTGATCATTAATAACAATCATTCGCCAATCGCAAATTTTTTGGCATCTTCTACGTAAGACCTTCCTATTCAATTTTGTATTTGATACATGTTTCACCTTGCTAATTGAACGTATGTATTATCATTGACTATGGATATATATACTTGTATCCATAGTCAATGGTATTATCTTGAAAGTAAATTGAACCGCTTTACACAATAACTGCATAAAGTTCATCAAATTGTAACATATTATTATACTGTAATATTGAATAATATTATTTATTGCATTGTTATTTATTTTCAAAGACCTGTGGCATGCAATATATCAATTAATATGTTCTCCTTGGTGTGTTGTGTTATCTAGGAGTTGAACCGCGTGCGACGAGCTGCCATCTGCCTGGGCTTTATGTCGCTGGTGGACGGCCTGGCCGCCATTTTGGAGAGAGAATGTACACTGCTGCCGGGCACTGCGCATCCCGACTGCGCACTGCAGCTTACGCATGCAGCCAACGCACTGCGCAAGCCCTACAGCCGCGATCCCAAGTACAACATTATGCCCATGCGCACCAAGTACACTGATGGAGACTGATCATCGAAAAGCGATTGAAATTTTGCTAGTTTGTATTCTGTGCAGATAAAACATTGAGTTTACATCAGCTGTTTTCTAGCTGATTTGCTAGAACTTACACAAAATAGCAAACTGGCATGGCCGGGTTTGACACCCAGCTTGTGTGCACTTATACGGCTTATGCCACACTCGGCGTAAAAATCTGACATAAGCTTCAGGGTCCTCAAATTTGAGCCCTCAAGTTTGAGTTTCTTGGAAAGCCCGGCATAAGTGTATGGTTAAACCGGCAGGCTTGTTTGCACGTGATTGGGAAACACGACGTTTTATTTTGCCAACAGTATAGAATTACTGTAGGCCTAATGTATAAGCCAAATGACAAAATCTCATTTCCGGTCTACAACAAACATTTCAATTCAAAGTGTTGTATTATATAAATAAGCATTCTGTGAATGTGGGAATAGATTAAGTTATAATTGAATTGCAAGCCGAATGCGAGGATTGAAAACTTTGATTGTAAACGCTGTTTTGCTGACTTATTTGTCAAATAAAATTAAAAAATCTATACAGTTTATATGTTTTCTTTCACTTGAATCATCTTTCCTCTTTATCCTACTATAACAGCAGTGAGTAGGCTATATTATAATTTTGGTGCATTTGATTCGAAAAAAATGCACTATTGGTCTTGCCCTGACAATCGAAAATTTATGATGTGATATATTTTTTACACGTTTCCAAGCCCCTAGAACACGAATTTTATGTCCGTTCAAATTCATATCTCTCTCTCTCTCTCTCTCTCTCATTTAGAAATTAGACTTGACTTACAGTTTTGAGCCAGGGATATTTCGGCTGCTTAGGCAAGCCTTCTTCAACCCAGACTGGTGAAGATGTAGAATTGTTGACATGAGGTTGTTTGAATTCTTTGACTTTGAAACACTGGTCAAAGCTCTTGCTGTGCTCAGAGCCATGGATAGGGACAGGTAGGGAAGTGTTATTTCTGAAGGAGGCTCTATGGTTATTTATTCTTAGATTGAGGGCAGTGGTTGTTTCACCAACATAGAAAGCAGGACAGAAGTTGCAGGAAAGGAGGTAGATGCAGTTTTTGCAAATGCAATTACTGGATTGATGGGTTTGATGGGTGTAGTTGGTGATAGGACTAGTGAAGGAAGTAGAGGGATCAGTGATGGGACAGGTTTTACAGCGGGGGCGTTTGCATGGTAGGGTACCAGGTTGAGTTGGAGGTTCATTAGAGGGATCAGTGATGGGACAGGTTTTACAGCGGGGGCGTTTGCATGGTACGGTACCAGGTGGAGTTGGAGGTTCATTAGAGGTGGGTGATCAGTTTTTGCTGAGGATTTTCTTCAGATTGGGAGGCTGCTTGTAGATGAGAGTGGGTGGTTGCTGGAAGAGACATTTGGTGGAGGGATTGGAGGATACAACATGAAATAGATATTTAAGGATAGGTTTGAGGTTTTCAATACCAGGGAAATAGGTTGTGCAGAGTTTGGGAGCATGAGAGATTTGGGAATTGTTTGAAGTGGTGCTGGATTGACTGTTGGAGGATATTCATTTTTGAAGTAATTTTTCAGGGTATTTGCAATTCAGGAAGGATTGATGCAGTTTTCCAAGGTATTGATCAAGTTGGTGGGGGTCACTACAAATCTTTTGGCCACAGATTGACAGGGATTGGGTTAGAGCTCTTTTGACATGATAGGGGTGGTAGCTTTCAAAGTGAAGGAACTGTTGGGTGTGGGTAGGTTTGGTGTAGATATTTGTAGATAGGGTGTTAGAGTCAGAGAGGGATACAGTGATGTCAAGAAAGTTGATGGAGGATTCAGAAATGTTCCATGTGAAGGAAACAGGGTAATTGGAGTTCAATTGATGCAGGAATTGGGAGAGGGAATCAGCCCCATGTGGCCAGATCATGAAGATGACATCAATGAATTGTAGCCACAGTAGGGGGGAGAGGAATTATTTGGAAAGGAAGTCTTGTTCAAGGTGTTCCATGAACAAGTCGGCATAGGATGGAGCCATCCTGATGCCCATGGCTGTGCCTTGAGTTTGGAGGAAATAATTTCCCTCAAAACTGAAGGCATTATTAGTGAGCACCAGTTTGGCAAGGTTCACTAGGAAGTTGGTTGAGGGAGTGGAGGGTGTAGGTCGTGAGGATAGGAAGTTTTCAAGGGAAGCAAGGCCATAAGGGTGGTTCTTCTCTGTGGCAGCACCCATTTTGCAGCCCACACCTATGCGCCTGATCATGTAATTGAACATTCATTTTTTTCCTTCTTAATCTTGACGACTAATTCAATTTTGAGCAGAATTCCAGAATTTAAGCTTAAGTAGCCTACTTATTTTTTTACAATTGTTTTAAGATACAATTTGGTTTGTGTGGAATGTAACGACTGTTGGCAGCAGTTGATCAGCTGTAGCCAATCACAGCTCATGTCTTGTTCTTTAGCTTTAAAAACAAGAGCTGTGTTTGGCTACAGTTGATCCTAATCGACTGCAGCCAACAGTCATTACTTTTTGCACAAACCAAAATATACATTTTGTCTGAGGTGCAGAAACAGAAGGTTTAGGTACAAGATACAGTGTGCAGAAAAATCGAAACATTATTGATAATAATAATCATGTAACCTGGCTGGCTCGCAGGTCTGGTGTCAGAGTTTTCAGGTCGCTCCTGATTAATTTCAGGGCCTCTGAGATGACTTAACAACTGTTTTTAGGCAGCCGGGACCAACGGCTCAACGTGTCCATCCAAATCACGGGAAAGTGGCTTGAGATATATTATATATATTATATTCGACATTCACAGAAACTTGTGTCATGAAACATCTGCTCTGTGGCTCAGCCAACACACAGAGTGGCCTCAAAGTCGCGCCCGGGACGGGGCAATGCACTATTTCGACAACTCGCTATTTAGCCAAGAACACCCAACTGTCGCTAGGGAGGTGACTTGCTATTTGAAAAACTGCGTGTTTTTAAGAAATAGCAAAATTACGTTTTGGCTATTGCAGCTCGGCAGGCCAGGTCAGGCAACTGGCTGTTTTGTGCCACAGTCCGCCATCAATAGAACTCATCTGTCTAGGAGGGGCATGCAAACTTTGATGCTAGAGCTGATACCTGATGAAGTTTGTGGCAAGTCTGTGCAGCTTGGTCAATATTGATTCAAGAATTAGGCTATAAATTTGATTCCAAATTGTAGGAAAAATCAGATTCAAATATTGTAGTCTGTCCAAGCCAAGAAGACATTCTGGCAAGATGGGAAAATGACTCAAGCTCAGTCAATATTGGTTCGAGAATTATGAATTTGATTGCAAATTATTGTGGGAAACATTGTGATCTATAAAGACTCCAGCTTGATCAATATTGGTTCAAGAATTATGAATTTTATTTCAAATTGTAGGAAACCGTGTGATTATGACTCCAGCTCGGTCAATATTGTTATAAAAATTATGAATTTCATAAAACATTGTGATCTTACAAAAGGCTCCCATTAGGGCTCAAATTGTAGATCATAATGTAAATATAATTTCTTTGAAAAAAAATATTCATAGGTTCAATATATGAGTAATCGAATAAAGACATTTTCCATGAGTGTTAATAGTGTATGAATATAAAACCAAAAAATTGAGGGATCATTATGAAATCTCCTTCCCCCAATGTGGAAGATACAAGCAGAAAATGAAATCCCTCATAAAAATATAAAAATTGAATATCAGATGAGAACAAACCTCTTATGAGTTTTGATTGTGAATGAATATAACACAGAAAATCAAAGCTTATTATAAAATTCCCCCCCCCCCCAAAACTTGAAAACAGAATGAGTTACCAATAATTGAAATATAGTTATAAGGTACTTTCACCAGTATGAATATAAAACAAACTTTGAAATCAGGCTTATTGTAAAAAAATTCCAAAGTTATAAAATTTACGGTGGAAAAGAATCCCCCCCTGAAAAATAGAATAATTCAAATTTTTTATGAGTGTTAATAGTGAATGAATATCACAAAAAAAGCCATAGAGACCATTGAGGGCTGATTGTAAAAAATCCCCCCCCCCCCAAGACTTGAGAAGTATAAACAGGTAATGGATTAAGATATTATAGGAGTGTTCAATATTCAACATGAAAAACATTTTGAGCTTAATTTAAAAAACTCCCTGAAACTTATAAGATATAGGCCTAGCTGAAAATGGAACTCATTCGTAAATAGGATAGCTAAATTTTAGAAGAATAGTGTATTAATATAAAAAAAAATGATTTTGGGGATAGACATGAAAAATCCCCCCCAACTTGAAAAATAAAAGCTGAAAATACAATCCCCTAACAATGTGAGAATTGAATATGGGAAATAAAATCTTCTACAGGTGCTTGAATATAACAAAAAAAACATTCTAGGGCTAATTATGAAAAATCCCGCCCAATTTATAGAAAATGAGCTAAAAAATAGAATCCCCCAAAAATCGCAGAAGCGCATTTGCGCTGCTGAGCCCCCCTCTGGGCACCCCTGTAAGTTTCAATGCTCAGGGCATCATCATCAGTTTTCCACCAATGATGATGCCCTGTGCATTGAAACTCAAGTAACTTATGGTATTCTAAATAAACTATATGAATATGATACAGAGTTGTAATTGGTCTTATTCTTTTTCAAATTTTATTGTCTACAAAAAAGGTCCTATAAAATTTTCTCGTCCGACGCTTGGTTCGGCCACAATTCACGAAAAAACAATTCCTAGTAGGTAAATTTTACGATTTTTTCAAGATGGCGGCCGAAGCTCACAGGGGACCCTTGGGGACTTTTAGTATGTTATTCAGCGCCCTTTTCTGATCATATTTGCAAATTTTCAGCTGGGTCCTCCGACTTTCAATTTTTTTGCTTACTTTGACTGGACTATGATACAAGCAATGGCCAAGGCATCAAGGTTTGCGTTTAGAGAAATATGCACTATTTCTATACCCCAAAATGGCCAATCGTCAATTGTGCTCGCTTTATCGTGTTATCTTTTGATCCTCCTTCAATCTGTGGTTTTAAACAAAACAGACAACATAACCTCATTTCCTGTTTTGATTCCGCAACGTAGTGTAAATGGGGAGAGAGTTGTTGAAGTTCCAAAGTTATTTGTTTTTTTAGATCATAAAATATTATTTTCTTCGCTATAACATATTGAATATACCAGAGAATTAAGTACGTAAGATTTGTAACGTATCTTTCATCTTTTCATTTCTACTAGTAATTAATAAAAGTGGCGTGAGATAGTAATAAAACTTCTTGTTATTATATTGTCATGTTATTTTCATTTTGATTTCGTAATATTAGTTGAAAAAATATATCTCTCACATTATTTATAATTTACGGTAAATTCAATCATGCAATCATTGCTTCTGCTTGTCCTGACGAGACTATGAAGGGCACAGCTTGATCGGTTCGTAACTTATTGAGTTAAATGATAGCTCATCTTGGTATAAAAACGTTTTGGACATTAGTCTGTGTTTTTAACCAATAAGTTCAATAGTTCCTTTAAAATAAATAAATGAACAAATCTTACCGACTTTGATACAAAACAACTTTTGGACGTCCAATTTTTTCCTTTTTCAGATTCTAAGTTACTAGATAGAACGTAACTTGACAAAGACATGTAGGCTACCTATGCGAATTTTTGTCAAGTGTTGCACTATCCAGAAGAATTTGTTAGGTCCAAAAATTGTGGAATGAGGTTATTATTAATCTCTTTCTAACCTTAATAAGGAATTATCTTTAAAATGCTACTACTTCCAACAAATTTGGGTGGCTCGTTGGAGGAGTGATAAAGCGCCGGTCTGATAACCAGGTGGACCCTGGTTCAAATCCCAAGCGGAGAACAATTTTTGACCACAGCACAATCACATAGATACGACCACCCCGTCTTTCGGAGGAGACGATAAGCCGTTGGTCCCGACCACCTAAAAAGTAGTCGTCATTTATCATCCATTTCATTACCCACGCACAAGCCTATGAGCTCATGTGGTCTTCGCCCTCATAAACAAACAAATGTTTTCCTTCTTCACGTGGACCAATTCAACATATAGAAGAAAATTCATTAAAGCCTTTGTTACTAGCTTGATAAATTTTCAGAAAAACTTCATTCGAAATTTTGGCTTCACCTATTATTGTAGATGTAGAGTATGCTAATCATTACCTCTTATTTTTACTGCAATTATTTAGTAGCAATCAACTGCTAAGAATTCTAAGTCAATTGATGGCTTCTGGATGATGAATTAAAAATTCGTAAATCACATTTGTCGTTTATAAGTGGACTAGTATTTTTCTTGAACCTTGGCAGCATTATCTTACTTTGCTCACTACCACTAGTGGAGCGTTCACTTTTGTAATCTTAGAACTACTCAGAAACTTTTTCTCACGAATTTCTACATTTTCTGTTTCAGATTGAACTTTTTATCATTCAAAATGTCTGACAGTGAGGATTCTCAAAGTTCAGATGATTTACAAGTGAAGAAATCTAGAAAACGTAGACTTGAGAGTGATAATGAATGGATTCCTGAAGAAGAACCAGCTGCTAAGAGAAATGCTAAGCCAGCTCGGAAAATCAAATCTGAAACAGTCGAGACATCAACTAAATCTAAAAAAGAACCTGCAGCTAAAGTTAAAAAAGAACCGCAACCCAAAGTCAAAAAAGAGCCACTACCCAAAGTCAAAAAAGAAACTCAAGCTAAGGTTAAGAAAGAAGCACAACCCAGAATCAAGAAAGAAACTCAACCTAAAGTTAAAAAAGAAACTCGGCTCAAAATAAAAAGTGAACCGAAAGTCAAAGAAGAACTAAATTATTCAGCCAGAGAGGATGATGATGATGATGAAAACGAAAACTTCTTTGAAGATGATCAATTCCAGAAAGGGTTGTCGTTCAAGAAAGATGAAAAGGAGAATGCCTTCCAGTCATTGAAAATTGAGAATCATGATGTGAAGTTTGACTCTCACCTTGGTGAATCCAGTAATGATGATGTTGACGACAAAAAATATTTGGTAAGTTGATAATCAACGTAAATCTCATGTTACTGATCAGCATTGTATGTTGTTGCCATCTTTCTGCATGAACCTATTTTCCATACTTTCTACATTAATCCTACTTGATGTCTGGGTCGTTGACTGGGGGTGACAGATAGGCCACGTCGTAGTCGTGTATCATGCTGGATCATCCGGCAGGAAACAGCGGCTCCTCATCCAGTTCATTGAGCGATTAAAAGCGTGAGAATTCATGCAAACATGAGCAGCTCATGATGCTACTACATTACTTACAAGCATGATATTTTGTCACACCTTTTATAATTGTATTTTTCATTCATATCAATCAGTGACGTTAGTCAATAGTAACAAGTATAAAGCTTGAGTTATTAATTGGCTTTTAAAAATTCAGTTCTTGGATCTTTCAAAAAACATTTTTATTTGAAAAATTATCGAAACTTTTCAAGTTAAAACTTGATGGAGGCTATAGGCCTAAGTTAAGAAAGACCCTTTTATGTTGAGACTGAATAGGTACCTACTGAAACTTCAGCATTCTGCGTCACATACAATATTCTAGTAATAAGTAATATTTTGGGAAAAAATTAATTAGACTATTATGGTTCATCAACATTATTGTATTGCTCTTTTTGCAGGCACTCAAACCAGCTTGGCTACCAGAAGAACTTCTCTCAGAGATGATGGATTTGAATATTGATATATCAAGAAATATCATCAAACTTTTTGAATCTGACAATACGATTCCATTCATTGCTCGATATAGAAAAGAACTGATCGATAATATGTCTCCTGAGAGGCTGCGCCAAGCAAAAGAAGCATATGAAACAATCAAGTACGTATTTATAGTTCTATCATTGGAATTAAAATAAATTTATTTTCACCAATGTGCCAATTTTTCTGTAGTAAATAGTATAAGTTACTGCAACTTGACAATTACAACTCATGTATTGGAAATACTTCTTGTTGATTATTTGAGAATATCATAATTAATTATCACAAACATCTTAATTAAAAACTATTTATTCGGATATTGGAAAATAACAAATACTTACGATAATAGTAAAATAATTGAGCGGAGCGAAGCGAAGCTCTAATGGATTAGGAAAGTCACTCTTTGTATAACTACTCCTCCGGAACCGCTCGACCGATTAAATTCAACCTTGCCATGGTGATAGTAGACATGGACGACCAGGTTATAGGCTATAGAGCATTTTGAAAATTTGCATATTAAGGACGAAAAAAGGAAAAAAAAGGATTGCTTACACCCTATTACTATACACATTATTCATGCTATATTCATGCTCTCTGCAATGCAGGATTGCAACCTAACATCAGTTTTGAGAATCGTTCCTGGTCAGAAATGTCTATTATGCTCTTGAAATCATGTTGGTATCACTGACAGAATCAGCTCCCTATCGAAGCCTCATAGCCCAGTGGTTAGCGACGTGGACTAGTATTTCACTGCTTACCAATCAGGGGGGGTTCGAAACCTGAGCAGAACATTTTTTTTTTGCCGATTATTTTCAACTTAGAACAACTTCCAATATTATTTTACACAGAAAAAAAAGAAATAAACGACCTTTTAAGATTTGTTTGGTTAAGAGAAAATTAAATTAAGAATTAAAAATTAATTAAAAATTGAAAATTAAAAATTAAGAATTAAAAATTGAAATTAATGTTGAAATTAAGTAAACAGGTCCAAATTAGGTCTAGAAATGCTGTGTTCAATAAATTTCTAATCCCTTTTGAACGGAATTTGCAGGCGAGCAAAGCGAGCCTGTTTGTCTCAGCTGACACTGACTGAGGTTTTGCAGGCGAGCGAAGCGAGCCTGTTTGTCTCACTTACACTGCCTATACTGTCGGGGGTCCAGGGGGCGGAATCCCCTGGCTAGGCGGAGAAGGCGAGCGAAGCGAGCCCGCCGGCTAGTTCTGAATAAAATGGTGCCTGATTTGTCAGGATTCAATGATAAATAACTGAGATATGACAATTTTAATTTCAACCTTTCACATTCAATATGGTAGTTTGGAAAAACTTAATGTGTAATACGGCCTGCGGCTCGTGCGTGAGTGTTTCTCTTGATGCAGCAAAATCACTCTTCGCGTACTGATAGACAAATAACTATATTGTACTGTGTGAAGGAGGCAAAATGGGTTTTTTTACCTGATGTCTTTATTAATAAAATTATTTATTCATTTGTATTCATTCAATATTTTTCAACATGCTAACAAACAATAGAAGCTTGTGGAAATACACAAAAAATTGCCCAAATTCCATCCAATAGGCTTATTTTTTCGCGATTTTTCAAGTTTATATCGATTTTCCTTTATAATTTGCTACTGAATCATTATTTTGAACAATCAGAGCACATTTGAGACCAAAAAAGGTACGTCAAATGCTGTATTTACAAAGTTGAGCCACTCATAGAGAAAATGACTCCAGCTCGGTCAATATTGTTTGAAAATTATTGATTTTGTCTCAATCGTAGTAGGAAACATTCTGACCTTCAATTTGAGCCCAATCAATATTTTTTTAACCAATATTGACCAAGCTGGAGTCATTTTCTCATCTTGCCTTATTCTATCAAAATAAACACTCACTTGAGAAAACATTCACTCAAAGGCTCCTATTTTATATTCTCATTTCATAACATTACATGGTAATAGAATTAGCCACTTTCACCATCAGCTAGGTTTAGCTAGGCTTAAAATATCGGGATCAAATTTTCGAGTCTACGCTTCAAAAACTTTTGGACAAAAAGAAAGCTCGCTCCGCTCAATTTGCGGCTGCCTCCGCATGCGCTTCCCTAGTACAATCTTATGGATGTGCTAATTTCCTGAATTAACTTTTCAAACCCCGAATATAGAGATCCATATAGGAATTCTATATGATCCTCATACAGGCGGAGATTATAATCTTAGAAACTGTATACCGGTCGAAGTTCTTTCTATTCACAATCTGATTAATTTATGTTTGTAGAGGCATTCAAGCGAAGGCAGCTTCAATACTGAAACTGATTGATAAAACGGGAAAGATGAATCCTGTCCTGGAACAATGCATTTTGGGCGCTAGGAGCTTCACCGAACTTGAGCATATTGTAAGAATACTTCTTTTCCATTGGAATAACAATAAATTGACGTAGTTTCATGAAACTGTATAATCTATACTGAGATATGTA
Organism: Sogatella furcifera; assembly: GCA_017141385.1. NCBI lineage: Eukaryota > Metazoa > Arthropoda > Insecta > Hemiptera > Delphacidae > Sogatella > Sogatella furcifera. The sequence continues at coordinate 16,847,456 of CM029546.1, forward strand.
TTATTTATTATTCAACTTCAATTGTATTTCATTGAATATTTCAACACATTCCGTAAACTGGAATCGTCTGATTCAGTTTAAAAACTATGAATATTACGCTTCGTTTTGATAAAATGGATTAAAATGTTACAGAAAGTTCCCAAGTTACTTCCATTATTTTACAAGAAAAATGCGCTTGAATTGATATAATCTATAATCAAAACAACATTGAATATAATATATCAACTCCAGTCATTTCCAGTCAGAACACTTCCAGTCATTTAATCACAATTTGTCATTGACTGCATAAACTCAACACTTGACTCCAATCATATACTTTGAATTCACCAAATAAATCTCCCCTAATTATTTAATTTTATATTCAAAATACGTATCTAATTTCGGTGTGGTTGTGGTATCATTTTATACTACTTTGTGTTTTCATGTTTTGTGTGTTGTATTTGTCTACTGAAATTCTTTTCTTTGATTTCCAGTATGCACCGTACAAAGTGGGTGGAAAAAAGACAAAAGCAGACAATGCGAGAAAGCTTGGTCTTGAAGAAGCTGCCTTATGTTTGTTGAATGGTACAGGATTCATTTCACTAGAGTCATTTTTAAATCCAGCAGTCGATGGATTGTCCACTGTTTATGACGTCGAAAATAATATTTCATACATTATTGCTGATGTTATCTCCAAAGATAAGGAAGTCTTGGATCATCTTAGAAAATTGTAAGTAGGCCGACAGGAAGTAATTCTTTTATAATTATTGCAAATGAAACCATATTTCATCTGAATATTATTATCAAATTTGGATGGAAACTTTTTTTCTACAAAAAATTATTCAAACTTATTTCTTCAGTTTTGTAAAAAAATATTTGAATTTTTATTTCAAAATTGTGAAATGGGACTTCTCATGTAGCCTAATATTGGATTGTTTTCCAGGAAAGCGTTTGTAATCTTTTTTTGGCGCAGGTATTTGATGATTATTGTTCAGAATATATCATAAGAAAAGTGCTCCTGTTACTTCCAATGGAAGAGTTTTCACTTGCTTGAGACTTTATATATTGATATCGATATTATGGAAAATCAATTCAATAATTATCATTCAAGTACTTTAAAATCACGTCATAGTTGATTCAGAACTCGTCCAAAACTGTAGATTCATTAATATTCCATAGTCATGCTTCCACTCCCACAAACAAGCTTAAGAATTATGTATAAATTGGCAAAAAATCGTATGCACAATTTGGTGGATGGGTGGCTTGGATAATATTATTTAGAACGTCTTGATATTTTTGTATTATTCTCAATTTTGTATTCTCAATTTTGTTTGATGAACTATTGTGTACTGTGTAGTTTCAGAACAGGGAATGTCGGTATTTACTTTTTATGTTGACGTAGCGACAATGATGGAATTGCTCAAGTTATTACCAAGTTTATGAGTCTCATTCCCATTTCAGTACCAAATTCTAATCTTGGCATTAATTTATATCGAGACATTTTTAGTTTCAATAAATTCAGTAGAAGTTGGAATTGATAATAATTGAAGTTTATTCTTTGCACAGGCAAAAAGATGCTCATATCAAGATTGAGTGTTCTAAATCGAAAGCAGCCAAAAGTTCTGAAGGGAAGTCTAAAAACGAAAAAGTTGCAAAAAAAGAAAACAAATCAGATTCTAATAGACATCAGAATAAGGATGATGCTGAAGGAAAATATCAGAACTATTATTCGTTCTCGCAAAACATAAAATTCATCAAACCTCATCAGGTGAATATAAATTTCATTTCAATGTATATGTAGTACAATTCATCCTCATTACTGTATTTGTAATGGACGAAGACAAGAAGCATTCATTATGGTTTCATGTCTCTTGGATAAGGTTCAAACAAAATATATCGTTGCCAATAAGTTTAATAGTTGCTTCACAACGCTTTCATGTTCAATAATGGTTTTAAATTGAGATAACAAAAGGGGTATTTAAAGTGATGAACTATGTGAAAATATTTTCGCTACACTTCACGGAAAGAAGGTCCTTACCGGTCCCTATGTAGACTAGAAAGTCGTCATTTACATGCGTAATCAATCAGCTGTTGTCCTCGAGCGGTAAGAGCCTCTTACCATGCGAGGAGCATTTTATTTCCAAGCGTGGACAGCTGGCGCCATCTAGCGAGAGAAAATGCAACCACAATGGCCGTCTCTTCCTGTGACGCTGCCATATAAATTGGTCAAAAACAAGAAACTTTGTATGGCTATTGTACAATTTAGGATGATCGTACAAAAACTATCATGAGCTTAAACGTTTCTGGACTAAGAAAATCGAGTATTCTGATAGTTATTAAGTAATATCCAATTGGAAATCAATAAACTTGTGATGCAAAATTTCAATACTTAGCAGTTCAGCTTACTCCAGATTCAGCTCAGCCGAAGCTAGTATAGTAAGTTATCTGGTCTTAGCTGTTCTTAGATTTCATTAATCCTATTTGTTTTGTTCATTCATGAAATTAGATTGATAATATTTATTTGAAGTGTAGCGAAAAAAATTATACACAACTCGCCCAGGAAGTTTTTTACGGTATTCAGAATTATTCCCAGGCTCGGCAAGCCTTGCCCGGGAAACTATCCTCATACCGTAAACTTTTCCTTCCCAGGCTTGTGGCGTAATGTACTATAAATTACTTGTACGATTGATTTGCTTATATTTCAATATAAAATGTGTTGTATCATTTTTATATTTTGTAAAAGAAAAACACAATTACAATTTGAAGTGACTTTTTCAAGTGAGAACCAACTACTATCCTGTTCCCAATCAAGTGAAATTGTGATCTTGGCTTGATGAAACTATCCTCGAGTCATCTAGAAGCCATACGTGATAATTATTTATATGAAAAGAAAGTTTTATAATTTTCAATTAATATCGAACCAATAAATTGAAAATCAATTCTTTTGCTTCTAGGTCTTGGCAATAAACAGAGGTGAAAGTCAAAAAGCATTATCTGTGAAAATAGTCGTTACCGATTGGCTCTGTAAAAGCATGTTCTCGTTCTGCCAAAGAAGATTTATGAGCAATGGAAAATACCACCCTCTAAGAGAACATTTGTTCAAGAAGAGTTTTGATGATGCGTACAACAGGCTGAGTAAATACATATATTAATATATTATTAAAACCCCTATTATTGGATGAATCCAATTATCATATTCAATATAACTTTTAAAATAATGTAGTCATTTTTAAGTATAAGTAATCACTTTTCATTACATTGATTCAAATCCCACAGTAAACTTCATTCACCTCGTTGTCTTGTGGTTAAATCATGTAAATTTTAGCTTATCTCAAATTTTTCTAATAAAAATTGTTTGATTTCAGTTCAGCCCCTGGTAGTGCGCAGTGTTCGATCAGAACTGAATAGAGTCGCTGAAACTGCTGCCATAGAAGTTTTCGCAACTAATTTGAAGAAACTCCTTCTCAGCCCACCGCTTAAAGGGAAAACCATTCTGGCTCTTGATCCTGGTAAGAAATGGTAAAAGATCTTGGTAAGATCTCCTACTCGCATGCGATAAGCATCATGCTTACAGCAAGTCTTATATTATTCTGATTCATCAATTTTTGCAGATATATAATACATCATATAAAAGATATGAAGATATAGAATACTATTACTAGCTAATTCTAGTATACTTTGTTTTTTCTTCTATTGGAATTGTGTAATGTATTGGAATCTCTGATGTATTGTGAATGATTCGGAATAATGCAATTTGAATTTGAAATGTTCAAGGTCCATTTTACTGTATAACTAACATCTTTAGTAAAAAAAATACTTCAGATTTACTGTACGATACCAAGTTTTTTAATCAACAAGATTAATCAAAATCGTGTAACAGAGCCTCAAATTGTTATACTTTACTTAATAAGGAAATAAGGTATAGTACAGAAGCCTCCCTCACAGGAAACATCATACAGATACTCCCGTGTTGTTTGTTCAGAATAATTTGTAATAAACTAGCTACATTCACTAAGACTTATTGAATATTTCGCTGTAGATATTGACTTTTAAATCTTGAAATGTCCTCATTAAAACCCCTATGAATGATAAAATGACTACAATAAAGTCATTTCTAATAAATGACACCAATAAAATCACTGAGGTTCCTCAAAATATTATTCAAATACTTTTTGTTGAACAGGTTTCAAAAATGGTTGCAAAGCTGCAGTGACATCATCAACTGGTGAGATTCTAGATGCCACTGTTCTCTATTTCAAACTCTTCAATAACTTCAATGCGTCAAATGATCAGGCTGCCTCGAAACTCAGAGAATTAATCATCAAACATCAGTGAGTGTCTGAAAATTCTTAAATTTCCATTTTTATTTAATTGTATATTTTTGAGGAAGCTTATTAAACTTCACTATAGATTATCCATTGTGGTGTATTCATCACTCAGTAAGCGTGGTTACGTAAGGGTAGGCTACAAAACTGCTCTTGGATTTGTGACCAATATTCAACAAAATACATATTGACGAGGTGGAACCTACTAGTAAGGCCAGTAAGGGTGTCCCCACCAATAAAATCCGAATGAATAATTTCATAAAATTCATGTCTATTCAATTCAAAGTAATTTATCTATATTCTTCAATGCTATTCAACTTGAAACACTTTTTTCAGATGCGAATTAATAGGATTGGGAAATGGAACAGCTTGCCGTGAGACTGAAAACTATTTGAGCCATTTGATATCGATAGAATGGTTCAAGCCCATTGATGTAAAATATACAATAGTAGATGAAACGGGGGCATCAATATATAGTTGTAGTCCAGAAGCTGCTAAGGAATTTCCAGATATGGATCCAAACCTTATAAGTGCTGGTGAGTCTTATCCAATATTTCCAATATTATCATTCCTTGAATTCAATAGTAGATGAAACGGGGGCATCAATATATGGTTGTAGTCCAGAAGCTGCTAAGGAATTTCCAGATATGGATCCAAACCTTATAAGTGCTGGTGAGTCTTATCCAATATTTCCAATATTATCATTCCTTGGATTCAATCAAAAATCATGTGAATGGCTCAAGAATGGCTCATGTTAGTTGCATAATATACTATTAATATTATATACGTTAATTGTTGACTGAACATTTGCCTGTATTTTTGTGGGTTTAAAACGTTTGTTGTCACAATTCCAGATTTTCATGATGAAAAATATTTAAATTTTAAAATCGTTTTCAAACTCCCACAGAATTCTCTACTCCATAACTTTCTTTTTCTTCCAATGTAAGAGATGTTCTGAGTTTTCAGTTTGCTTTTTAATGGGTATCAGGAAGAAGAAGAGTAATGTGCTATAATTTGGTGATGAATAATCAACAATACCTACTTTAGTTGGCTTCAACCCATATATTCTTAATATTCAAGTGCACTACTTTTTGGCGAAAAAAGTAAAATTCAATTTTTTACAGATGTTTTGTTGTGTAGAAAATAAATTTGCACATTCGTGTAACTGTTGAAACTTCAAGTTATCAAGATTAATATTATTTTTTTACAGATCAATTATTATTTGTAACAAATATTTAAATATCATTTATTTGTTATATTATGATAATTTTGTAAAGACTCTCTTCAAGAATACTTTGGATGAACATGTTTTAAAAGTATTTTGAATAGGATTTATGTTCTGCAGGCTATAATATACATACCCTTTGGCACTTCAGCCCTGTGAGGGCATATTGGCTTCCATAGCGAATTGCATCCAACTCTGGCTATCCTCTAAATATTACCGCCTGTTAATAAGTCTGACACTAAAGTATTAAATTAATCAGGTCAGTTTTTTTTAATTACAAGCACAAAAAGTATTGTTAGAATTCAACCAATATTGTGTATGAATTGCAGTTTCGCTTGCTAGAAGACTTCAGGAGCCTCTGTGCGAACTAGTCAAAATTGAGCCAAAACACCTGGGCGTGGGCATGTATCAGCACGACGTGCCCGTCAAACAGCTCAGCTCCACTCTGGATGAAGTCGTGTCAGAATGTGTCAGCTTCGTCGGTGTCGACGTCAACACAGCATCGCATTCTGCTCTAAGGTCAGCCAGTCTTTTTCTTCTAGGTCTATTTCAAATTTCAAAATTAGATTAGTTTTGATTCTGTTTTGGTATCTAAAAATCAATCAGTGTTACTGAAATCTTACCTGTAATTCAAAATTTACTTACAGTATTACATGACTTATATCTGTATGAATTTAAAGAGGACTGGACTTGGTTAAAAGTATATAGTACCTCTCCAAAAAATATCATGTCCATCTATATTATGAAAAAAATGTTACTCTTCTATGAAACTTCTGCTTTCAATAACATTTGAGATATGGTATTCAAAAGGCCTACGGCATCTCAGGAGAGCAGGAGTGAAACATTTGCTAAACGCTTTTTCATTATTCACAATTATACAGTTCAACCAATATCACCGAATCATCTCACCGTTATTGTTATGTGCAATGTGAACTTCTCAAGATATATTCGATTCATGAATCTGTTTCTCTGTGACTACGATTAGATTTGTACTTTTGTGAAACTAAGTGTTCAACGTTCTCAATGAATCGTGTTTTAATTTTAATACATCACCAATGTTGATTTTGTATCAGACTCTATTCACTTTTGACTGTACTGTTGCACTTTGTTCAACTTGACCCGTAACTTTTCATGGCTTTAAAACTCTTTTCATTTCTGTATAATAATTTTACATCAAGATTTTATTTATTTAATTCTGAAATAATAAAATAAAAAGTTTCGCTTTAGGTTGAAGCCTCCTAAGATTTGTTTAAATTATGAAATATTATTGTTTCATTTATTTTATTCCATCAAAATAAAAACACAATAACAATTATTATAATTATACTTCGAAAGAGAAAAAATGCTCAGCTCCTTTAGTTTTACTCTTCTGAATAGTTAATAATATAATAATTATTCAATGTGTATTGTAATAATGAAATTTGAATAGGCGAGTAGCTGGATTGAATGCTTCAAGAGCTACAAAAATCATTGAATGGAGAGAAAGCTGTGGATCTTTTACCAACAGGCAGCAAATTCGACTGGTGAAAGGTATTGGAGAGAAAAGCTACGAACAATGTGCCGGCTTCATACGTATCATTCCACAGACTGCAACGCAAGCCAGGTGTGTATCATTACTATGAGAATTATTCTGAATTGTTGTTTCAAATCATTCTATTCTTCTTTTGTTATTTATATACTATTTATAAACTATTTATTTATAGCCTAATTCATAAACTTCTATGTAAAAAGCAAATTTCGCGGCGTCTCCCAGTGATTGCTTTAATGACGCCTGACACCAGTCTTAGAGCACTATGATGCTTCAAAAATTTGCGTCATTGCTACAAGCACAGAAAAATTGGCTCAACGAAAATTTCGCTTCTTAATCCTTTGGAAGTACTTATTCTGTTCCTTCATTAACCAATCGTTGATTTTCTGTAAACATCTAGATCAGAAGACGTTTTACGAAAAATCGCAAGTAATATATTATTCATTTTTTTAAACAAAGAATTGTTCATTAAATACAAAAATAAAATAGCGAGAAGATTACAATGAAGGGGAGACCCTTAGGGGTAGTTCTACGTCGTCAATATGTGTTTGATTACATACTGGCATAGAGAAATTATTGTAGAGTTATTATTTCTGGCACAGAGAAATTATTGCAGAACTTATATTATTCCTCTATGGTACTGGCCACCCATCCTAGAGAATTCTTCAGTAATCTTCAACTTTACGATCACCAAGCAACCGCTCTCACCGAGCCACCAGCACTCCACACAAGTCACCGTCTATGAAGAATTCAATAAGATACTTTTGATGCATCTCTATTGTACCGCTCAGGGTGCTATTCCAATAATTGTAAAACAAAAACATTATATAGTTTCTCTCTTATCTACAGAAAGGTAAAAGCAGAGAGTAGTGTGAAGAAGAAGGCTGGCGTGGACAATGATCTCAATCCATTGGATCAAACATGGATTCATCCAGAAAACTACTCCGTCGCTAGAAGGTAATTTTGTGTCCCATTATAGATCAATTTTGAATTTTGTCTTTATTATTATCTGTTAAGTTATCTGTTCTCTTATTGTTGAAATTAAAACTAGTTCTGGCACATACCAGTAAGTCATGAATGGTATTGGTCGCTTCTCTTGCTTATAAAAGTCTAATCTTCTCACTGGAAGTAAGTGTTTCAATATTACACGAGGAAAAACCTAATAACATGAAAAAGTATCAACTTATATAAAATTGTATCATGTTGTTTATCCATTCTTATCCACGGGTAATTTGAAACTGATTTAAGAGAACACTTTTATAGTGTAACAAGCTACCTTGTTAGAATAGTGAACTGTTTCTCAGTCTGATGAAGACCAACACCAGGTTGAAAAGATTGCCACTACACAAATGTAAGAGTTTATCCACTATAAAAGTGTTTTCTTGGATCAGTACTAAAATAAATTCTAATAATTGTTATACATTCATGATTTTTACTTTCCTTGTCCTACCTACTATCATAGGTAAGGTAAGTATTGCTTTCCAAAAAAAATTAAGGTACTCCAATTTTAGGTTTTCTATCCGTTTCAAGGTCCACTGAGTCCAAAAAAGTGGTTTTTGGGTATTGGTCTGTGTGTGTATGTGTGTATGTGTGTGTGTTTGTCTGTTTACACTATATCTCGATCCCTAATTGACCGATTGACTTGAAATTTGGAACTTAAGGTTCTTATACCATGGGGACCCGACTCTAAGAAATTCAAGAAAATTCATCGGAAAATGGCGAATAATATGCTAAAAATGGTGTTTTTCACGGGTTTCTCGAAAACGGCTCTAACGATTTTTTTGAAACTCATACCCGAAATAGCCCTTTATAAGCCCTATCGACTGTCATGAGTCTCGTTCCTGGCAAAATCGCAGAAGATCCGCAGCATTGTTGAAAAAATGGATTTTGCAATATTTCTATCTCGATTTTCTCAAAAAATTTTCAAACTATTTTCTTCAAACAGACACCCTATATACTCATTAATAAGCTCAATCAACTGGCATATGTCCCCTTTGTGTAAGATTAGCAGGGGCGCCACCCCAGACTTGAAAAGTTAAGTAGTTTGTATATAGGCAACCCGCACTACATGAATCTGTCTATAGGCAACCCGCACTACATGGCTCGGTAAGGTGAGTTTGAGCAACGCGGGCAGCGTGCTTGCCGCTCGTGTGCAAAAATTGTATCAATGCCATTCCGTCATAATCGCAATCAAAGCAATCCATATCAGGATTTAAAGGAGACAAAAATCACATTTGGAAAAAGTATTGGTGTTTCATAATAAATTTTTGGTAAAATAACAGAGTATGATCCTTTATCGATTCCACCTCTTTGATCCGATATATTGAAATAGGTACCAAAAAATCTACATTCATTCAAAATCCAAGTCAATTTGGCTAAAATCTAGACGAAGCGCCGACAGGCGCAAGTCATCATGGGCTTGTGAAAATTTCGATCGCACACACGATTAGCCGAAGCGCCGGTAGGCGCGAGGCGTCATCGGCGAATGCAAATTTCACTGTTATAGTCGTCCACAGATCATTGGAATGGTCAAGGACGAGCAATTCTTCCGACACCACTCCCTGTTTCTCTCTCCGGTGATGCCGCTTTGTACTTAGGGGTAGGTAATAAGAGAGTGTGTGTGAGAGAGGAGTGATGTTTTGTTTGGGTGAGGGTGGACTACAGTGGTAACAGGGCTCAGCAATCCTGTGACCTTGGTAATTCCAATGATCTGTGGTCGACTATAGTATGAGAAGATGAGCAAGTAATAGCGTAATGAAATTTGCACTTGCTGATGACTAGGTATGGATAATGGATAGCCTACTCGTATTAGGCTGAGCAAATGTTAATGGCAAGGAAAGTTGTGTGAGTGTACCACACCAGATTTTTTATTATCATTCTCTTCATATTTCCATCCTAGTTCTACTATTATTGTTATTGGTACAGTACATAGTTCGAAATTCTTGTTTGAAGGTATTCAATCATTGTAATGAAGTTCCTCCTCCATTGCAGGTTCATCACAAAGTGTAATTTAGATCTGAAAAATCTAGGAACTGCGCATTTTATACAGAGAATCAAAGAAACTGTTACAAGGTTTGGTTAGTATTGAAATTTTTATATTATTCAGCTCAATATTAATTTATAAATTTTACTCGAGTTTTAAATATTGGCCTTATAATAGTCATTGATGTAGGAAGTCTTATTTTACTCGACTAATGATTAACTCAATTAATCATCATTGAATTGACAAAAATATTTGTGAAAATATAAAATAAACGGGGAAAAGCAATCTTGAGCAGAAACTTTGGCGCTTTTCTCTCCTTATATTGTTAAGTGCAACGAGTATATACTCGTAGTATACTGAATAAATATCAATATTGTTCATAAAATCTTTCATTCGCCATTATTATTCCCATCTTACATTGCAATTTTAACGTTGAAAAACACTTTTCACTTTGGAAAATTCAGAATTTTGATGAAAGTTCACTGTTCACAATAAAGATCTAATAAAAAAAAATTAAGGTTAAGTGACAACTATTTTTTTCGATCTTTATCTATCGAAAACGAGAGATTAATTCAAATCAATTATTATCACCAAACAATAATATTTTTTTATACAATTGAAACATATTTTTCTAGGTATAACCAGTCTTGCAAATGAGTTCCAAGTATCCGAGGAGCAAATGAAATTAATCAGTGAAGGATTACAAGTAGCACCTGACTATGATTTTCGGTCGAATTTCAGTCAACCACTTTTTAGAAGAGGGGTGATGTCGATTGAAGACATTCATGTTGGTGATGTTCTGACAGGTATGTTCATTGATTTCCAATGTGGTTCAAATGACTAGAAACACAGTTCAATGCTTGTTTAAATGACTTTTCATCCCAATTTTGACGAATATATTGAATAAAAGTATGTTAGAATTGAAAATTGCAATCACAGTACCCTTTTTGATAATTTTTTATTCCAATACAATAGGTTTCATGCTCTTTAAAGCAATTTTCAAGTGTGATCCACGCATTCACGTAAGCGAAACATTTTGTGTTGAAATGAAAAATTATTAAAAAGGGTACTGAGACCTCAATTTTTATTTCTAACATACACTGATAGTAGCCCTAGTCAAAATGGAAATCTTCAATAAAAGTTAAAATATTACTATTCATTCTTCCTGAATTAGATACGGAAATCTATCATTAATTATTTAAAAACATTGATAAAGTTAAGAACAATAACACCACGATAAGAAATAGTTGTAACTTTGAATAATACAGACACTATCATACTAATGATAGAACATGTGCGTGAGTAATGAGAGGGTTGACAATGAGAGATGACGACTGAACTTTAGATTTTTGAATACTACGATATATTGTGAAACAATCATATTTTCAAATAATAACTAGCTCTTCATATTTCAGGCCGAGTGAAAAATGTGACACATTTCGGTTCGTTCGTGGACATTGGTGTTGGCAGTGACGGCCTGATACCAGCCAGCAGACTGAGGCATGTGTCGCCTCAATTAGGGGACCGAGTCGAAGTGAGGGTCATCAGTGTAGAAATAGACCGTAAACGTATAGGCCTCGATGTAGTCAAGATACTTTAGTAGCCTAATTATGCTGAAATCAAGTAATAGTTTCGGAAACTATGACACAAATACGTGAGTATTATTTTTTATGCTTATTGAATTGAAATGGTCGTTATTATTATAATAATGAACGGTCGATAAAACATATTAGCCAAGACAAACATGAGTCAAGTAAGAAATAATAGTTGAGAAAACTATGCTCTCGAGTATTGTTTTCATATTTTAACCTTTACGATTGAAACTCGATTTTCAAATTGAGATTTAATTTTTATTTCCTCTATGAGGAAAACGAGTGGATGAATGTGTGAGGAAGTACGAGTTGAAAACTCCTTTCACTCGAACTTCATCAAGAATAGGTGAATAATAATATCAAATTCAGTACCACAAGACACATCGTAATTGACAACAATTATATACATGAATTCGGCAATACATTCTTGAGTTCTGCCAGTAAAATGTTTAATTCAATCATTATCTGTTGTAGGCATGGAATATTTTTCTTTAGATTCTTCGTTGTTCCACTGCTTCGAATAAATGTTTTGTTGAATAAAAAATTAATCTCTTTCCTCATAGTAGAAGCTCGATTCTATCAAGAATATGACTGAATTGCTCTTCTTTTATTCAACCAACAAACGAGAGATTAGGCTGCAATGTTTTAGTAATGATTTGTGTAAGTTTTTTGTGCAGAAAAACTAACAAGGTCTTTCATGTACATGTCAAGTGTGAAATTCTCAGTGTATGAACATATTAGGAAATTCAAGACATTAGCTCCATCTATGTTGAATCATATAATTAAAACATCATTTGACCGGTTTAAATGTTGACAAAATATAATTTAATGTTGAAATAACTGTAGATAATAGCTATAGTCCCTAATTGAATGCTTTTATTATTGTGATAACTGAAGTTGACTATTTGTTTCATGTGTATTAGTTTCATCAATATCTTAAAAAGTGTTCCTATTTAGACATTAATATTGCAAATTTTTGTGTTGTTGTAGGAAAAAAGTGTTGATGTTTTACATTTTTTGTTAGAGTTTCAGTTGATATTGTTACGATTTACTCTTTGAACATCTGCATTGGTAAAATTATTTTGTGATGAATCCACATTAAAAATCATAAATATTTTCCTAATTAGCCTTGTTATTGAAAACCTTGAAATTAATATTGTAATATACTGCTCAAATTGTTCTCGTATTGTAACTTTTATTTCAATTTCACATTTTTGAAGTGTAGGAAAAATGGAAATTCATTTCTGTTTTGCATTGAACGAAGGGAGGAGACAAGAGAAAATGAAATGATAATCCGATATTTTTTTTACTATCCATTATTTGCACTTGCTATTTATATAATCGAAGAAATTTGAAGAGGCTAAATTATTACAAACAATTTTTCTTAATCTCTGACGATTTGACTTTGAAATCAAGAAATCCATGGTTATCGAATTGTTAACTAATTCATTGACAACACTGACAATTGTTGAAATTTGTCAACTGATTTATTTAGTTTGATTATTTTATCTTGGAACTGGCCTCATTAGTCAATGTGCTTGTTGATCAGAACCGTCTCACTTGGATTCATTCTGTTTGGCTGGCTTGCTGCTTTTACTGGTAGTCTTGAACACTGAAGGATCAATAGTGTTGCTAGTGAATTGCTTCCAATTCAGAAATTTCGACTCATTTGGATTTGATTCCGGCATTAGGAGATGTGGAGCTATCATTGTCATCATTTGCTGTAAGGTATTTGAAATTTATTAGTTCAAAAATCTCCGTCAAACACATACAAAACAAACGTCAAGGCTTATAGCATACCAAAAAACTTTGAAATTTGTAAAAGTGGTCATTCCTTCAACTCTAAAACGACTCCAGTATTAGGTATATATTGAAAATTTCACTTACATTTGGAGTAACTTGAGTTTCGACCTGTTGTATGGCCATCTTCAGACTGAACAGTGAATTCTGTGATCTTTTGCTTCGAGGTTATAGTGTGGAAGTTGCTTGGAGGAAAAACTCCTTCAACCACATTCCACACCATTACCTTAAACCAAGAGTTCACTGCTCAGTCTGAAGATGGCTATACAACAGGTCAAACTCAAGTTACTCCAAATGAAAGTGAAATTTCTACTTGAAAAGTGTTTTATATGAGTTGAAAATACTTAATTATATCATAGACAAAGTATTTTAAATCATTCCCCTATGATTACATCAAATAATTCAACATTATTTTGTAAGAGTCGTTCAACAAAACGAGATTGCACTTTTCTTTCATGTATTTTTTTTTTAATAAGGGAAATAGATGAATTCATCACACTCCTGGCTGAATTTGAAAGCTATGTCTCTCAATTTTCCTTGATAAGTTTCGTCTTGACTTAGTATTGTGAAACATATGAAGTAATACTGCGTTTGTATTGATTTTTGGTGAAGAGACTTTTATTGGTAGGTTCCACCTCGCCAATATGAATTCGGTTAAATACTGGTCACCAATCCAAGAGCAGCCATGATCACCAAGCAACCGCAAGCGAGCGACCAATACATTGTTTATAAAATTTCAACGTACAGAGTGGTTCAAGCCAATCTGAATGAATGTCCTTACCTCCGCCCATGGAGTTAGGCCCATAGGGGTGAAACGAAATTGCCATTGAGGAAGACCTTGATGATAGAGCATCATTCGAAAGTACTGGGAAAACGTGTCAGCCAGCAAATGCCACTCATGACTGCGATCAAGTAACCAGATCTTGGGATCTTCGTGTCTCAAGTCATGTTCCCCACGCTCCAGATAAGCCAAACACACCTAATGAAAAAGAAACATTGTTTTCATTCGCGGAAAAAATATAATTTCAATTTTATTCTTTGTTATAATTTCAAATTTGAATTAAAGCAATGCTTACAATTTGACAAAATTCAGCTTTACACATGAAATAATTTGATGTAAAGTATAAAGTTATATCTCTCGAAAGTTCTCTAGCTTGAATCTATCTGTTCACTCTTCATTGATTTTACATGGCAAGCTTGTCCTAATCAAGCATCCTTGATTAATAAACAATATCGATACAGAATCATTGCCTCCCCATCTTTGAAAATTGAAGGTTACTTTCATTCATTGTACCTCACACAGGAAGGCATCGAAGGCACTTGTTTTAAAGATACAAATTACTACTAAAAATGATCACTTAGTCTTGAAACCTCACTCAGTTTATTCCTCTTTGCTGTGTCCTGTATACATAATGATGAAAAAATCAGTTGCGGAATTGATGTTGAAAAGCGAATGAATAGGAAGATTTTACTCTTTCTGTTTCTAGTACATTCACTTGTTATTAGTAATTATAATACGACCAATAATTGTATACGACCTCCGCTCGAAGGAGAGCGAAAGAGGGTTGTGTGGTAGAGAGGACCAAGAGTCCCAACACCCCCTTAATAAAGGCAATTCATTCATCTATCTCACACATACACACAACTGGGTGGCTCGTTGGAGGAAATGACAACGCACCGGTTTGATAACCAAGTGAACCCGGGTACAAGTCTCGACCAGGGACACAATTCTTTGACCCCAGCACAAATACATAATAGTAGTACACAATAGTAACATAATAGTAATACACAAATACTAGTACACTAGTACTATACGAAATATAGTCTTTCGGAGGAGAAGGTTTCAACTGCCTAAAAAGTAGTCGTCGTTTCTCATCATCATCATGATCATCAATCTTGTTACCCACTTACAAGCCTATGATCTCATGTGGACCTCACCCTGAGAAAAAAACAAAGAAACATCTGGCAGAATTGTATTCATCAAATAAGCGCAATGCTGCATTCTAAGGTTTAAAAGGTGTTCGGTATGCCTGAATAGTAAAGACTGAAGAGGGTGGAAACTCTGTTAATAGACATACCTTTCCTATATTTTGACATGGATCCAGTTCGAATATTTTGCACTTGGTGCCGAAGCTGGGACAGGTGGGATCGGTGTTGCAGAGCTCGATGTCGAGGAGGGAGGGCAGCTCGTTGTCGCTCTGTGGCTTCACGCCGGCCAGACGTTGCAGCTCCATCATCGAATTGATGCGCAGATTGCCCACTGGCAAAACCTCACCTGAAAATTGATCATTTTTACTAGTATAGGTGCGATTAGTACTATAGGGCAGCTGGAGAAACGCTGGCAGCGCGCCCAGTGTACTATAGTCCATTCACGATGGCTTGAGACGAGATAAACAAAAGCTCTGCATGTGTTTGTGTGCGACTGGAGTGGCTTCGTTTTAGCCACGACATAAACAAGTTAGAGCAATGCCAAAATCCCGGATTTTGTTGTAAGCAATTCAGAATAAGTATCTTTAAGTAATCTTTTTTAAAGATACACATTGAGAAATTGCTTGTTTCGGTTGTCTCTCGACTGCATGAACCTAAAATGAACAAACATTATAGTAAAAATTTTTGTGTCAATGCTTTGGTTACAGTCCCAACAACAAAATTCGGGATTTTAGCATTGCTATGACTTGTTTATGTCGTGGCAAAAACGAAGCCACTCCAGTCGCACATAAACACATGCAGAGCTTTTGTTTATTTCGTCTCAAGCCATCGTGAATGGACTATAGATAGCTTTCTTATTATAGCCTAAGCATATTATTCAGGTATATTCTTGTTTGCTTATTTATTTTATCACAAATAAATATTGGAATATTTGTTATAATTATCACAACTTTCGGTACCTACCTCTTTCATGTAAACATGGAATGAAGGTTCAGGATAAGTTCAGATTAGAGAGTACTGGAGTCGAGTTACCAGCTAAGTTCTGCTGCCCTATACTAGCAAAATCTTCTAAATATATGAAACTTATACAAGAGAGTGACTGACACACTGACAAAAATTCACAGCCAAAACGGCTGATCTGAGGGTAGATTTGTTGTTGCCAATCGATAGAGGGCACTGAGCAGGCACATGGAAAACCTCCAAACTTTGAAAATTTTGTCCAATTTATGGGGTATGGACCCCCTGAATATTTTCTGTTTATTGAACCGTTGATTTCTCAGAAAATTTGTTCAGTAATTTTTTGTTCAGCATCTCAAAAAACATGTGTTTATGCAAAAAAATTCCAACCGGATAATAGGGGGGGCTCAGTAGGGGGATTTTTGATTTTTAAACATATTTTCGAATTCACAGTCAAAACGGTTGATTTGAGAGTGTTATGAGGGTCACCAATGGATTCAAGACATCAAATTGATACGAGAAAAACTCCCAGACCCTGTTAAATTTCTCCCCGTCATGGGGTACAGGCCCCCCACAAATTATCAACTTTTTAATTTGACGGTTTAGAGCAAAAGTGAAAAGAACCTTTTTTGTTCAAAAGCAAAAAAACATCGATTTGTGCAATGAAATTCTTATCGGGTTGCTATAGGGGCCCAGTAGGGGAAATTTTTGATTCTTGAAAATTTTGCCAGATTTTTTCAAATTTTCAAGGGTCAATTTTGAACAGTAAATGATGTTTTAGCGCAGTTTTCGAGGTCAGAATCGTGTTTTTTGGTCCTCATAGCCCTAGAATGATGCCATTTGCCCAAATAAAATATCTAGGGGGGGCACCAGGGGACATGGGTCAAATTTGGCAAATTTTTGATCCCCTGTAAATCTCTTATTTTCATACCGGCAATTATTGTGTTATACATCATTGAACTCAGCTCATCGAGACAAATCAGAAACATATACTAAAAGTTGAAATTTGATGAATTTTTTGAAAACTCCAAGTATGGCCTGTTAAATTTTCTCATAATCTCCCCTCATACTACATGCTCACTTATACAACATATTCAATGCTTTCCTCAGATGAGATTAGTGTATGAGAATGAACATATTTAAATAATGAGAACTTGCTTATACATTGGAAATTACAAAAATTGGGAAAAATATGTTTTGGGGGTCTTGAGTCCCCCCCAAATTTTCTCAACTTTTTTATTTTGATGTTTGGAGCAAAAGTGAAAAGGACCTTTTTTGTTCAGCACTTCTAGAGACATGAGAAAATGTATTTCTAAACTCTCTATAATTTCTAAACATGAGAGAATTTAGAAAACCAGAAAAAAATTTAGATCAAAAGCAGACCGTTTTTGTTCAGGACTCCAAGAAATATGAAAAATATGGGAAAATTTCAAAATGAGAAAGATTTTCAACCAGAAAAAATTCCATCAAAAGAAAATTCAACCCAGGAAAAAATTTCTAACCAAAAAATCCAGGGGGATCAGGGGGGCGAAGCCCCCTGACGAGCGCAAAGCGCGAGTCTATTATTAAATCTATGGAGTAAAAGATCCTCCACCTATTTTCTCCCATCTTCACTCATTTGGTCCAATGAATAGGGGAGAATATGAAGATTTTCGTAAATAGTATCAGAATTGCAGCACCTTATCAATAGAATTTGAACACAAAATTCATGAATTGAGATGTGAAACTTATAATTCAACATTTCGACGCAAATTACTTTATCTATTATACGTATATCTATTTACGTTTATATCTATTAAGAGCTTGAATGAGAGCATTCACCTATGCAGACCATAGTTGCCTCGTTTGGAATAAACAAAAAATAATATTGCCTTTGAAATTGAATTAAGACGTTTGAATCTAGATCTTAATTTTGCGTTGAATCAAATGGTGGAGGTATCAACAAAACGTAAGTATAAAAAACATACTTACCTTTAAATTTATAGATTCATTAGAAATAAAGGAATTTTCAATATTTTGCTTGACCCAATACACATTTCCTTTATTAATATTATGGGGGGAAATTGAGCTTTTAACTTATTTATTCTGCGCCCGATCACTCTTTTAAGAATATGAAACCTTATTATGGCATCTAATCTATTGTAGTCAATTTATTTGTTGTTATTTGACTTACCAGCATACTCGTAATTCCAAATCAGCTTGAATCCGTCTGTTGAAGCGTAGAATTGACGCATGTCTTCTGGAAGAGTACAAGAGTGTCTTTGTTCCCAAGAAGAGATGAGCATCCTATCACATGGCAATCTCTTCTCAAGTTCGACATCTTGTACTCCAGGAATCTTTTCTGTTAATTATTGAAAATTGGTACAGAGTACAGGACAAAATATTTTTTAAATCAAGTTCAAAAAAATCAACCAATAGTTAACCTGCTATAACATTCATTATAGGATGATTTTATAGGCTTAAATGGTATTATCTTAAATCTTAGGAATAGCTTAAGAAGCTTAAATCTTATTATGACATCTAATCTATTGTAGTCAATTTATTTGTTGTTATTTGACTTAACATTCAGTCATGGGCTTTTATGCATCGTTAAATGTATTAATTTATAATCATGTTTTTAATAATTTTATAAATATGATTCTTCTACCGTGGTATATTTGGGATCTCTTTTGGTAATGTTAATTACTACCTGTCATTCCTCATAGTGTTGATTTCCTCTGAATGAAGAAATATGATTTACTCTAATTTTAGTGTTGTACTTCGCGCAGTCAGATCAGCCTCCTGTTAAGTTATGCTAATATTATTTAAGATCACGTGGCTATTTCTCCACTTATTTCTACGCAGTAAATGAGTTGGAACTTCTTTTCAGGATTTTATCAAGAAATAAATTATTGAAGATATTAATTACATTAGGTGTCCAGTCATGCATTCTTCAAGTTATGCATTTTTCTTGTAGGTAGCTACTAAGATGTGTAAAATTCTCTCAACCCGTCAAACTCTTTAGTGCTTATAGTTTTATTTTTTCATGATTTAATTTCATTGAGAAACCGCTCACAATTATGTCTAGTACTTAATTGACAGTAGCCTAATAATAAGCACTTACGTATGCGGTATGCCACAAAAATATAAACTACAGTATTTGGTTTTTCTATGCTTAAAACTCAAAAGTCTATTCATTATAACATGAATTAAGAAAATGGAGATGATTGGTGCATGTAAGTTATATTGCCACGTTTACACCGGAATGTTAATAACTTTTGTGAATAACGTATTATTATATGAACTTAGATATTATATAACTTATGATAATAAATTTATTAACAAATGTTTGGTGTAAATTAACATTTTAACATATCACATTGTAATCATCATCATCATCCTTCCCATTACCCACGCACAGGCCCAAAAGCCCATGTGGGCATCACCCTCAAAAAAAAAAAAAAAATCAACGTTTGTTATTAACATTTCGGTGTAAACGTGGCTTAAGAATCATTGATAGGAAATTGATTGTAATAAGCACCTATCAGAACTTTTTATGAATAATATCTTTCATAAATGAGAGTTTTCACTATAGATCTTCGCAAAACTATTTTTACTTTTTGCTCAAAAATTAATAAAATTTATTAGCATGACTTGGCCAGCACTATTGCTCCAGTAAATATTGAAGATATCTTTTTCCATTATAGCTTCATCAATTGAATTCGTCAACTGTTAAATAACTTGAAATAGTATATTTCGAATAGGTATAGAATTTTATTTACCCAGAGTTTTGAGTAATCCTAGCGTCAAATTCTCATAAAACTCATTCACTGACTCATCCATTTCTGATACCTCATGCAAATATGAAACTATGGAATACGGTACCTTCTCGGTAAATATGATTATTATTGTCATGGCAACTAGTAATGAATTGATCTTTGTTTTGTCCATAAAGTCCAGTTATTACTTGTGTTTGTTTGTCCATAAGTACTGTTGCTTTGTTGATGTGACTTGTTTTCAATTTTCCTATTATTAAAATTCATTTCGCTTCTCTATTAGCTTTAGCTTGCGAGTTTCTCCACCTTCTAGCCTATGTTTCTCAATAGCAGTACAGACAAAACATTTTGTTTCACAATATTTATAACACTCATTATTATTTGCATTCATTCACAACAGCATCAAACATTCGCTTCTTACTCAAATATATTAATCTTACAGTATAATTCTTCCGAATCTTGAATTCTTGAGTTCTGAGTCAATGCTCCATGAACAATCGATGACAAAAATTCAAATAGTTTCATTAAACATTAATAATAAATTAATAGACTTGTTATAAAGGTATTGTCATTGTCAATACAGTCTATTTTTTTAGTAATGCTAAAGTAGGTACCGATATCATTGCCTCAATGATAATATATCATGAGATAATAAATCTCAACTTGATTCATGAATTTAAACGTTAGTAATATTTTTAGGCAATAAAATTCAATGTAAATGATGTGTCATCAAGTTTTTTAAATGAAACTATTGAAACTCAAGGCTTTTGTATAATTTATATGTTTCTATTCTCTATTTGAGTTGAGTTAGTTTGCCGTTGCTACAAGATGTTGTTATCCAGGCTAATCACGGCGTTAAAAGTTAACGAAGTTACGAACAACCGGCCCTTAAGTCACCTAAGCATTATTAAATTGACTCTATTGATCCAGCACTCTACATAATGTATTATTCAAGTAGGCTATACTAGAATATAGTATTCTAGTATCAGTGGTATTGTCTATTCTCTTTGTCATTTTCAGATTATGGAGGAATTATTTTTTATAATCTTGAATTGCCCATATTATTTGCATGTTTTGTTGATGAATATAATTATAGTACAGTAGTTGACTTGAATATAACTTGAATAATTATCCAGCAGATGGTATACTGCAATATCTGACAATTCTTCCATCTTAAATAAAAGCTTCAAAAATACTTTCCATAAAAAGATGAGTCAGTTACTATAATCTGAATTTTTCCCATTACGCCATCTAAATTGTATGCATTCAGCATTCGTCATCTAATCTTTTAAAAATAGTTCTTCATGTGAAATTACGGTGTCCGGTATCATTCCAAAGGTCTTTTACTGAATGAAAAGTTCTCTTATTGGCAAAATTAAGCGGACTCACATAACTTAAATATATTTTTCAAAGTCAAAAGTTTAAAAAAATAGCAAAAAGTAACAGTTTTTACATTTCTATTCGATTTAGCAAAATAAATCACTCAATGCAGATAATTACCTAATAACTTGATGAGACCCAGAGTGAGATTTTCATAGAAGTCATCCACTGAAGAATCTCCAATGTAGGCCATGCCCGAAGAAAGTGCTACTTGTAACTTACCTATACAAAGTAATCAGTTGCCATGCCAATAAACCATATCGAGTGTGAGCTAACTCACACCTCCCCTCTGAAACTGATGTGTGGAAGTACGGTACTTTTTTATTTATTGATCAAACTGTCAATACGAACTTGTAACATTCTCGCTCCTAATTGCTACAGAACTCGAACTCTTGTTGGCAGTCACTCAGTCAGCCGCTAGCAGAACCTCATGACCCAATTACAGTAACTGATTCTGCTAACCATCATCTTTACACGCTAAATAATTTGATTATTTCTGATGAATGGAAGATTATAACTGGATGACGGGCGAGTGTT
Source organism: Sogatella furcifera (assembly GCA_017141385.1). Taxonomy (NCBI): domain Eukaryota; kingdom Metazoa; phylum Arthropoda; class Insecta; order Hemiptera; family Delphacidae; genus Sogatella; species Sogatella furcifera. The sequence continues at coordinate 16,869,446 of CM029546.1, forward strand.
ACTAGACCACTTTTTTATAAAATAGGCCTATAATCCTACAATAGACCTTCATTATTTTAGTTTTCAATAAATGTACATCTCAGTAGCCTTTTTTATAATAATTTATTTTGCCCAATGTTAAAATGAAAATTATTTTAAAAAAGGGTACTAAGATGTACATTTATTGAAAACTTTGATAAGTAGGCTACAGTAGCCCTAATAGTTCAATCAAATAGTACTCCAGACCAGACAAAAATCCTGTTAATTGATTTTACTGTCTTAATCGATCCATTTGGGTGTAAATAAGAGTAATCCATGGTTTTCCACCAAAATATCTGGAGGCATAACTTTTGGAAGCCTAAAAATCACGAAATTTTCGGACTTTTTCAGTTTTTTCACAATATCTCAGAAACCGATTTTTCAATCGATATTTTCATTCAATACTTTTTCAAAGAGCATAAAAATCCCTACTATTTTCATCTTCTAAACGTTTTTCTATCTCCGATAGGAAGCGAGTTATAGCTTGTCAAAAATTGCTAATTTTTGTCAACTTTGCGAAAAATCGCTAAATCTAGGTATTTTTTCCTTTTTACTTCTTTTCAAGCCGTGTATCGTATTATTCATCTTGATAAGGGTGCTAACACGATGTTCATACATCGCAGGTGACAACGTAGAGGCTTGTAATGGATGAAAAATGTGTAATAGTTATTTATTGTATGGTAGCCAGGTCAGTCAGGAGCTCAGGGGTTGCAGAGGAGGACGGCAGAAAAGGGACTAGGTGTGTGGTTGGATTAGATTGCTTCATCCAATTACAAATAGATAACATAGTATTTATGCTTGGATTCTTGATTTGAATTATAAATATTAAGTTGAATATAAATTCAATACAGTTAAACTATAAATTACACATGTAAGAAACTTAATTGATACCTTTTAGTTATTTTATACTGAATGAGGAATGTTGATGAAATGTTTGAGAAATTTATAGCACTTATATGATATTTCAAACAACCGTTTGTAATATTAGGTGGATATACTGTATAGATTGGTAAGAAAATTAGTTATTATTTATTAATTTATACACAATACAATTGAATTCATGTTACCCTACCTCCTCTGATAGCACTGCCGCACCTAACGGTTCAATTCTCCATTCCTTTGAAAAAGGGCATCAGATAACAAATTGATAAAAGTCCTCTAACTCCTTCAAATTTTACATGAAACAAGTAAAGTTCTTATCATAAGCAATCCATGGCTTATCAGGTCTATCAGCTCGCCCCTTTCGTTCTTCTTTATCCCATTGTGATATTTGAGGGATTTGTATAGAGTATGGAAATGCCTCGCTTGAGGGTCCTGCAAGAATTCATCCCTATGTATTGTCCTAAAGTACCTATGAAATAATTTTCTAAGATTATGAGCTAATTTTTTCCAATGTACAATTATTGCAGTGACTTACCGAATAACAGGATACCACGACTCATAACTGGTCAAGTGAATAGGTACCCCTAATGCCCTGGCAGGTGTGCCCACGAAACTGGTGAAGTGCTGTACAGTAAAAGATACGGGTACTTCACCTGTTTCGTGGGCACGAGCAGCCAGTGCCCTAATGTAACACCAAAATCTATCTCGTTATCATAGCTTTTGCCACTATCATTACACAACTTTCTTAAATCTTTAAACCAGAAATCTTCTATTTTATATAACTTTTTGGTAACCTATTTTCTTCCATTCTTATACTCTCTGCAATATAATTGAGCGGAGCGAAGCGAAGCTCTAATGGATTAGGAAAGTCACTCTTTGTATAACTACTCCTCCGGAACCGCTCGACCGATTAAATTCAAACTTGCCATGGTGATAGTAGACATGGACGTCCAGGTTATAGGCTATAGAGCATTTTGAAAATTTGCATATTAAGGACGAAAAAAGGAAAAAAGGATTGCTTACACACTATTACTATACACATTATTCATGCTATATTCACGCTCTCTGCACTGCAGGATTGCAACCTAACATCAGTTTTGAGAAACGTTCCTGGTCAGAAAAGTCTATTATGCTCTTGAAATCATGTTGGTATCACTGGCAGAATCGGCTCCTTATCAAAACCCTCATAGCCCAGTGGTTAGCGACGTGCACTACTATTTCACTGCTTACCAATCAGGGGGGTTTCGAAACCTGAGCAGAAAATTTTTTTTTGCCGATTATTTTCAACTTAGAACAACTTCCAATATTATTTTACATAGAAATAAAAGAAATAAACGACCTATTAAGATTTGTTTGGTTAAGAGAAAATTAAATAAGGAATTAAAAATTTAAATTAAAATAAAAAATTAAAAATTCAAAATTAAAAATTAAAAATTAAAAATTAAAATTAAAATTAAAAATTAAAAATTAAAAATTAAAAATTAAAATTAAAATTAAAAATTAAAATTAAAATTAAAAATTAAAAATTAAAAATTAAAAATTAAAAATTAAAAATTAAAAATTAAAAATTAAAAATTAAAAATTAAAAATTAAAAATTAAAAATTAAAAATTAAAAATTAAAAATTAAAAATTAAAAATTAAAAATTAAAAATTAAAATTAAAATTAAAAATTAAAATTAAAAATTAAAAATTAAAAATTAAAAATTAAAAATTAAAATTAAAAATTAAAAATTAAAATTAAAAATTAAAAATTAAAAATTAAAAATTAAAATTAAAAATTAAAAATTAAAAATTAAAATTAAAAATTAAAAATTAAAAATTAAAAATTAAAAATTAAAAATTAAAAATTAAAATTAAAAATTAAAAATTAAAAATTAAAAATTAAAAATTAAAAATTAAAAATTAAAAATTAAAAATTAAAAATTAAAAATTAAAAATTAAAAATTAAAAATTAAAAATTAAAAATTAAAAATTAAAAATTAAAAATTAAAAATTAAAAATTAAAAATTAAAAATTAAAATAAAATTAAAAATTAAAAATTAAAAATTAAAAATTAAAAATTAAAAATTAAAAATTAAAAATTAAAAATTAAAAATTAAAAATTAAAAATTAAAAATTAAAAATTAAAAATTAAAAATTAAAAATTAAAAATTAAAATTAAAAATTAAAAATTAAAAATTAAAATTAAAAATTAAAAAAATTAAAATTAAAAATTAAAAATTAAAAATTAAAATTAAAAATTAAAATTAAAAAATTAAAAATTAAAAATTAAAATTAAAAATTAAAAATTAAAAATTAAAAATTAAAATTAAAAATTAAAAATTAAAAATTAAAAATTAAAAATTAAAATTAAAAATTAAAAATTAAAAATTAAAAATTAAAAATTAAAAATTAAAAATTAAAAATTAAAATTAAAAAATTAAAATTAAAAATTAAAAATTAAAAATTAAAAATTAAAATTAAAAATTAAAAATTAAAATTAAAAATTAAAAATTAAAAATTAAAAATTAAAAATTAAAAATTAAAAATTAAAAATTAAAATTAAATTAAAAATTAAAAATTAAAAATTAAAGAAATCGGTAAAAAAATGTTGATATTTGGTGGGCAGGTTCAGATGAGGTCTAGAAATGTTGTGTTAGAATATTTTTGAAATCTGATCAAGATTAAGTAAGTAATAATAAGCAAGTAAGCAAGTAATAAAAATTAGAAATTTAAAATTGAAAATTTAAAAAAAAATCGGTAAAAAATATTGATATTTGGTGGGCAGGTTCAGATGAGGTGTAGAAATGTTGTGTTAGAATATTTTTGAAATCCGTTCAAGATTAAGCAAGTAATAAGTTTTCAAAAATTGTAGATGTATTGCAAGTTGCATATCTTCCACCTTGATATGACATATCCAAATTGTAAGTTCAATGGTTCAGCAAGATTATAGATGAACTAATCTGGAAGATATTGAATTAAGTTTTAAACTACCTGTGTCCAATATACTTTTCAAAGGTTACACTTCATATTAGCGTTTTACTATTTTTCAGAATTTTCGGAGTTTTTCTTAGATTTTTTGAGAACAAATTGGCAGAAAATGTTGAAATTAAGTAAACATGTCCAAATTAGGTCTAGAAATGCTGTGTTCAATAAATTTCTAATCCCTTCTGAACGGAATTTGCAGGCGAGCAAAGCGAGCCTGTTTGTCTCAGCTGACACTGACAGAGGTTTTGTAGGCGAGCGAAGCGAGCCTGTTTGTCTCACTTATACTGCCTGTACTGACGGGGGTCCAGGGGGCGGAGCCCTCTGGCTAGGCGGAGAAGGCGAGCGAGCGAGCCTACCGGCTAGTTCTGAATAAAATGGAGCCTGATTTGTCAGGATTCAATGATAAATAACTGAGATATGACTATTTTAATTTTAATTTCAACCTTTCACATTCAATATGGTAGTTTGGAAAAACTTAATGTGTAATAAGGCCTGCGGCTCGTGCGTAAGTGTTTCTCTTGATGCAGCAAAATCACTCTATGCGTACTGATACACAAATAACTATATTGTACTGTTGAAGGAGGCAAAATGGGTTTTTTACCTGATGTCTTTATTAATAAAATTATTTATTTATTTGCATGCATTCAATATTTCTCAACATGCTAACAAACAATGGAAGCTTGTTGTGGAAATACACAAAAATTTTGCCCAAATTTCATCCAATAGGCTTATTTTTCGCGATTTTTCAAGTTTATATTGATTTTCCTTTATAATTTGCTACTGAATAATTATTTTAAACAATCAGAGCACATTTGAGACCAAAAAAGGTACGTCAAATGCTGTATTTTCAAAGTTGAACCACTCATAGAGAAAATGACTCCAGCTCGGTCAATATTGTTTGAAAATTATTGATTTTGTCTTAACCGTAGGAAACATTCTGACCTTCAATTAGAGTCCAATCAATATTTTTTTAACCAATATTGACCAAGCTGGAGTCATTTTCTCATCTTGCCTTATTCTATCAAAATAAACACTCACTTGAGAAAACATTCACTTAAAGGTTGTTGCTCCTATTTTATATTCTCATTTCATAACATTACATGGTAATAGAATGAGCCACTTTCACCATCAGCTAGGTTTAGCTAGGCTTAAAATACCGGGATCAAATTTTCGAGTCTACGCTTCAAAAACTTTTGGACAAAAAGAAAGCTCGCTCCGCTCAATTTGCGGCTGCCTCCGCATGCGCTTCCCTAGTTGTAATGCAGCCTAAGACAGAGCTCGGAAAGAGGTGTTAGTTCAGTTTCAATAATCAACTTGGCGTACCGTATTTATGGGGAGTGAAAAAAAATTCTTGATGAGAAACCGCTAAAATTTTTCCACAGTTTCATACGTTACTGCCTTATCTGTGCTTCGAAATGAAGAGTTGGTGTTAAAACTACACTTACATATGTGAAGTGATTCACACATTCAATCCTTTCATTTTTAAACGTCCATTTCTCGCACCTAGTTGGATCACCTTTATTCATTAAAACCATTTTCTTCGATTTCTTCTGATTCACATTCACCCTACATTCGCAGAATAATTCATGTTCATTAATTAGTATGTACTGGAACCCTACTGGTGAATCCGAAATTAAAGCTATATCATCAGCATACAAATCTGGTTTATCTAAATGAAAAGGCTTGAAAAGACTTGATAGAAAAGTTAGAACACAATAAGTCTATATTCTTGGAAAAAGTTGTATAATGAACGTTACGTGAGGAAGCACTAGAAGAACCCTAAGGTGGCACTCCTAAGCGACAGCTCAAGCTGGAGGGCTCTAGCTGCGCGTCTCGAGCCGTCTCAGATCTAGTCTTATAACTACAGATACATAATAATATTTACTAGGCCTATATAATCTGGAAAGCCATAGACGTGCAGCTAGAGCTGCGCAGCTCGAGCTTTTGCTTAGGAATGCTAACCATATGCTGTCGAGCTCCATATAACCACTTGAAGCCTTAATGCAAATGGAAGGGAATCGACACTTCCCTGCTTACTCAACCATAGAATCTACGTTACAAGTTTACGGATTCATTGGTTGGCGCTAAATCTCGAGTCTCATAAATTCAATCACTACCGTTGAATATAATTTTCCCTTTCCACTGAATCATTAGTGATTGTATCAACATCTTAATAACACCCTTATTACGATAAATAATAGGATAGGCGGCTAAAAAAGGGAAAAATACCTAGATTTATCGATTTTTGACGAGCCATAACTCGCTTCCTATCGGAGATAGAAAAACGTTTAGGGGATGGAAATTGTAGGGAATTTTATACTCTTTAAGAAAGTATTGAATAAAAATATCGATAGAAAAATCGGTTTCTGAGATATTGTGAAAAAACTGAAAAAAGTCCGAAAATTTCGTGATTTTTAGGCTCCCAAAAGTTATGCCTCCAGATATTTTGGTGGAAAACCATGGATTACTCTTACTTACACCCAAATGGATCAATTAAGACAATAAAATCAATTAACAGGATTTTTGTTTGGTCGAGGCACAATTTAATGACAATTTGATTGGGCTATAAGAAAAAAGAAACCTTCATTATTTGTATGCTAGATTGCTAGTGTTGACTATAGGTAGGCTTACCACACCTAATCGTTCTGTTTTTTAATCATCCATGAATATTTTCTACAAATGGTGTCGTTAAGAAAATAATATATACTGGTAGATAATTTTATAATAATAAATCGTGTTAATGTTTTTCAACACCTCAGGCTAATGATTTTTTTTTGTTTGTCGCTAGAGTTTATTTCAACTCAAGAAAACTAAAATATAAAATATTCCAAATCCTCTAATTGTATTATTAGGACCTTCTAATCTATATCTATAAAAGCGAAATGGCACTGACCGACTGACTGACTGATTCATCCATTCATTCATTCATCACCAGAACTAAAAATCCACTGAACCGAATGCGTTCAAATTTGGCAGACATGTTCAGTTGGACGTTTAGACGCGCGATAAGAAAGGATTTTTAAAACTTTCCAAGGGTTCGCCCAATATTTGCATTTTAAGATATTGAATCAAGTTTCAAACTATGTCCGATATACTTCCCAAGGTTACGCTCAATATTAGCGTTTTACTATTTTCGAAGTTTTTCTTGGATTTTTCGAGAATAAATTGGTATAAAATGTTGTAATTTGGTAAACAGGTCCAGATTAGGTCTAGAAATGCAGTGTTCAATGGATTTTTAATCCCTTCTGAACCGAATTTGCCTCAGAAGGCCTGTTTGTCTCAGCTTAAACTGACAGAGGTTATGCAGGCGAGCGAAGCGAGCCTGTTTGACTCACTGACACTTCTGATACTGTCGGGGGTCCAGGGGGCGGAGCCCCCTTGCTAGGCGGAGAAGGCGAGCGAAGCGAGCCTGCCGGCTAGTTCTATATATGCGTATATACGTCCCATATCTATGTAGATTCTGATCAATTTAAAAATTGCATATCATGATATCATATGGTAGAATTAATTTAATTTTATGAGATTTTCATACTTTCCAAATCATCCAAACATGAATGTGATTGGTTGAGTGTTAAGGTTGAGTGGTAGAAAGGACTTCCTAGTCCTAACTCCGCCTGATAAAGAATATTTTCATTTCATTTTCATTAAAAGGTTAATGGCGAGATTAATTGAGTTGAATTAAGCCTTCCACACTCAATACTTTACTGAAAACGTCTCACTCTACACACTTTTAGAAACATTACCTATAGTCGGCGCAATCTAAGTTGACGAAAACCCCCTCCACCCGAGAAATAGCGTTGTCATTTTGCGTGAAATTGAAACTTCTCCTAATAGTACGGTGCAATTAGTTCATAAAAAGACCGAACCTCAACATCCAAAGAGAAAGGACGATTCCTACGCCAACTTGTTCTATACAACCCCTTCATTGTTTGGTAAAAAGTTACACCCTTATGACCGTCGGGTTTTTAGGGGAGGGGGGGGGTGAAAGGTGCAAAATTTCAGTTATGATCATGAATTGCAGTCGAACCAAGCGTCGGACGAAAAAATTACATACACGTTTTTCAAGAAAACAAAATTTGGAAGAGATTAAGACCATTACCAACTCTGTATCATCAACCGTTTCCAAGTTACAATTTTTTGAAAACTCCATATTTTTTCACAGGAATTATTCCATTTCTTTGAATGTTTGTAACTTTGAATTGGAAACACTTGCATCCGTATTTCAAAATCCCTCTCGGCGAAATTCATTTTTCTTCAATTTGAGACCGAATTCACACTTCTATGTTGAGTGGTTCATGAGCTACAGCGATTTTAAAAAATCCTTACATCCCCAAAAAATCCCTTATTTGTCCGGGTTTTTCACGTAAATGGGCAACAAACATACAGTAAATCATACTTTTTACTGATTTATCATGATTAACAATGGCATAACATACAAGATACAACAAACATGCCTGCGGATAATTATGTTCAGTAAAAATTTCAGAATATGAGAAATAATTACATTAATTCAGTAGCCTATATATAGCTCACAAGTTTCAATGTGAAAATAAAGCCGGGGTGATATAAAAATTCCAATTATTATTTGTACGTAATAAATCTGTTTATTATTCTAAATTAATCTCATTGTTTTGAATTAGAACCTGCTCATAAGATAAAGTGTAAGATTCAATATTCAACATTTCTCTAATATATTCAATATTAGACCCACTTTCATTTATACAAATTATTACTTATAAAATAACATACCCTAGCTTAATTTGGTTGGATAATTCTCAACTTAGCTATAGTCTGTCCAAGCAAAGAAGATCCTCTGGCAATATGGAAAAATTACTTCAGCTTGGTCAATATTTATTTTTTCAAGAATTATAAATGTGGTCTTAGTAGTGGATCAAATAGTTTCCTACAATTTGAGATCGAATAGATAATTTTTTTAACCAATATTGACCGAGCTTAAGTAATTTTCCCTTCTTGCCAGAGGATCTTCTTCGCTTGTACAGACTATATCATTGGTTGATTCAAACTTATATATATATATATATATATTTTTTTACTTTCCTTGCCCTACCTACCATAGGTAAGGAAAGTATTGCTTTCCAAAAAAATTTAAGGTACTCCGATTTCAAGTTTTCTATCCGTTTCAAGGTCCCCAAAAAAGTGGTTTTTGGGTATTGGTCTGTGTGTATCTATGTATGTGTGTGTGTGTGTGTGTATGTCTGTATACACTATATCTCGATCCCTAATTGACAAATTGACTTGAAACTTCGAACTTAAGGTTCTTATACCATTAGGACCCGACTCTGAGAAATTCAAAAAATTCATTGAAAAATGGCGAATAATATGTCAACAATGATGTTTTTTACGATTTTCTCAAAAACGTCTCCAACGATTTTTCTAAAGCTCATACCCGAAATAGTCCTATATAAGCCCTATCGACTGCCATGAGTCTCGTTCCTGGCAAAATAGCAGAAAATCCACAGCATTGTTGAGAATAATGGATTTTGCAATATTTCGATTCCTAATTGACAAATTGACTTGAAACTTCGAACTTAAGGTTCTTATACCATTAGGACCCGACTCTGAGAAATCCAAAAAAATTCATTGAAAAATGGCGAATAATATGTCAAAAATGATGTTTTTTATGATTTTCTCGAAAACGTCTCTAATGATTTTTCTGAAACTTATACCCGAAATAGTCCTATATAAGCCCTATTGACTGCCATGAGTCTCGTTCCTGGCAAAATAGCAGAAAATCCACAGCATTGTTGAGAATAATGGATTTTGCAATATTTCGATTCCTAATTGACAAATTGACTTGAAACTTCGAACTTAAGGTTCTTATACCATGAGTACCGACTCTAAGAAATTAAAAAAATCATCGAAAGATGGTGGATAATATGCCAAAAATTGTGTTTCCAAGATTTTCTCAAAAACGGCTCTAACGATTTTTTTGAAAATCATACCCAAAATAGCCCTATATAAGCCCTATCGACTACCATGAGTCTCGTTCCTAGCAAATTCGCAGAAGATCTGCAGCATTTTTGAGAATAATGGATTTTGCTAGCCGAAGCGCCGATAGGCGCGAGGCGTCATGGGCTATAGTCGTCCACAGATCATTGGAATGACCAAGGACAACCAATTTCTCTGACACCACTCCCTGTTTCTCCCTCCGGTGATGCCGCTTTGTACTTGGGGGTAGCTAGTAAGAGAGTGTGTGTGAGAGAGAAGGAGTGATGTTTTGTTTGGGTGAGGGTGGACAACAGTGGCAACAGGGCTCAGCAATTCCATGACCTTGGTCATTCCAATGATCTGTGGGCGACTATAGTGATAATTGCAAATCATACATATGATGGGCCGAAGCGCCGATAGGCGCGAGGCCTCAGCGACGAGTGAAAAATTCACTGTTGGTACCAGACGGAGAGAAAGTAATGGCCTAATGCAATTTGCACTTGCTGATAACTAAGTATAAATACTTGTATTAGGTACCGTATGCAAATATGAATGGCAAGGAAAGTTGTGTGAGTGTACCACACCAGATTTTTTCATTACTTTTTAAACAGATTAAATCATGTAGACTAATAGTTTATATAATCACATGATTTTAATCTCTTGAGTACTATTAAAAAATTCTTTGAAGCCTACTTTCTCAATTATACCTTTTTGACACCTAATTATTCAACTTTTTCATCTTACACTTTGTGGTATGGAATACCCCCTCCCCACAAGGCCACAAGGTGTCCGGTTTTTTGACCCAAGCAATATGGTAACCCTAAATATGGTAAGACCTAATTTCTTGGAAATTACAATTTATTATGACTGATACCTATAATAATTGAGAAAACACTCTTACCCAGAAAATATATGCTCAGATATCCAAGAAATATTAATTAGTTTCTAGCTACCTCGTACCTGTAGTGAAACTATTAAAAGCCTGAGACTGAGACCCTGTAATGCACCGGGCTAAATTACTAGATAGCAAATTGTGTCACAGAAAGCAAAACCTGAAATTCTCATCTATTTTGTTTTCCGTTACGAACTTCTAGTAGATATTCCACTTGATTTTTTTTACGACACTGCAGCCAATATTTGAATATTACTTTTATCAAAAACTTCTACTTACGTGAAAATGGACGTCAAATAAATCCGAAAGCGCTCCATACGTAGAAGTTTTTATAAAACTAATATTTATGTGCCCTAAAAAATAGTTCAAGTGAAACCTAAAATTCGCTGCTGCCAAGGGAACAAAAATAACTTCCATTTACTAATGGTTGAATTTTCTGGTTTAATATTTGATTATTGCGTATGATCATCAATAAATTATAATCAAGGATTTACCACATTCTTTTAATAATGTAAACGTCACGAAGTTGTCGGTCTACTAATAATAATTAGACTATACCTATAGGTACTGTATAAGTACTTGACACCTCTTATCGGTTCTCTTCTTATTAATAACCAATGGTTCATGTGGCCATTATACAGTAGGCTAACACCAGAAAAATATTTTGAAGCAACAAACTCATGTTTCAGCAATACTTGAAATCATCGTCAGTTGTTTCCTCTTTCAACTAAAAATGCCACTGATTATGAAGTCATGAGCTTTAAAACTTGAGTTTCAGGAGAACCTAATTTCATTCCATTTTTTATTTCTATTATAGCTAGATTGAAGAGACCTTTATGTTGAATAATAAATAATAGATTTACTCAACAATATCCAACTTTATTATCCACAAAGTTCAATTTACAATTCATTCATCATTTTCAATTTCACAGTAAAACTTACATATTCATATCTCTGTGAATATAATTTCAAATATTTTGACCCATTCATTATTATTGCTCTGCTCAATGAATGAAAATACAAGAATTCATGAACTATCCATATATTCAACACAACTTAATCTGAATAATTTATTTCAATTACCTGACAGTACTCAATAATTATTTGTTAATGAAATGGAATGTTGAATAAATAGTCCAAGTCTCATTATTGACTAGTAAATTCCGTGCAAGAATACTATTGTAGTTAACTTTGTGAGTTTGAAAAAAATCTTCCATTATAATAAATTTCCATTATAAATAAAGTTCAAAGACACTTATGTCTCAACGAGAGAATTATTAAAACTCGGGACTAGTAGAACATAGCCTGCTACAATATTGGTAGGCTACTAAAAATAAAATTCATTTCAGAGTTCTCTTGAATTTACTATTTCATGATGATGTTTTATTGTATAAGTTTTGGAATCCACAATGGAGGAGAATTACCAATTTTGAATTAAATAACAGACAAATCAAATTATTGTACTTGAAAAATACAAGTCTTAGGCGTTTATCAAAATAAGTATAACATATATGGGAAATGTTCCAATTTGAGTGATTAGCACTGATAATTTCATCAGAAGCACACACCAAAAATTCCCTACTTTTTTAACAAAAAAAAAGATCTAATGAACATGAATAATAATCTTTTCAAGGTGGTAATCAATATTTGAATAGAGATGATCATACGAAAGAAATTTTCACTTAGATCATAAAGATGCAATGTTGTTTCATGGTAGGCTAAGTTATTACCTTGCATTCTAGGTGCCTATCTGGATAATAGGCGTAATAAGGAGTATAAGAAGATTTTTCATAGTAAATCTAGCTTTCCTCTTTCTAGATATTTTAGTTCTTACTGTTTAAAAAAATAAATTTACTCATTTCAGGATTATTCCCTGAGATAAATCCGGTCGTAAATCATTGTAATTTTATAATTTTGACAAAATATTCTTTCTGAGAAGATTTAGAAAAGAATTTCAACTACAATATCTTTTGGTACAGGATGTACCCATAGTGAACATTGCTAAAAATATTGTTTTTCATTTTTAGATGGCTATTTTTTTATTAATAAGAATTGAATAGTTCATGAATTGATTAATTTTTCACAGTTGATAATAAGTCCTCTGCTACAAAATAATAATAACGTGTGATTCACGTAATTTGTGCCCGATTTCTATTGTGTTTTTGTGCCACCGGTATTAGCCTTATTTTCAACTTATTCATATCTGGTATTTTAATGGTAAGTTCCATAAAATAAAGCATTACTTTATCTATTTGTCATCACTATGTGATACAGGCCTTATAATGATAATGTAATAACCCAAAATTAAGATGAACTTAACAACTATAATGATTCAATATATACATAATATATTACATTTTTATAACAGTATGATCCTTATCATAAAAGCATTCATTCACCTCCATTCAAAAAAACACCAGAGATAAAAATCTCATAATTCTTATAACAATACAGTGTAAGGCTACAGCTTAGTCCTTTCACTAAATCAATTTTATAAATTTATAAAAAGCATGTAGCCTAGAGTATTTTTATTAAAATTATTACTCTTTCAATAAATTACTAAATACTGTAATCAAATTGCACATGAATTATATTTGAATTAAATATCGAATAACTGCACCCCTATGTTACATATCATAGAAATGTCAACACTCTGCTGTAAAAAGGGGGTTTCATTCAAACCTCCTCTTTGAAGAGCTGAGGGGGTTTCTCCCAGACCTCCTCAAAAAGCTAAAACAATTATTACATTTTCCATTTTCCTCCAAATCTAATACATACATAGAAAACTACAAGGCATAACTAGTACCTTCATATCACATTTTACAGTTAAGGCCAAATCGAACCCAATGTTATGAATAAAATCAGTCGATAATTGAACTTGCTATAAATGCTTGTGAAAAGCATTTTTTATTGCTGATGACTAATATTTTATCAAATAAGGAACCCTTTGGAAAACCAGTCCACTACAATTTGCCATAACGCATTCTTCGACTTTCATGCTTTCCACAGTATTCATTATAAATCAATTTGAAGAGGAAAAGATGGAAAACAACTATTAGAAATCCGACAGAGACCCAGAAGAGGGTTGGGAGTCCACCCAAGTGATGGCCGTGTTTGTGAAGAGCTATCACGTGATGTTCATGAGCTGGCGCTTCAACCACCTCTTTCACATGGATTGCATGCTGCAATAATTCCATATGCTGCTTGTCAGAAGTTATGTACAAAATAGGAGTCACCGGGTCCGTCAACTTCACTGGAAAAGTTATCTTTTCAGGACCAAGTTGCACGGGATCATCCAAACATCCAGCGTCACATGCATAATAGCTCTTATCACTTCTATCTAAAGCTACATTGAGAATGGCTTTATTATCTTCTTTCAAAACAACACTTACATTAACATGAGTCAAGTTCCCGTAGTTCAACCTCCTGAAGTGGTATTCTCGATGTAGAAACTGTGGATGGATGTTGAACTCTAGATGCTGATTACTGAACCGGAATCCTCCAAAACTGAGTACCATAGCCTGAATGACACCACTGGCACCAACACGAACCAAATTGTGACAGCCCTGCTTTTCCAAAGTAAGAAGCCAATAGGAAACTATTCTATTCAATTTTTCCACAGTAGAAAGATCTCCCCAGATCTTGACTGCTTGTAAAGTGTGATGATTCGAACCGTAACAACCTTCTGCATATGACAAACTGCTCCTCAGCTCACTTTTCATTGAAACTGGCGTTGCTTCTTCATAATACGGCGAACGTACACTTGATAACACGTAATAGATAGTGGCATTGATTAAATCTCCATTTATTGCATTTGCCGCCTTGGAATAACTTATATAAAAACCGGTGCTCCACAAGTTGTGCCACACATCTATATGACTTTGTCTCAGAGTTGGAAGGGGCTTCTCTACAGCGGTTTTCATCAACTGAATGCACTTGTTTTCAATCACATCCTTCATTTCTGAATAGTCAGTCTTTGATATTAGTTTTGAATAATGAACGGCAGTTAACACCTGAAGAGACAGAGTACTTTGAGGTCCCACTTCAATATGCTGCATCAACTTTCTAGTAACAATAGTTACAGACATTCCATTTTTTGCAGCCTGTTTATCTTCCACAAAACCAGAAACAACGCTGTACTCAAGTTTATCACCATTTTTGTGAAGGAGATGAACAGTATGTGTAACAGCAGTGGGCCACTTTGTTTGCTGAAGTTGTTTTGCTTCTAAATAAATTATTTTAGAGGTGGGATTGGATATCTTTATATCCTGAACAAAGAGGAATGGCAGGGTTCGATGGGCATAATGTTCATATTTAACAAGCAAACCATTACTGTAGCACTGATAGCGAAAAACTGTTCCAGATAGATAATGGGTTACAACCGCCTCTTTTGGAGTCATGACATCATATTGAATGTTCACGATTGGATGCCAATAAATGGGCCATGATAGAGTTCTGGAATTCTTAACATAAATCGGAGAATCAGTTTCTACGCTAACACCAATCAATCCATTACCTACAAATTGATGAAACACTTTTTTTTCTTCGTCGGCCGCATTGGGATGAACATAAGCGTCGAAGTTCTCAATATCAAATTTGAACAATGATAATTTCTCATTCAAACACCGTTCTGCCAAGTCCTCTTGCTTGAAAGTGGCCGAGTTTAGCCAACGTAAAAAGTTCTGACCAGTGTAGAGGAATAAACATATTAGAAAAATCAAAATTATGAATATTCGTCTGTAAGTGAAGTAGTTTTCCAGTATCCTTTTCCATCGTTTGATGAAATCGAAGACATCCATAGCTGTGCACACTGACATACCTAACAACTAAGAACCAAACAGTTTGTCGAGAAAAACATACAAGACTAAGGAACTCGGAATGCAAGACTTTCCGTCATCTATCGAACTCAAAACTAAATAAAAAGTAAGAATCGTTCATACTGATCATTCAACAAATAAATACCGTAGCGATTCTAACCATGTTGTAGTTGTGGTCGGCTGCAAACATAACTGACCCAAGTTATCTTATTTCAATAAATTCTAATTTCAACATCTCTGCATCCAACGTCGAATAATTGGATTTATTCACTTTCACCAAAATCTCATGAGCTGAACAATTATTTAGTAGAGAAATGTAATTTGTTAATGTCAATACAGTATGACGGCCAAAGCAAAACAATATTTTATTATAAAAAATGGCACAGCGTAGTCAGCTGACTTCTGACTGACAAAACTTCAACAGCTGATGAAAATGCTTTCACCTTGTGCTAAATCAAAACCTCAATCATATGGTAGATTTTCTTACATCAAGTAACATAACCTACAATAGCTTTTTATTGGAATAGTTAATAATTAATAGAATAGTTGAATTAGAGCAAATTTTGAAAATTGAAAGTAAA
Organism: Sogatella furcifera; assembly: GCA_017141385.1. NCBI lineage: Eukaryota > Metazoa > Arthropoda > Insecta > Hemiptera > Delphacidae > Sogatella > Sogatella furcifera. Next base: position 16,885,553 of record CM029546.1, read on the forward strand.
AAATGTCTCTTCTATTCAAAGAAATATTGATCAACGAACTGAAATCATACAAGGGAATTCAAATCCTTTCAAGATCTATGCAGGTAGGTCAATCTAATCATCATCAATTTTATTTCATTTTGAATCAAATACAAACTAAATAGCCTACTTTTATAAATAATTCTTTACTTATAAAGAAGAACCACCTTCTCCTTTACTAATCCCAAACAGTTTGTTTCATATTTATTTATTCTACACATAACTTGATGTAATTGAAAAAATAAACGTAGCCTAGGCTACTTAAGATTAGGCCAGTCTGGTAAAACATGTCCCGATTCGTTATTCGTTATCCTCCGGTAAATTCTTAACCAGAACGTGGATCAGATGCTCCACGATTCATCCTTTGAGGTGAGATTGACCCTAACACTTATTCACTCCATCTGACAATCTGTTGAAGATCTTCAAGTCGAGTGCATAAGTGGATTCCGGATTCAGTCAAACTGATGATCTTCTGAATCATAGATGTAAGTATGAAAGACTGGGCTCAAATTGATTTCAGTGTTCCCTTGCTAGGCTATACAGTTTTGGATTCAAAATCTAATTCTAAGTCGACTCTGATACAAATCTTGCTGCAGAGGTTAAATAGAAAGCTATTGCCATTCAAATTTACACATTTTTGTGTGTCTAAGTAGGTTAAATATTCCTATGAGACTATAGATTTATTAAAAAATTATGAAATTTCATGTAAAATTCCCTACCTGACAAATCCAATGAGCCTAGTGATCATAATTATTAGCATCTGTAGGCTACTTATTCTCTCTACTCTTCTCTGCACTCTGCGACAGAATCCACCAACCTTTGGGGATTGTAATGTGAAGCTGCTTGGGTTCATGACGGATGCCACACTAACATGGGAGCCGCATATTGACATGATATGCAATAGACTGTCAAGAGTAACATATCTGATGCGTATGCTGAGAAGTCACGTTTCCCAGGAGTACCTTGTAACAGCATACCACGGCCTCTTCCACAGCCATATCTATTGTGCTATGGGGTCATGCAGGTGGCTGCAGAAATATCTTGCTCCTGCAGAAGAAGGTTCTCCGGATTATTACTGCTTCTCATCGCCTGGAACATTGTGTGCCAATCTTCAGGAGACTGAAGATTATGACAGTCTACAGTCAGTATCTGTTCAGCTCCCTGTCACTGTTGAGAAGAGGACAGCACACCTATCTTCAAAGAGGACATGTGCACAATCACAATACAAGAAGACGGGCTGACATTGATATACCTCATGCAAGACTCACACGGTCACACAATAGTTTTCCTGTCAGTGCCCTGAAGATCTTCAACAGGATGCCAGTGAGTCTCCGTGTGTAGGAAGTGAATATGTTTGAGAGGGTGCTTCGGGCAAGGCTTGTGAACCTGCCACTTTACTCCCTGAATGAAGAGGCAATCCAGAGTTTCTTAAGTTCACTTTGACTGCCACCCATCTTGATCTTGTTTTTGTATAAATGAAGTTTGATCTAATGACGCAATCTATCCAGCAAGTGCTGGTCATGGATGGAGAAAACTGAATTACTGAGTATAGAACCAATTTAATCGTTATCATGGTTTTGAATTATTTTACAATTGGAAGGTACATTGGATTTCATGGATGATTTATCATTTATTTTTTGGAACTGAATGTTAATTTTTATTTTCAGACAATTAAACCTCACGTTCCCATGATACAATTCAGAAAAGGTGGGTTTGCCAGTGGTAAGCATTGATATCATTTCATCTTTTTTACTAAATGTAAGGAGAATCTTATTTACTGAATTTCAGTTCCGACTACCATTTAAGTAAGATTTATTATTATATTGAAAATAAGGAGAACATATTTTCATTGATTAAACCCTACTTACGATCACTTGAAATAAACAAAAAAATGTCGTGTAGAGGTACCTAGGTTTTCCTTTATGCGTAACGATCCGACGGTCGGTCGCAGTCGAGCAGCTGTAGGCAATCACAGTTCTTGTTTATGCTCAATGACAAGACAAGAGCTGTGATTAACTACAGCAGTTTGACTGCGGCCGACCGTCAGATAAGACTGTCGCATGAAGGAAACCTATCTTACATGCAAAAAGTTTGTTTATTTCGTCTCAAGTGATCGTGAATAGGGTATTATTGACTTTTTATACAATTGAAAATATTGACTTTGCCAGCTATTTGTGCATATGAATGTCTTTCATAAATAAAGAAAAATTTGTCTAGTATTCCTGTTAACAACTCTATTCATAGTCACTATACAAGACAAGATTCAGCGCTAAGACTAAATCAATGTAATTATTCCTATTCGCTGTGTGCAAGTGGGTGGAAAGGATATTTTTGGCGACCGAGGCGCTATTGGCGGATCATTTCGGCGAAAAATTGAGAGAATTAACATTGGAGGAGATAGGGCTAAACCTAAAATAATGTCCTGGAGAATTTGTTGTGTTCCGGATTGTAAAAATAAAACACTCAATGGAAATTTCAAGTTCTACACTTTTCCAGTTGCCATACATAAGTTTCATCAATAAAAAGAATGGTTCACTGCATTGAATAAATATTGATAGGTGAAGCTAACCTTATTGTTTTGTTTACGTGCAAAAGAATTTGTCGATCAAGTAGGACCATGGAGTGCTCCATTCTAACCTGTACATCAGGTAATGTACATGAATAGTTTTTATGTTAGTTAATCTAATAAGCTGTTATTATCAACACAAAAACTCTATTAATTATGTTTTAATAAGGAATATTCATATCATTCAATTTTTCAAATAAATGTGAGCTTGCGCCAATTTTTCATTTTCATGTAAGATAACTTATCAGCTGTTATCTCAAAGTTTTTGTCGACTCTCAAATACATCTGTTTGCGGTTGTCTGCTCTCAAATACTTGAAAACTAGGATTTTTCTAATATAATGAGCTATAATACTATCAATAACTAACATTCCTTTCCTAAATATCATGTTCTAATTACTGAGAAATGCATGAAGCAGCAAATAATTCCGTTCTAATTATAAATGCGTTTTTCCCATTTAGCGCTATGCTTTATATGCTAAAACGCGTATAAAAGTACACACGATAATCCACCAGAGCCGCAGCACAGTAGATGCTCATAGCGAATACTCTTAATGGGTTTATTGAATATGGCATTAGACTCTTTAATAAATTGCCAAATGCATTAAAAAATTGTTAGTTGTTTTAAGAAAAGACTCAACGCTTTACTAGTTGAGAAATGTCCTTATAATAAGCAAGAATTTTTGACAAATAATAATTTATGATGTGTTGTTAAGCCTTGTATTGACAAATAATTTATGATAGGTGTTACGCCTATACTGTTATTTTTACCTTATATGTTATGACTTTGTTATGCATTTTTTGAAAATGTGGCAAGAATTAGATTTCCGTAATTCGCAATAGTAGTGTTGACCCAGCTAGGAGTACATACTGTTTCTCAATTTGGATTAATTTGACCGCTATTGATAGCCATATTATAACGTTAACATTTTGCAATTTTAATTTCTTTGTAAATACTCATTGTATCAAAAATCAAAACTCGGAATATGATTGATAGTTTTGCCTTCTCACCATAGTCAATCTAAATTGAATGTTGAAAAATGCTTCAAGTTCGTCTTTCTATGCATGAAAATAATAATTTACCAACATATTGTGAGGGAATTATAAGTTATGTTTATTCAATGTTGATTGCAACTACTATTTGTATGAGCAGTTGCTCAAGAGCAAATAAAAACTATATTAGGCTATTATTATCTATAATTATAATCATGTACTTCTTACTTCTGGTGTCTTCAACACGGTCCTAGGATCGGTGAATCGTCAAAATCTACGCAATACAAAGGTTTGAAGTAGGCCTACAGTACTAAAAATTATGTACCCGTTTCTTGATATTCATATTTCATATCACTAGTAGGACTAGTGATTTAAATAATATTTCCGAGTGTAATGTTTTAGTTTACAATGTGTGTGGTTTGAGAGGTAAGGATTATTTGCTTTTTTTCAATTTTTTAAAGCGGTTCGATTGTTTTTTATTTTGTTAGAAACACACGTAGAGGAGGGACAAGAGGAAGTATATCAATTTTATTTACAAGATTATAGTTTAGTCTGGGACTTTGCGGTTAGGAATAGTCGATTCGGTCGGGCGAAGGGTGGGATTATGATGGGATATAAAACTGCTAATTCATTTGGTTTTTCTTTCAGTTATCTAGATTGTAAATCACGAATTTCGGTTCAAGTTTCAGATAAGAAAATTCATATTTTGCCAATATATCTGAATGGTGGTTCGGAGAAAGAATGGCGAGAGGATTATAATAACCTATGGGATTTATTCTCCACTTCTGAAGATACTGTAAACACCATACTAGTTGGAGATTGGAATGGTAGAGTAGGCTCCTCACAAAATATACCTGTAGAAGTTCTTATTGATAATATTAATGTGTCTCATGAGAGAAAATCGAAAGACCCAGTTGTTAATTCAAGGGGAGAAAAAATTTTAACTTTTTGTGAAGTGTTTAATTACATACTTATGAATGGTAGAACGAAAGGTGATAAGAATGGGGAGATTACATTTCTAAATCCGAGAGGCGCTTCAGTTATCGATTACTGTTGTGTATCACTAGATAACATCAATTGTATAAATAATTTCTCGGTGCTTCTAGAACATTTCTCGGATCATTTTCCTATATCTTTTAGTTTGGGTTGTAGGGGGAGCGGGATGAACAAAAGTGATAATAAACTACAACATATTCAATCGAAATTAGGTTTTAGCAGTAGGGATGAAATGTATTATGCTCACAAACTCGCCGATAAATGTAGGGATAGCGAACTACCGAATGACCCCGACAGTGCAGCCATTTATTTAAAAAATTTGATATATTCATCAGCCAGTAACAAAAAGGTTGCATATAATACTAATAAAAAAGCTAAACAGGGATGGTTTGATAGGGATTGTGAAAGGGCTAGGTGCAAAATGTTTAGACTACTTAATTTATTCAGGAAATTAAATAATACCTCCATCAAGTCTGATTATTTGAACTCGGTTAAGGAATATAAAATATTGTGTAAAGAAAGAAAAATATCTTGATGTGAATGATAAACTAAGAGAAGTTAGAGACTCTAAGAATTTTTGGAATCTTGTTAAAACATTTAAATCAGACCGTTCATCTCAAAGCACTGCAATTCAACCTGAAGCATGGGTTAGTTACTTTTCAAATTTATTTACACCTGTTAGTCTTAGCGAACCTGTTTTGTATGCTGCACCATGGGTGGAAGTAGAATCGTTAGATAAAGATTTCGATATGCTTGAATTGAATAATGTAATTGTTAAAATGAGGAAGAATAAAGCACCTGGAGAGGATAGAATAACTACTGAATTTTATAAGGAAGCTCCTGACGTTTTTAAAATACTCATGTTAAAAATGTTCAACAATATTTATTCAAGTGGCTACGTGCCTGAATCATTCAAGAAAGCCATTATATTTCCACAAAAAAGGTGATCCTAACGACGTTTCTAATTTCAGGGGGATCTCATGCATGGATGTAATGACAAAGATTTTCATGGGTGTAATGTGTGAAAGATTAGTCAAGTGGGAGAGAGCAAGGGGTATCATAAAAGAGAATCAGGCTGGATTCCGTCCCGGATATTCAACGGTCGATAATATATTTGTTTTGCACAGTGTTGTAACTTATTATCAGCAAGTAAAAAAAAGAAAACTATATGCGTTCTTTATCGATTTCAAGGGAGCATTTGATAATGTGGATAGAAATGCACTTTTTTATAGGCTCTATGAAATTGGGTTATCGAGTAAATTCATTCACATTTTGAAACAAATTTATAGCGATAATAAGGGTAAGATTTGGAGCAATGGTGGTTTGACCGAAGAATTTTCGATAAAAAGCGGCGTAAAGCAAGGCTGCTTAGCCTCGCCAATTTTGTTTTCTCTTTTCATACATGACCTTTGCGAGTGTGTAGGCGGTGGGGTGTCGGTTGGAAATCTTGACATGAATGGGCTGATGTATGCAGATGATGTTGTGCTATTGGCATACTCCCCAATTCAAATGCTAAGAATGATAAATAGACTACGTAGGTTTTGTGTAAGGTGGAATCTAATTGTCAACATGAATAAATCTAAAGTTATTGTTTTTAGAAGAGGGGGTAGATTAAGAACAAATGAAAAATGGTTTTATGGAGACGAGATGGTAGAGATAGTGAACCACTATAAATATCTCGGGGTAATATTTACTTCTTCTTCATCTCTGAAAATGCACTTTCAGGATAGAGTATCGTCGGCAATGTATGGAATCAATAGTGTTTGGAAAACCTTAATTCTAAACGATTCAGTGCCCCTTTCTTCCAAGTGGCAGGTTTTCAATGCTGCGTGTAGATCCACAGTAACTTATGCAGCTCAGGTGTGGGGCTATTTGCAAAATGATAGGGTGGAAAAATTTCAAAAACAATTCATTAAACGTCTTTTTGGTCTTCAGAAAAACACCCCCGATTATGTCATTTATTTAGAGTGTGGGATTGAGTTGTTGTGGGTTTATACTTTCAGAATTCATGTAAATTATATTATTAAAGTATTAAATATGCCAGAGTATAGGTACCCACGTAAAATTGCCCAGGAATTTGTAACTAGAGAATGCGGATGGTATAGGGTGTGGTTGGATCTCTGTCAGCGTTACGATATAGAATGGTCTGATAATGTTTTACAAACAGATAGATGGATTAGACGTTTGAATGAGATGCTACTTCGAGTGAGACAACAGACGTGTATGGCATGGAGGGAACGTGCCGAACAATCAGTGTATCATGCTACTTACTCCTCATTACTAATAGATCTTGGAGATAGGACTTACTTAAATGATCATTTCAGAAGATCCTTCATGAATCTAATTTTTCGAGCGAGAGCGTCTATGCTACCATTAAACTATAGACCGGGTAGGGAGGAGGATAGATTCGAGTGTTCTTTGTGTAACAGTCGAGAAATAGAGAGTACGTTTCACTTTATGGGCAGATGTAAAATATTAGCAGGTATTAGAAAGGCATGGCTCAATTGTACGCAGATGAATGAGAGTGTCATGATAAGTTTTTTAAATGGTAGGGACTGGCATCGACTTGTTGGTTACTTAAGGGATGCTCTACGTTACAGGAAGTGGTTGGTGAATGAGTTTAACGTATAAAATTTTTGATATTAGGTTTGCAAATTAATTTTTTGTTTTGGGTACAAACACAAATTTTATCTATTTGTATACATTTCATTATTTATTACTTTTGTAGGTAACGCAGAGTGAGCACATATTCATAGAGTTCTTATTCAGAAGTCTTTAATTTCAGATAATTGTTTAAAAAATCGATTTCCGCTTATTTAAAAACTAGTGAGCAAGGTATCAACTCGACTGACGGCCTCGGCCAAGTCTATGATGATTATGCAATCTTTATGTCAAGCCTAATTGATTTGAAAAAGGAAACTTCTATTGACATTGTAATTTACATTCTACACATATGAATTACTGAATTGTATTTACTTCATGAAAGACATGTTATGTATTTGTTTTTGATTCAATAAATCATCTATCTATCTATCTATCTATCTATCTATCTATCTATCTATATTCATATTTCCCAAAGAACCATTCCGAAATGAACGCCGTTTTTTACTGACGGAAAAATGATTTTCTTCTATACATGTAACAAGTGTTTAATGTGACTTTTTGCACAGTAAACATGAATAGTATCCATGGGGTAACCTATCATCGCATCCGCCTAAGCTGGTTTACAGTGGTCTATCGGCCTCTAACGACCTCATGGAACCATAACCTGAAGTCCATCGTTATTGTTTATGTCTTCATGCTATTTTCAAGGTTGTCTTGTCGATGGTTGATTAAATATTTTACTGAATATTGTCTCTTACTTCTCTAAACATGATTTTTGTAGGAGGTGGTCGACATGCTGTTGAGAACACTTCAGCTCCCGCTCAGTCATCGCAATCGACCAAACCTGGACACGTGCAAGCAAGACCTATCATAGAAGACTACCAGTTACCACAGAGATATCGGAGGCAGCAAATGGATGAGAAAGAAATTGAAGCAATAAATGTGAGTGATTTCTTCCTCATTTATAAATATGAATGGATTGAAAGTAATCGAATGTATATGATGAGATATTGTGGTATTTCTCCATAATAGAAAGAAAAGGACAGAAATTTTGTCATATATTTGGAAATGTTTTACATAATTACTACCTCAGTTTCATGGCAAAACCTACCACATCCTCAGCTGAACTAATGATTACTCACAGTTCCTCGACTTTTAATCTCGATTATTCAACTTTTTCGAATTTATATTTATAAAACCTTGATAAATTAAGGTTGAACATTTGGTCATTTGTTGAAAATTGCATGGCCATGCTTTCAGCATACAAAATAAACGACACTGCCAACTAAATGAAGGATTTTTCAATCGTTTGATGAAACAAAGTTATTTAAAATCTCTCCCAGATAGATCACTAATCCACTTTTCATTTATTTTTCAGAGTGGTGTCTCTCTGTTCTAAAGCAACTAGATCAATAGTAAGTGAACTGGATCAGTTGTAAATTATTAGTCATTACTTTTCTGCCGAATTTAGTGTGATAATTATTAATTTAATTATGAAATGTAAGATATTTTATTTTGATGTTGTGATGTGATAAAATCAAGAACCGTATGTTCAAAAATAAATAATTGTGTTGTCCCCGAATAGATTAATTTATTTATTTGACCTGTTCATTTGCTTCGCCAAATACATGAAATTGACTTATAATTAAGCCTTAGTAGTGGCAAAATGTAATGTTTTCTAAATGAAATAATGGACCATACAGGAAAATTAAGAAAACTCAAGTGGAAGAGCTACTAGCTTGCATGGTTTCGTTGATTGAGTATTTGCCTGTCAACCTGTTGAAATCAGGTTCCATTTCAAATTTATGCATGTTAAATCTTGTCTAGTTTCATATTATTTGAAAATTTTCCTCTGGCATCTTCATCCTACTCTACAAAAAGTCCATTTAGGTCCAACTATAAATTGATACAGCTAGTGATGTGGATCGGGAATATTCCCATTGGGAAGGAACTTATTATTTGGGAATATTACCCTGGCCAAGAAATTTTGGGAATATTACCCTGGCCAAGAAATTTTGGGAATATATGGCAATTTATAAAATTGATCAAAATAATTGAAATTGATCAATCTGAGCCACTTTTCACGTTATTAAGGGCTTCAAAATAATTGGAATTTATCAATCTCAGTTACTTTTCACATTATAAGCTGTAAATCATCCTTCTGTTGTAAATTTTTGCTCACTTTGCTGTACTCACATCACTTTCTTGTCATTTTGGAGAATTGGTGTTACTCTGTTACATGTTGTTCGCAAGTAGAAAGCGGCTCACACATAAATATAATAATTTAGATACATAATAATAGAATTATGACTGACTTTATTGTATTATAATATTTTTTGTCAATTGCATAACAGCCCATGAAGGGCCCAAGGCCTTCCAGCTAGTTGCCAGTTTCATATTCATTTCACTATACAGTCCGTCGAAGCAAAGAAGACATCGGGGCAAGACGGGAAACGACTTCAGCCCGGCCAATACCGGCCCAAAGGCCATGAATTCTCAAATTGTAGATCAGAATGACCCACAATCCGAGACAGAACCCACAGTCCCCGAAACAATACTGACCGTGCCTTCATCCCATTTGTACGATGGTCTTCCTCTGCTTCTCCGCTAAGTGCGTCGGTACCAGTCCAATATTGCTTTGGTCCATCTTCCATCCGTTGTCCTAGCGATATGGCTAGCCAAATTCCATTTCCTCTCCATCACAGACCATACAGCTAGCGAATAATTATAAACCAGGATAGAGGTAACGTGTGGTTAGCACGTCGGTCCTCTCAACCATAAGCCATTTCCGTAACCAAGTGACGCACAGAACACATCTGAATAACATCCAGTTAAACAGTTAGAGTGTAATGCAACAATTACTATAGTCATTTAAACCAAGCCTTAGTGATTTTTGAAAGGTTGTGAGCTGTATCGGTTGTGTACAGACGAGACGTCGACTATTTTTTTAGGTAGTCAGGATCGACAGCTAATCTTCTCCTGCGAAGAATGGGTTGGCCGTATCTATATGATTGTTGCTATGGTTAAATAATTATTCGCCGGTCGATACTCGAACTCGGATCCTTGTGATCATTAGACTGGCGCGTAATCACTTACTCCAACAAGCCACACAAATTGTCTCTTTTGATTTCAAAAACATCATCAAGACATAGACAATTGACACCACCATCTGTTGGAGAGTACGAGGAGCAGACGAAACCGCCTACAGACTGTCCAAGCAAAGAAGACATTCTGGCAAGATGGGAGAATGTTTCCCACTCGGTCAATATCGGTTCAAAAATTATAAATTGATTTCAAATTCAAATTCTAGATCAAAATGTTTCCTAAAATTTGAGATTAAATTAATTTGATATTTTTGAACCAATATTGACCGAGCTGGAGTCAGTTTTCCATCTTGCCAGAATGTCTTCTGTGCTTAGACAGACTATAACTTTTTGGCTTCGGCTGTAAATAATTAATATTAAGAATGCGCAGATAGTCAATAATGGTCTTTGAGCAGTTTGGCAAATAAACTTCGCACTCGATCTTGATTGAGGCAATCTTAGATATATTGTATAATATCCATAATTATTCAACTACTCTTTTGGTTGAGTGGTAGAGAGGACCAAGAGTCCCAACTCCACCCTTAATAAAGGCAATTTATCTATCTATCTCTTGAATTATAGAAAACTGATGATAATAAGAGTAGACTCTCTCAGGATATAAGAAACCTGGTGAACTCACAAAAATTCAGAGGATACAGGTTGCTTGAAAGGTCATACCAGTCTGTGGATTAATTTCTGCAGGAGTAACCTATTATTGTCCATTGTCATTGATTCATCCCAGGTAGTTTACTTGCAAGTAGGTACTTTTGACAGACTGCATTTTTTTACATGACTTTTGAAGGTATAATTATAGTATTTTGTCATCGTGATATACCGTATATTGAGAACCTTCCCAAGGTTGCTCTTTTTTTACTTATCCTCTGTCTGATCACCAGCATATGTTTAGAATGTATATTAATTATAAATTGGATTGAGCATTATAATTATCCTCCAATAACTATGTTACAACACAGATGCAGGATTATTGTCTGTTCACCGATGAGGAAAAGTGCGCCGAAGAATTTTTTTTAATTGAATGGCTGCCTTTATTTTAAACCTGGGAGGGCGAAGTTAGGGCGCAGCCGGCCCTCTCTTACACTTAACCCTCCGCTACAATCGGAGTTAGAAGACGGATTTATAGCTGTTTGCTATAATTCTCTCTCGCTCACTCATTGACTCCACTCTTGTCTAAATGATAGCTACCGTAAGGTTTTGACGGAGAAAATAGAAATGTAGGCAATAGGCGTGCAGCACATTCATAAAAGCCAAGTAAGTTACACAAGTTTACATTATTCCTGCCTACTTTTTCTCCTGGGTTAATAGTTTGTGATTGTATTTTCCGAATGAAAAAATTAATCAGGCATGAAATTGAACTTATTTTTTCCAAAGAATACAATATTCATGAAATTAGAATCATAAAACTATGGAATAAAAGGTACCGGTATATAGTATTGGGCGTACTGAAATAAAAAATATAATATGAGAATCTAATGAAAAATGAACTTTGGACTCAAACTAGATCCATGGACGTTGATCCATTGTACTTATCAATACCTGGTAACTCTGATTTTTGGATTAATAAATAACGATATTTGCCACTTAATGAAATATCCTGTATGGAGTGTACGGTAAGAGTCTTATAAGTATGGTATATGATATGAAAATCATCCTGGTACAAATTTAGAAAGGCCTTTGAGTTACATAGTTTATAATAATCACTGGTATCAATTTATTCCCATTATTTCAATCAATATATTCATTTATTTCCAAAAAAGAAGCAGATCATCGCAAATTATAATTAAAATATGCAAGTATGTTTTCTATCCAACTGAAATGCTCCATCCAAACTTCTGGTTATTTCAAGAATAATGCCCAGATAAGTCCTAGACCTAGACCTGTCGACACAAGCCTTAATAAATTTTCAAAAAACATCGCATTTGATGCAACAATCTTTGAATCATACTTGTTATTAAATTGACATCATTATATTTATTAGATCGCATTTCCCTGAAAAATGGGACATGTTTAGGAAATAATATATGAATATTTTGTCAGTGAAAGAAATGCTGTTCCCAACTATTTTATTATTTTGTATGGTGTATCCCAATTCCTTTTATCAGACGATATTAGTCTGTAAACAGATAATTTTTAGGGAAATTCTTTAGTTGTAGCTTGTAACAGAGAAACGAATAATCCTAGTGATCGAATATCAAAGGAGTCGCGGAAAATGTCAAGCGTTTAACAAGGTGAAATTAATATCTATGTAAGTTGAGACTGTACTGTTGAGGGTGATCGATCCTCTCTCTGGTTTCCATATAAAAATTGAGACATTTTTCCGCCAGCTTCAGTTATAAGCCACTGTCTTCTCCGAATAGGCCTAGTCCTCCTAATATGTTTTCTTTGCAAAAAATAGCTATGTTTTTTTAATTATTCAAATCATCACAATTATCATTGTGGGAATAGTGTCATCGTGGCAAGTCTTGTGATGATTTCCAATTTTTATTCAAAGATCTCATGAAACTAGTGATCAGTGTCGTTTCATACCTCTAATTTCTGAGTATTATCATATGGGCGTTTTATAAGAATTCAAATGCAATATTCTCCTTTTACATTTACTAGTATTTTCCATAAGTATGCTATTTATTTGTAGCCTGCTATTGCAATGTTTCGGCAGTCAACATCGGTTCTCTACAGATAAGCTTACTTATAGTTATTTTTTCTTCCTCTTAAAATTTAAATTATTAATTCGCATGCGATTTGCGGGAGCCATAAATAAAATTTAGTAGTGTAACTCACTTCATCATCTCTTAAAAATGTTTATGAATCTGCAGCATACCTGATCATTAATCGATAAATAAAATTTTTTTAAACATTTCACAACTCTCAAGACTCAAATATAATTTCCTGTAACTTGAGTAATATTCTTATTTTCCTCAAGTGTTCATCTCTGCAAAATTTTGCGGCCTTGTTGCTTCAAAACATGTAAAAATTACGAATTTCGGCTCCTCTATTAATATTGCAACATTAATCTATTGAACTACGATTCATATAAACAATATACATTTCATGTTATTAATATTTAAATCACTTTCTACGGTACCGGTACACCACATAAATGTTATTTGAAACTTTACTGGTAACTATCGTAATCATCTAGTCTTTGCTAAAGGATTATCCTAATCAATTTTCTATTATATAATAACATTACTAAGCTCATGCAACTGGTATATTTGTAGAGAGAGAGTAACTTATAGTCTACTTGTGTTTGGAAATATAATCTAACTCTCCAATGAAATTCTAAATAAATTGATGATCTAATCGAAAAATCTCTGTCAATTTGTAGTTCCAAAACGTTGAAAGTTTTGAAAAATTAGAACTTAACGTCCATCGAATAATCAAATCAAATAATTATTCATTCTGGCCATCACATAGAATATACTTTTGAAATGTACTGCACCTACTTTTGAAATTTTAATTTTAACACATATTCTGACTTTATGGGACACATTATGTCTCATTGAAGCGTACGTAGTTGTGCTGTGTATCCATTCCTTTCCACTAGTAATTTAAAATTGATTAAAAAACGCACTTTTTATAATCTATTCAGATTTAGGTGTTTCATACACTTTAAAAATTATGTATCCTTCATCCATGTACATTTATGTTGTTGATTAAAAATTCCAATCACAGTACCCTTTTCAATTGAAAAAAATTCCAACACATCATGTTTCGTGCTTCTTAGAGCCATTTTTAAGTGTGAAATAATAATGGATTCACACTTGAAATTGGCTCTAAGTAGCACGAAACATGTGTTAAAATTATTTTTATAAATTAAAAAAGATCCTGTGGTTGGAGTTTTTATTCAATACGGTACCATACACTGATGCCTAGTCAAAGGGAATATCCTTCATCTACTAGTAATTTAACATCGTTAAACAGCAATTTGTGTTTTTGAAAATGTTCAATATTTACACATTTTTTCATTCTAAACACATTTAATAAGAGAATCTTATGATATTATGGCTCACCATTGTAATGTATATTTCAGTTCCCTTCATTAAAATCTGTCTGCATTTCTTCTTAAGCGCTTTGATGGAATATGTACGGTATTGGATGAGAAAAGTAGATTATTTACAAGACTGTTGTAGGCTACCTAAGAATTTATCCATATTACAAGAAAAAAGATATTCAAATTATTCACACTAATATAAATACGAATTTCTTGTTCATTTTCTGTGTGTTTTACTAACAATTAATTATTTTATCAATCAAATGCTGTATTTTACAGAACTCCAGAGAGCTTCATCCTCAAAATCGGATCATTCGTCAATCTTTATTTGCAGTGATTTTTAATGTTATTTTATTGTTTTCAATAGAATCTATTAATATTGAATTGGTTTAATATGGGATTAACCATTGAATTGGTTTTGTAAATGTTTAAGATTGTTCTAATCGGATAAAATTGTGTCTTTGAGAGTGTAAACGTTTTTTAAAAATTCTTTCTTAATGTGTGTGTTGATGAAAACTTCTGATTGATGGATTTTTATGAGTATTATACCGGTATTGATTTATTATGATTAAAACAGATTTTGTGCGTAACTAATGTCTATTTAAGCATTATCATCACCTTGTTTCTTGTTATTTGTGATCATCATAATAAACATTATATCAATAACAAATCTCACTCATTATTAATGAACTTATCATTGATTACTATCATATGTGTTATTCATGAACTAAATATTTTATTAATTTGAGTACACGGTACCTACCTTATTATATTGCGTGTCTGGTATTTTATGTCATGGCAAAAATGTTCTCTTCCAAGAGTATAATAATGCATTCTGTATTGAAAATGAAATTTAATTTGATAATGGCTGATTTTGTGTAGTTTATTGTGTTTCAGGAGGAATAATGTGCCAAACTTCTCAAGCCCGTGCTTGAGGATTAACTGTTCCTCAACTTACTAGATAAGAATGTTTGTAGAATGGTTTTTTTCGAAATATCTCTTTTTGTGCAGGCAACTCAGATTGATCTTATAAAATAATTATCTACCATATATTGACAATTCATTGGTTGATAATTTGCCATCAGCGACATTTGTTGGCGAGTAAGTCCAGGAGCTACATTGAGAGGTTCTGCTAGGTAGGCCTACCTACTCGAAATTTTCCACTTCCAAGGTGTACGCCAGTATAGTAGCCTATTATAATAGAGAATTCAAGAGTCTATTACATGTCACCATTGTAATTAGAATACATCGAGCTTGATTGGTGGTCACTATGAAATAATAGCTACCTCCTAATATTTTTCACACCAGCCTATTTTTTACATTAACCCTCTCATTGTTTTTCAATTATTGATGACATATCTCCAATACGGTACCGTTACATATACTACAGATATTTTTTAATTTACAGTTATCAATAATGTCATTTCCCACCTGTCTTCTGTGTGGAAGCAACATCGCCTTGGAAGAGGTTTCAACAAGCCAGCAAGCACTCCAATAATGCATTCAAAATTAGCAGGATTATTTCTGGAGCCGAAAAGAACTGTTGTCACTGACGGATTCCATGGTAAACGCACCAAATCCAGATCAAATACCAACAGCCATATTGGAACTGAATTCCTTGGGAAGCGACTTTATATGTAGGCTAATGGTTAGTGTTCTATTTGTTTGAAGAATGAAGATAGAATAATATTGGCCTATGATGAACAATTGCAATATTTTATGAATAAATTAAGCTTGAATTTGAAGCCTTCAATCAAATTATTTAATCTAATATGTTCAATTATTATAGGTGCGGTACCGGTATCTATTATGAGAAAAAATGAAATATTTTTTTTCAATTTTTTCAGGTAAACTTATTGACAAGTCAAGGAGTATGTTCCAATAAATAAGAATTTGAAAAAAATTGTCTAGATTTATTAATAATAATTAAGTTATCCTTGACTCCAATAAATAGTAACATTACAAGTCTTGTTTGCAAATATAACCATAGAAAAGGATAGGCTACCTGGCTACGATAGTGAAATACGGCAGTTGAATTCATGAAGGATTGTTAATAATCCAGGCGGGTTGCTTACAGAGTTGCTTGTAATGCTTAGGCATTCGCGGTATACCACTAAAACTATTCAATGAGTATTTAAAGGGCCGATCACAAATTTTAAAAACCAGTAAATTGCATTTATCTGATTACGGATTGCCACAAGGGACCGTACTCTCCCCAATTCTGTTCCTAATCTATGTGAATGATAATATGCTGAAATTAAAAATCGATAATTGTGATGTAATATCATATGCTGATGACACAACGCTCATTTTCACAGGAAACGCATGGCCTGACATAATAAAAAGCAGTGAGTTGGGCTGAAACAAAATAAAATCATTTCTAGACAGACACACATTAACATTAAATACTAAGAAATCTGGTGTGGTACACTCACACAACATTCCTTGCCATTCATATTTGCATACGGTACCTAATACAAGTATTTATACTTAGTTATCAGCAAGTGCAAATTGCATTAGGCCATTACTTTCTCTCCGTCTGGTACCAATAGTGAATTTTTCACTCGTCGCTGAGGCCTCGCGCCTATCGGCGCTTCGGCCCATCATATGTATGATTTGCAATTATCACTAGCCCATTACGCCTCGCGCCTAGCGGCGCTTCGGCTAGCAAAATCTATTATTCTCAAAAATGCTGCAGATCTTCTGCGAATTTGCCAGGAACGAGACTCATGGCAGTCGATAGGGCTTATATAGGGCTATTTTGGGTATGATTTTCAAAAAAATCGTTAGAGCCGTTTCCGAGAAAATCTTGAAAAACACAATTTTTGGCACATGATCCGCCATTTTTTGATGAATTATTTTGAATTTCTTAGAGTCGGGTCCTAATGGTATAAGAACTTCAAGTTCCAAATTTCAGGTCAATCGGTCAATTAGGGATCGAGTTATAGTGTATACAGACATACACACACACACACATACACACAGACCAATACCCAAAAACCACTTCTTTGGACTCAGGGGACCTTGAAACGGATAGAAAACTTGAAATCGGGGTACCTTAAATTTTTTTGGAAAGCAATACTTTCCTTACCTATGGTAGTAGGTAGGGCAAGGAAAGTAAAAAAGTCACTACATAACATTCTCGCCAAATTTGACTGGACAACCTGATATAAACCACAGTTTATGTATTCACTCATCATTATGCAATAGAGATACCGGTTATAATTGCAATTGCCCAAAAATAATAAGTACAAAAAATGTAAATTTGGCATAATGTAAAGTGAGGCATAATGTTAGACCCTCACTTGAGATGGGATGCACGGATAAACAATTTATGTAATAGACTCGAGTTTTTAATTTACAAATTCCACATTATCAGTAAACTAATAAACCTAGAACTCTCAAAAATGATTTATTATGCCTATGCACAGAGTGTTTTACAGTATGGTATCAAATCCTGGGGTGGAGCTTTGAACTCGCATTTAAATAAATTTATTGTAATTCAAAAATATCTCATCAAAGCAATATAACGGGTAAACCAAGGCGTTATCCCAGCAATGCTCTCTTCTATGAGTTTGGCGTTCTCACAATCAAACAACTGTACATTAAAAATATAATTTTTCACATAATTAAATATAAAGATACCTTCCAACAACGACGAACCCAATAAAGCTTAAGAGAAACCTCCATAACATTTTCAGCCGATAGATCCAGACTGTTGGTTTGCGACAGGCAACTCACTTTCACAGCAAATAGAGTGGTTAACTACATTCCAGCTAAATTCATTCAAAGTAAAATCACCAAAAAATTGATCAAAGAAATCGATGAATGGATAATCTCCAATTCAGCAGTATTGCATATTCTCTAGGTGTGCATCAATCCTCAACTTCTATAATTAGTTAATGAATTATATAGTTCCCGATTCTATAAACCCTCCAACAAAGCGTTTATTTTACATGTCACGTTTACCATCAGTAATATATAGGTATTGACGTTTTCTCTTTCACCAATCATTGTCAGTCAATTATTTCATCAACTCAGTTCTCTTCTCTATTCCATTTCATTATCTTCTCATTCTTCTTCTGGTTTTCAATTTTATTATCTACAGAGTAAGTCTTATCATAATTATAAATTATAATGTACTCCTATGAGGCACTAATTAAGTTAAATGCCAGCTTACCTGCGCTCAGGCTTATGCCTTTGCAGGTTTCTTTCCTATATTTGTTTTTATTCTAATGTATGCTATTGCATAAGATTTATTTATTATTTTTATTGTACATTGTAGCAATTTCTTTCTTTGCAAAAGGAAATAAAATTTGAATTTGAATTGGAGAGGGGTTGATTGTGAAGCAGACAGAGCCATAGAAATTTTGGGGGGAACATTTATGAAGAACAGTTTTGGGAAAGTCGAATTGAACGATTTTCAAGGTCTTAAACTTCTAGTTTCAATTTTTACAAATTTTCTCTGGGGTGAGCCCCTGAACCCTCTTTTAAAAGGTGTTATAACAACGCTGATCAGTTTTCCCGTCTATTAATCTATATATCAGTGGTATATAGTATGAAACAGTTGGTAAAAATCTACTACTGGAAAATTATATACTGTATATGAGTATAGGTCTACACTGTTGCACAGAAAGAGTAGTACAGTTGTATGATGAAGGACCCATTTTAATCTAAGGGAGAGAGTGAAGTTTTGAATAAATAAATCAGAATTAATTGACATGATGAAGAGATAATATATATTGCTCTTGTTCGTGAGTTAGAATGCTTATGGGAAGCTCTAACAGGTTTGAACTACCCTTTTCACAAAATCTCTTGAGGGTGGGAGGTGGTTGTTCCACCGTACCCATTTCTCCATAACATATATATAAGAACAATAATCGAGTAACCTAAGAACGCATATGAGCGTTCATACTTCGAGAAATTGAAAAATATTTAATATAGGTACTGTACCTGAAATACATGGGAGGTATAGTCTGTCCAAGCAAAAGACTCAAAAGAGCCTCTGGAAAGATGGGAAAATGACTCCAGCTTGGTCAATATTTGTTCAAGAATTATAAATGTGGTCTTAATAGTAGATCAAATTGTTTCCTTCAATTTGAGATCAAATTAATAATTTTTGAAACAATATTGACCAAGCTGGAGTCTTTTTTCCATTATGCCAGAGGCTCTTCTTTGTTTGTAATTTACCTATGTAATTTATATATTATTGGTCAGACTATACTAGATTTTTACAATTTAACTTGTACATTGATACACATTACATAATTCACATCGAAATAATACGGTAGGTATTTTTATTAATGATTAAAATTTTCTTGTTTCTTAGTTAAGATTTTTTATTTTATTTTTGTAGTTAAGATTTGACGATTTTACGTTACGGTATTATGAGTAAAAATTGTTTGCTTGATAAATTAAATGTTTTTTTCCAAATAAAAATAGTGAATTCCTTCACATCTATCAAGACTTTTGCTTAAAAGACCATAAAATACTTTTTGGACAAAGATTTAGGTATCTTATTATGAATAAAAATCCAGGGAAATCTCTCTCTGATCCCCCCTCTATATGTAGTACGGTACCTAGGTCCTTTAGGATCTAGATCACAAGGGGTATAATATAGGTGTATTTTCATCGTATTTTTCTGTGTGAAGAGGGAAATTCTCAATATATGGTGGGCTGGTGAAAATTTTATGGTGTCTAGAGAAAATTTTAGATGGGAGTGCGTCATGACCTGAGCCTGAGGGGGGAGTGCACCTCTGAATAGTTGATACTATTCAACTATCCTTCATCTTCGATGTAAAGACAAAAGGGCACAGTGATGAAGACATTCTGGCAAGATGGGAAAATGACTCCAGCTCGGTCGATATCGGTTCAAAAAAGGAAAGTTTGGTTTCAAATTGTAGAGACCGTTCTCCTTATAGA
Source organism: Sogatella furcifera (assembly GCA_017141385.1). Classification (NCBI taxonomy): domain Eukaryota; kingdom Metazoa; phylum Arthropoda; class Insecta; order Hemiptera; family Delphacidae; genus Sogatella; species Sogatella furcifera. The sequence goes on from CM029546.1 coordinate 16,905,742, forward strand.
ATGTTTGAGACCAAATCTATAATTTTTGAAACAATATTGACCGTGCTGGAGAAATTTTTCCATCTTACCAGAATTTCTTCTCTGCTTGGACAAACCACTCTGAGGCTATTTGTTCTACTCAAATCCGAAGCAAAAGTTTTGTTTCGTCTTGATGAGTCTGTAAAAGCACCCGAACGAGAAGCGACAACCCTTTTTTGTGCAATCACAGAGAATTCCTTCTCTGTGGTGCAATACAAAAGTTTAGGCAGCGCCATCTTACACTCTGAGCATTTTTGTACAAGCCACTCTATACTTCTTCTCCGGCCACTCTATGCAGAACAACAACCTGATGATATATTTTCAAGATGGTGTCGTGCTACGTACTTTTGTTGTCAGATTCCGAATCCGTGTCACTTCCGTGAATTGTTTGAAAGTTTTCAGTTTGTTTTTTGACAATGAATTAAAGTGGAACTTCATATTATTTGTAAGTAATTCTGATCATTTATAATCAAATTTCATATGTAACTATAGTTGTTTTTATACCCGCACTGTGACAGCTCTCTGGAATGTAAACATGAAGTACGGTGCGTTACGTGTTTGCTCTAGTTAGCTTTTAATTTTTTTTGTGATTAACTTTTTTAAAAGCCGGTTCTTAATTAAAATCCTAATTTAAATCTCATTGAGTCATCAAATATGTTCTGTATGCTATATTTTCTTGATTATAATAAATTGATGATTGCAAGGTGTTTCACCTGCACTTGAGTTACGGTACCGAACAGTTAGTTGTGTTAAAAGTTGCCGTAACTCGTTAAATTTTTCTTCGCAGCTTGGGTAACTTATCACTATAATGAGCTTATTATATTAACCTTCCCTATAATTATTCCGTGAAGATGTAAGTAATTTACTTATATTTTTATAAATTAACTACTTAAATGAGTTGAGTGAAACTAAATTCTTCTGAGGTCCTATAGATCCATGATTTGTATATCTAAGAATCTGAGTTCAGCTTCAATTTTCCAAGTTGAATTAACTTGTTAAGGTCAAGAGAAAATCTTTTCAAATCGTCAAAACTAGGATGAATTTAACATCAGTAGGTTAATCGCTTCGGACGTCTGACACCCTAACTTACTTGAATAACAAAATCAAACACCAAACAAGTCTTACATTTTTGTCTTCTTGATAGATATATATTAGTTGAAGCTATCACTTCAAGACTTCATCTTTCATCATATTTTATATTTTTATGTTACCTTTTTCCTTGAGTTGAGCATGAAATGATCTGTCCTAAACCCAATTTTTGTCAAAGTTGTGCTCTCAATTTTTTCAAGTCTTAGATATTAACTTAGTGCATTTTAAGCATTTTTTTCTAATTGTAGATCTCATAATGTAAGAGTCATATTTAAAAGAACGTTGGCAAGTTTACAATTGCTGAATTTTATTTTATCCAACTCACCCAATAATTTAATCCATCAAAATGATTTGTTGCTGCTTTGATGATGATAATAATAAGTCAAAATTCGACAACTGCTATGTTGATATTCTCTACTTCATTTTCTTGAATTAAAATTTTCAAGGATAAGTTATAAATAGACTTTACAGTACGCAGATGGCAGATTGTTTAAAAACGTTTAGCACTACCTACTTGTTATTTGAATCTATAGTTTCAAATTGTATTTATTCATTAAATATACAGTGTTTCAGGAGAAATTAGCAATACTTCTCAGGCAAATTCCTTGCACCTAGTTGAGAAAAAAGTTTCATAAGACCCACCCCCATAAACGCTTTGTTATCGAAATAACAATGGCAAAATTGACATTTTTCAAAAAATATTAGTTTTTCTAATTTTTTAGAGGCTTTTTTGGGACAAAACAGCACAAGTGAAAAATCAGTGTTTAATGGCGATTTTTGGATTTTTGATCACGAGTCCTGAGATTTGTTTGGGATTCACATAATCACCACTATGTAACTTTTTATTCAGTTGCCTCCTCTGACACTTCCAACAATTCTTTCAATAAAAATCAATTGTATTTTTATTAGTTTGATACCAACCAATGAGGATAGAGTAGAATTTCTGTTTTCTGTTCTCACCACTGATCCAATCTTTTTGAAGGTTGACAACACTGATGAAACTCACATCCCCGAAGATTGAATCAAGTTTTCATCCGCTCTTCTAAGTTTATCATTTTATTATTATTTTTTTTTGTTATTGCATTCATTTTTATTTTTTCCTTCCTCGTCGTATAGGTGCTGAGTGGAATGTGAATTTGTGTGTGACTATGAATAAACAGTTCGATGGCGGGATGAGGGATGTTCATCTATCTTCTGGTGAGATCATTTAATTTTCTTTCCTATCATTTTGATTTATTTCATTTCGATTGAATACCATCGGTCGGTTGATATTGCTCAAACTATTCAATATAGTATCACTTCATAACTGAAAGTTAACTTGACACAATTCAACAATTATTCTCATCTAGATGACACAGCTTGTGCTAACTTTCACAGCAATCTAATAATTGTTCTGAGCACAAAGTAATCTGTTTAATTTTTTAAAACTGTCAATGTAAGATGATGTAATTTTACATAAAAGTTCAACTTCCTATATTGTTGTTATGCTGAATTTGAAAGTAGAATTATAAGTTCTTAATAATCCTTACTACAAAGGGAATTGAAGAATGGAGATTACAATTTCAAAACTAGGATTTTTTATACTTTATCAATTTGATTGATTCATTAGATGATAATAATAGTCTTGATAGAAGTTAGTCTTGAATAGCATTATTACTAGCCTACCTATAAAATCATAGAACGTTGACAAAATTTAATGTAGTTTTAGATTAATAAATGTCTCCAATAATTGATAATCATACCTTTAGAAATATACAGGGTGTTTCAGGAGGAATGTGAAATACTCCTGAGGCTGATTCCTTACACGAAGTAGACAAAAAAGCTCCATGGGACCAACCCCCAATCGCTACTAAACACAAATTTTTCACTTGTGCTATGTTTTGTCTATTTTGCGATTTTCGATCGCTATTTCTGAGATTTGGGTAAGATTTACACAATCGCCACCATTCAACTTTTTCTTTAGAATCCGACTCTCTTCAACTTCAATTAATAAAAATTACAAATTTATTATTCCTTATCCAGTTATAACCCTAATTGTTGAAAAATTGCGTTTTTAGCATATTTTTCCCATTATCTCAATATCCGTTGAAGTTACAAACTTCTTAGCTAATTTTACATAGGAATTGATAGTTTTGGAACCTAAGCGAAGCCTCTAAAAAATTAGAAAAATTGATATATTTTGATGAATGTCAATTTTCCGCCATTGTTATCTCGGTAACAAAGCGTTTTTGGGGGGTTGGTCCCATGGAACTTTTTTGTCTACTTGGTGTAAGGAATTAGCCTGAGAAGTATTGCACATTCCTTCTGAAACACTCTGTATTTGAAATTGAATATTTCAAGGTGTTGAGAGTGCGGTATATGAATCACATTGAATTCACAGCAGCTCTTGAGGTTTTGATGATTCCTTGTTTCCATTTGTTGTTACTGAAGTGTTGTATTATAATAATTTTAAAATTATCATTGATTAAGAACATAAATTATCAAATACCTATTATCATCCTATTCAGCATAGTGTGGTCGAGCAAAAAAAAAAAATTCTGGTAGGATGGGGAAATGAATCCAGATCGGTCAATATTTGTTCAAAAATTATAAAAATTTGATATCAAATTGTACAAAACACTGTTCTACAATTTCAGTCCATTTTTATAATTTTTGAACCAATAGTCATTTTGAGTCATTTTCCCATCTTTCCAGAGTGTCTTCTTTGCTCGACCAGACTAGGATATAGTATATCAGTATCATAGTATTAATAGTATCATAGTATTCCAAACAGCATTAATTTTCCATTATTTCCTTCATCCTACTTCCCCCCCCCAAAAAAAAATTAAAGAGGGTACTGTGATCTTATTCAAAATAAAAACAGTATTTCCATTGTAGCAGGTATAGAGCAAGTTGGTAAAGGCCAGTTGTAGGGCAACCAGTGCATTTTATTCTCGATACAGTATTCCCATTGGTATTGCTTGCTAGTGGGGGTGGTTGGCAAAGGCCAGTGCCGTGTAGTAGTCCAGCTGTAGTGCAGCGAGCAGTGTCGTGTCGGCGTTGGGGTTGCGCTGCGTTGCGTCGAAGGTCGGGTCGACAGAGGCTGAGGCCGAGGGTCTTGCGCGCTGCCTAGGAGGCAGATCGATGCCTCGTTTGCGCATTTGCTCGCCAGCCAAAATCGGCTGACGCGCTCAGTAGGCTGCTTTGACGCCGCTCCGATCAGCTCTGCGATTATCGGCTCTCCTCACCTATCCTCACCTTACGTACGCTTATTATTATCAACAAGGTAGTTTAACATTATTAAAATCCTGATAACAACTTGTCATATGCCATAGATTCGCTTGTCACTTTGTAATTCGGAAATAATCAGACCACCTTGTTATTTGCAAATTATAATTGGAAAATAATCAACGTACTTTCCAAGTGATTAGATATTTTGCATGAAGTATCAATGTAAATTCTCAATTTATTGATAGGGAGTGTTAAACTCCCTAATAGGTAGTTCACCTATTATTATAATTAAGGAAGTAGTCGAACAATCACTATTGAATTCAAATGTTATAATTTCCCTTTAATCTTATGATGGGAATATAATAAATGTCGATTTTCCAAATTGCCTTGTTATTTGTAGTGGGAAAGTGATAAAAATAGATTGTGTCATGCAAGTAATTGGATATTGTTGCATGAAGTTTTAATATTTCAATACTTTTATCTTATAATTACGTATTAATATACGCTATTATTATTATTATTATTATTATTTCCAACGAATCTATTCAAAAAATATAATAGATTCTCATGAAATTTCATTTTCAATTTTTCAACATTCAAATAATAAGCTTTTGTTTTCAAATCAATCACATTTTTTACAGCTTTACTTACTAATATATTGTTCCAAATAGTTCAACACTATAGTGTATTGAAATTGATTAAGAGCCTTAGATATCTTTCATGGCTTATTTTCCAAAGTAGTCTAACAATTACTTGTACTTGGTCGTGTGATGATAAAATAAAACTTGTAATAGTATTTTCCAATCGATTGGTTAATTTCGCATGACATAATCATATCCAAAGTAGACTATTACACTATTATTTTGAAATTCATGAAACGTCATTGATTGTCTTGTCATGTTACATTGACAGTAACCAAACACTTTTTCCTATCACTTGATTATTTTCATATGGTTATTTCAGGTGAATAAAATTTCGAACTAAAACTCGATAAAAGCTGTAGCATTTAAATTAGGTACTAATAATTAAACATGAGTTAGAATTTACTAATCGGTTGGATCTGTGGCGTGTTAATCGAACAATGCTTTTTCTCAAGAAGGTACCTACCTAGTCTAATTATTGCTGTATAAAAATTTGAAAATTTGTTTATAATTTAAGTTTCAAGTGTTGACATAATCTTTATTTAATATTTAAAATTGGGAAGAAGCTACGTTTTGGACTTTATCTGTGTTTCAATCTTGTTGTATTTTCGTCTTGTAAATAATTTCTGTTAAAGGTACCTACAAAAAAAAAAAAAAAAAAACAGCTACTATTGTCTGATTAATTAGATATTTATGTAGCCGATGACGCTATGACCTGTTAATGTACATTGAAGACTAACTATAGAATGAAAAATTGTCAACCATGGTAGATTGTTCGATAAATTGGATTGATTGACAGCTATTAGTAACATATTAATCAATATTCTGAAATAGTAAAACCATTAAGAAATGTTTATGTATAATTCTTGTAAAAAATTTTCTCTTATGATCGATCATGGAGGTAACCTCATTGTGGCCGATTTTTCATTCTTTGATGATAGCTGAAAGTGATTCAAGTGTTCATCACATAGGTCTGCAAAATCTTCAAAATTTCTACTAATGAATTGGTGAAAGCATGTTGTATTCTTGGATTATCACAAGTCCCACTAAATCAATATAGTGCTTCAATATAGTTTTACTCTAGTGATTCTTGAATTACAATGTATATTATTACAAAATACTGGTAGTTGTATACAAAATCTTACTCTTATATCTTAAAAACCTTTATCCTCGTTATCCTTTGCTGGTCTTTTCCACACCAGTTCAGTCAGGGTCGGTCCGGAACGGCTGGAAATATATTGACTGATGAATTTCCTTTTTATCCACATATTTTAGTATCAATTTACCCTCAAGGTTATTAAATTTTTCCAGTTTTATCAGGACTCGGACCGTTCTGTTGTGAAAGAGGTCCTAAAAACTATACGGGTATATTTATGTATTTCCATATTTAATATGAATATTCCAACATAAATTATTTGGGAAATTCCATCAGTTTATGTAAAATATGCTTTCCCATTCCGTAATTGTAGCCTCATCTAAATCCAATAAAAATGAATTCCTCAGCTGCTTACGTCTATTTTAATTAAGTGAATACGGCACTCGCTAAATGTAATTTCGGTAGTTGAATGCAATGTCGAGAGGTTTACACAATTCTTTTAACGGTTGTGTATACAGTGCTTTTACGGTAATTGGAGATTTTCTATTGGCTCACAAGCCGAATTGAATTGGCAATTGCCATTGGCCGTTGGAAAATGCCTTCCAAAGTGTCATTTGGAAAAGCGTTTTTCCTGTTCTGAATTCTATTGAGGCCTCATGAATACAGCGAACACTATGGTATCTCTCACTCTCATGTGAGTTTGATCTAAAACCAACTAAATAGTTCTGTATTTAGTTATAGCTATAGAGGGTTTAGAATAGTAGAGATGATCGAATTTTTGTAGCCTATAGGCGAAAAGCCGTTTCAATATGTAGAGGACAGCGCAATCAGACAATACCAGACAGGCAGGCGGCAGGCAAGATAAGAAAGCCACCGGCCGGCTATTACAATAATTCATTCCCTTATTTTTCAAGTTAGTTCTCGCTAATATTGTAATCATGCATGCGAATGTAACATTGTTCGCAGCCAAACACTGTCTTGTATCATGTAAAAAAAAATCATGGAATATTTTCGAATTAAAATGTAGCGTTCCGATGCGACTCATGTCCGAATTTTCTGTTAGGGTGGGAGGCACTGGCGGCTCGTGCCCACGAAACAGGCGAAGTGCCCGTATATCTTTTACTGCACAGCACTTCACCTATTTCGTGGGCACGAGCCGCCAGTGGTGGGAGGGTGTTATTAGGACCAATCAAAGGACGTAAAGGTATGGCTCGCCGCATTCTAAACCGTTGTCTCCGTCTGTATGATCATAATCGGATTGGAACAGCTGCACATCAGTTCTGTCCGGGGCGTTAGCGTGAACGCTGTATTTTAACTTCAATTCATGGTTGGACTAGAGAGTTTACCCTAATAGATGCAGGATGAGGATAAATGAAGCAAATGAGCAATTATTTGAAACCAACTTTGAATGTAGATTAACAAAATTTTCTAAGGTTGAAAGTTTGAAAGTAAGATTTTTTCTAAGCCGCTCAGCCCAAGGTGTATAGAAGAGTAGAGGTGGGGCGGAGTGGAGCAGCTGGCTGTGAAAGTTATAATTTTGACGTCACGGAGTTCCTCTGGTCAAAAATTTAGCATTGATTTCCCTATCCTAGACAAAAAATTGCGCACTTTTTCTCAATTTACAAATTATAGAATTGTTAAATGGGTAAATTTCTTAGATGAGCTTGTAGAGAATTTCAAGACCTACATTTTGAGTGATTTAAATCTATATTTTACTAGAATTGAACATGAGACAAAGTCTGTTAAAGTTTCGCGGGAATGCTCTGCAGCTGGGCTAATACAATTATGAATAGCAATGCTATTGATTGTAATGCTATTATGAATGTTTCCTTCATTTAGTTTATCAAGCAATTCTTGTCATTCAATTCGAGCGCAATGTTATAATATAACAGGAAAGCTTCTTCAAATACTCTTTGAGTAGTTGTGAAATTGATACTGTGGTAGTTATCCATAATAAATGAAAGACAAGATGTTGTCAAACCACTGGTTTATTAGAAAATCAATCCAATATAATAAAATTTCAATATAATAAAATGTATCAATTATGCCTCAATAACGCGTATACTCCCAGTGATTTTAACTTTAAATTGTTAAACACAGCTTGTATAACATTTTTTAACGATTTCGGTTGGGAGGGATAAAATTTATATAGAATTTTATTGTATCTCTGGTACAGAAACGGTATATACTACCTATCTATTCATACCATTATCAAGTTAAGATTTTGTCCGTTAATAATGTGGTATGCACTGTCTGAGGATTGCTATGCGGCTTTTCTGATGCCATTACATTCTGGATATTGGAACTAGGAAGTCTGATGCAGTTCATCTAGAACAAGAAGAAAGAGATGAGATTCTTCATAGAGAGGTGTGTGGAGAATCAGAGGTAGATGTGGAGGAGATGAGAGAAGAATAGGTGGACATGGACAAAAAACAGAGTTGAGAGGATCAAACATTCAAGAATCTCTCACTTCTGATGGCATTCGCTATATAAGTAAGGGGATGGATTGCAAGAAAATTGAAATAAAAAATTCCACACTTAGGAGAATATACTTATTTGAGAAATCGAGAGTAAGAGTCTTTGGTCCGAAAGCTTATCTATTGGAGGACTGATAGAACCTACGATTGAGCTCGAAAAAGTAATATCTCAGATGGAAGAGTCTTTCTTAAAATATGTTGGAGAGGACATACCAAAATCGGCTGGTTTGAAGAATAACTTGAAAAAATTCATAAAAAGTGAAACTAGAGAGGTTGACGATGAAATAATTGAGTTGTTTGTAAGAAGGAGAATAATGATGAGGCTAGTATATCTGAATAAGAAGTAATTGCATTTGCGAAAGAACAAAGAAAAATGGCCAAAATCTTATGTTAGGAGAGAGAAGAAAAATTGAAAGAATGTAATCACTGTCAGTACGTTTTAATCTCAACATTTCAATTCTAATTATTTGGATGCGGGTGGAAATGTGTATAACTGTCGAAAAATATACATATATATAGTATTAAACTTGTGGGAATACGTGTAAATATGTAAATAGATTTTAATGTTGATGAGTGTGGAAGTGTGTATAATTGTCGCAAAACATACATAAGCTAATATATTCGTGTAAATATGTGCAAATAAGTATAAAAATATAAATATGTACATAGATTTAGAAACGCCTGAAGGATCAAAATGTCATTGCCATTAATCCTTCAGCCAGTCAAAAGCCTGGATAAAGTGTGATGGGATCTTCAAAAAAATCTTACCCATATAGTTCATGGTATAGATAGATATACTGTATCTGTACCAAACAAACAATAAGATTCTCTAAAAATGTTACCTTCTAAACGAAACTTCTATGGAAATAAAATTTTAAACTATTTGATTGATAGTTTGTTTATACAAGCTGTGTTGAACAACTTAGAGTTAAAAACACTGGGAGTATACGCTTTATTGAAGCGTAAATGATACATTTTATTATATTGGAAGAAGCTCTTTTAGTGCATTTCATTTGAAAAAATGCACTATTGGTCTTGCCCTGACAATCGAAAATTTATGATGTGATATATTTTTTACACGTTTCCGAGCCCCTAGAACACGAATCTGATGTCCGTTCAAATTCATATATCTCTATATATATATATTTATATATATTTATATATATATATATGTACATATATTTATATATGTACAGTTTCTTGTTAACACGATAACTCCCGAAGGGCTTGTCGGAGAGCGACCAAATTTTGCACAAAAATCATTAGTGTTAATATCTCGGTCAAGTTCGTTAACCAGCCAAATTGGTCAAAGGGTAGGGGGTGAAATTAGTGGATGAAAATTTTGAAAAATCACTACAAATCGACCAATAACGTGATCGTTTTGAAAATTGGTGGGTATAATACCCTTATTATTCCCTACAATTTGAGCCATCAACGAAAAAAATCCAATCAAAAATGGCAGAGAAAATGGCGAATAACATAATGCCAAAAATTGTGTTTTTCGAAAACGGCGCCTTTGAATTCATACCCTGAATAGCTCATTATAAGTCATATGATTTGAGCCATCATAGAATTGCATTTGAAATGCACTCTTTCCGACCGCCAGCTGCCGGAGCGAATTTTTTTTATAACATTGCGCTCGAATTGAATGACAAGACTTGCTTGATGAACTATTGAAAGGAAACATTCATAATAGCATTACAATCAATAGCATTGCTATTCATAATTGTATTAGCCCAGCTGCAGAGCATTCCCGCGAAACTTTAACAGTCTTTGTCTCATGTTCAATTCTAGTAAAATATAGATTTAAATCACTCAAAATGTAGGTCTTGAAATTCTCTACAAGCTCATCTAAGAAATTTACCCATTTAACAATTCTATAATTTGTAAATTGAGAAAAAGTGCAACCGAGAGGTACCGGGTTCGATTCCCGGTCCGTGCTCAGATTTTTGAACAGTTTCATTTAATGGATCTGGCTTGCTATTTATTTAGTACATCGGTCAATATTTGTATTTGCAGAAGTCCTTTGACTATTCAGTAATAAATGTTTTTCAAACCTGTCAAATGTAAATTAGACCCTTCCTTATTGGAGTTCATTCCTGAGTTATAATGATTCATCTGTTTGAGAATTAATTAGTATAATCATATCTTTTTTGTAATTGGAAAATTCAATGTTCATTAATTGATTTAATAATTACTCATAAACGTTCAAATGAAAAAAAGTTTTTAAAAGATTGTAAAATCAAATTACAGTTTTATGTTTTAATGAACAATAACTTACAAGTTTTTTTGGGAAAATAAGGTTGTATCACGAGGTGGAACTACCTTTGGGTCTCCCCACCAGAAAAAGCCATAATGTTTTATGAATGAATTATCATTTTTTGTACTTGGCGTGAATTCAGAAATTACGATTTAAGGTAGAACACTGTAAAAAAGAGAGTAAAAGACTCAACAGGAAGCTTTTCTCGTTGGAGAGATATTTTCGACGAGTTGGAAGATGTAAGCCGGATTTTTTGCTTCTGGCGACAAGGTCTGTCCTCACAAATCCCTCTATTTGCCCTGCTTTATCCGTCTGCCTTTCTCCCACTGTCAGCCTTGTAGTCATAGTCCACCCAAAGGATGCTGTTGACAGTTCTGCTTTGGCTTCAACATGATGAAACGTATATTGTCATACATGTGACGATCTGTGAGTGTCAGAGTGATCGTCATACTTATTTGACATGAATTTTGCCCTTCGGTCCTGATCTTGTTGACATTATGAATATGACGCATAATTATAGCTATTATGTTGAAGGTTTGTTTATAATTATGTCCTTAAGGATGTATGTGATGTTCAGTTCATAATTGTTTGTAGGCTATCGGTTATAGCCAAAAGAGTTTGTAGTCATAATTTATGTGACAATAATTGCATCATTAGCTTATTCAAACAATAATGAAACATGAAACATTTGTATCCACTAATCCACTATCTTGACATCCTCATCCAAATGGAAAAAAGTTGAACACAAAATGTTGATAAGTTATCTCATATTCTAGATTTCAATCAAATTCTCAGTTTTGTGATGCTCATTAAAAGAATGCACAAATTAATATTCAATCGTTTTAAACGTATAACATGTATGATTGAATTTTAGAGTTGATGAATTGATTTCTCTATACCCTATTCACGATAACTTGAGACAAAGTGAATATACTTTTTGCGTATATGTGCGTGTAAATATGGGGTGGCAACCTCAACCACGACAAACCATGACCAATACACGACTAAGTAAAGCATTTGCAATGTGTATCGGTGAGTATGTGTCCGCATTTTTCATGTCGGGACTGTGTCTTATCGTACTTTGTCTCAAGTTACTGTGAATGAGGTATAGAATCTATGAGACCATTCAAATGCAATTATTATTTTTTAAAGAGTTTTTAATTTGAACATCAATAGAATTTGATATCATTATAGTCAACATTTGAAATCGAAATTGGAGAGCTCGAGAACATCACACATCTTCGAGATCTCTCTGAAAATTTGATGCAATTTTCATTAAAATTCAAATTATGCTTGTCGGTTGCCAAAAGCTAAACGGGAAATTCGTCTCGCTTCTTCTTATTTCGTGCATCACAACTTCCTTGAAAAATATTATTGTTGAAACTCAATTTTAGTGAGTGATGCTTCTCTTATGAATGTACCTTATTTGAATGTTCAGTGGCACAGCAGATAAGCACAGAATGTGTCAGGTGTACCAAATGCATTGTGATGTCTCCTGTCTTATCACTGCTGTTAGCCAGTATTATTTCTCTTGTGCCGTGGGAATCGCTTGCAGGTTCAGTGCGCACAAGCTGAGAAGACACGCCGTTATAATTTAAATTTCAGTATTACGAAGTGTCTTCTCAGCTTCCGCGAACTATACCGTACTGTACATCCACCTACGTGACGGCACGCGTCTAGAAACTCTTATCTTGATAGAATGCATCCGTATCAACTATAACAGTTGAGTACCTACTAAACAAAATAATATTATATGACTCACAGAATAATATGCTACTATCGTATGACTCGCTCAAGTTGTAATAATTATTATTCACGATAATATTGTTGTGTCAAATTGTGCGAGGAAAAAAATCGTGATAGAATTATTGGTGTCTCTCTTGTAAGCTTGATACTAGAATAGATTAAAAAAGCCCCTTCTCAATTTTTAGTGTTACAGCTCATTGTTTATAATTTTCTAGTTTCGATAATATTGTTAATCATACCTTATTGTTTATTGATTTACTCGATTGTCAAGCTAGGACTGTGTGACAGGCTTGGACAACTTAGTTTTCTATTCAATAACATAAAAAATGGTTGGGATCATTCCGTTGGAAATTAATTCATACAGAATTATGAGATTCAATTTAAAGGCTCAGAAATAGCGATCGAAAATCGAAAAATTGACAAAACATTGCACAAGTGACAAATTAGTGTTTAGAAGTGATTTTGCGATTTTCGATCGCTATTTCTGAGATTTGGGTAAGATTTACACAATCGCCGCCACTCAACTTTTTCTTCAGAATCCGACTCTCTCCAACTTCCATTTATAAAAAATACAAATTTATTATTCTTTTTTTAGTTATAACCCTTATTGATGAAAAATGGCGGGTTTTTAGCATATTTTTCCCAATTATGCCAATAACCGTTGAAGTTACAAACTTGAAACTGGTTCCATTGAATTCCTCAGCTAATTTTACATAGGAATTGATTATTTTAGACCCTGAGTGAAGCCTCTAAAAATAAGAAAAATTAATGTTTTGAAAAATCTCAATTTTTCCGCCATTATTATCTGGGTAACAAAGCGTTTTTGGGGGTTTGTCCCATGGAACTTTTTTGTCTACTTGTGTAAGGAATCATCCTGAGAAATATTGCACATTCCTCCTGAAACACTCTGTATTTATTAGGCTACCTAGAGAAAATATATCTATAGAGAAACTATTAGAATTCATAGAAACTTCTAGAAAATATTACCAATCCTTATTCTGTATTATAATCTTTCATTTTTAAAATTAAATTCAAGTAATCAATTCTTCAGGAAATAAATAAAATTGGGTCAATTTCAACATTGCGATACTGTTGCATAGGTAAAGTTTACTTGCATTGGATATACTTCCTCTCTAGTTATTACGCCAATGACTGTAACCAAGCAAGGTCTCGTTTTCATGAAATTCAAAGGATAAAATTTTCCCTTCAGAGGAAAATGTATCAATTCTTCATAGAGTGAAGAGTGTTGAGATCAGTGAAAGGGGAGGGAACACAACACAACATTACAATAATTATAATAAACTGTGAAATTATTTACATGATAACCAGCATAGAAAGGATTATCATCCGATTTATGTTCATTAGTAATTCATTAAGCGAGCTTATAAACATTGTCAAGGATTTTGTCGGTGAGCACGTTCATTTTGAAAGCGCTTGCGCACTAGCTCATCGCTGCTCTGAACGATATTCGTTATTGGCCTGTGTTATTAATTTATGCAAACGGTCGGGATAAGCCGGCATCCAGTGCTAGCATAAACCCTATTATGCTAATATCCAATTCAAGTGGAAAAGTGATTCTCTAACACCGCTATCAGCTAAACCACCCGTTTTTACTGCCGTTCGATTACTAATTTTTGCCTGGCTTCGTTGCTTTTTCCATCCCCCATTCCATGTGGAAGATACAACAGTGTATTGAAATGTTTATATCGTAGTTCACGATCCTTATGTAATCACATCTACTATAATATTTTTTCCTATTTTATCGGTTGATGTTTTCAAAGTCTAGTTACATTTATGAAAAAGTATAGCTTAAGGTAAGTTTCCATTACTACAAAAGTCGCACGGGCCCATGTCGGGCGCAAAATGCAATAGAAACACAGATTTGTAGAGAGCAACGGATACTGATCAGTTGATTCTTGATTTGCGTTGCACCATACAACTGCGTGCTTCTATTGCATCTGGTGCCCGACATTTGGCCGCGACTTGTAGCAATGGAAACATACCTTTACATGAACTACAATATTTTTTCGATAATCATGAAGTACAGCTACGATATTTTATACAGCTATAGCTGTACTCCGGCTTTTATACTCATTATAAATTTGCCAAAAAGTTTCACTTTTAATCAGTTTACTTATAATAATTCTTTTGTTGAGCCAAAATTCTGTATTGTATAGAAATTACATCTGTGCATTTCACAAATCTCATGAATAAGTCATTCAATGTTGACAAGCAATCATCATCTTTCTCATCCCAATATATATTTCCCCATCTCATTTATAGAGCATTACAGATGAATTGATTCAAATTTTTGAATGTGTCTTGCAAATGTCATAAATTCTCTTACTATCCACTCTATAAACCTTTGAAAATTGAAATAAATCCACGCTTACTGAGTTGTTACTGTAATACAAAACTTGATGATCGATCACAACATTCACTATTCTTTCTCAATCATCTTGACGTTTATTATCTAACAAACATTATCAGTAATCGTCATGTTCTCAATTTATTTTTAAAAGTTAGCAAGTTGTCAATTTTATCTGGCAATTTTCCACTTCACATTTATGTGATCAGCCATCAGCAAACGCCAATGTAGAATGTGCAAAGGCCTGTACAATAATATAATAGTGGTTGGAAATTTTAAAGGAAAATACTGGATGAAGGAGCTATTCGGTGGCAGCCAGTGGCTCGAGAAAATTGCCTTTTCCGTGTTTTGAATTGGAGAACGCGCCCCGGTATCGACTTGGGTCGTTCGGCTCAGCAGCAAATCGAGTTAGGACGAATAATTGATGTGCTAGCTAGAAGAGATCACTTTCCATCCTCCTCCTCCTTCTTCTTTTTCCCTCTCCTCCTCCTTCTTCTTCCTCTTCTTCTTTTTCACCTCCTCTCCGCTTCATTTTCGTTCCATAGCTGCTGCCTCATTCCTCAGTACTGGAACCCTTAAGCAGTGGCCACACCAACGTCTGCTAGAGGTAGCGAGCTCGCTACCGCGGTGGTAGTGCAGGCCACACCAAAAAACGTCCGCTAGCGGTAGTTTGGTTTTGTTTTTGTTTTGATGAGTTATAATCATTACTAATATACATTGTAATACATTACAATACATTGTAATATTCATTACTACGAAGGAATGAACCTATTAAACTTCTATCATTATAGTTCTATGGCATAAATCAATCATTGAATAATTTAAAAACTCAAAGGATTTGAAGAATTTGAAATTTAATAAGGTATTCAGCCATTGAATATAATATTATTGAAGTATGTGCTTGAAGTAATATGTCAATAATAATACATGAGATATGTGTCACCCAAGATGAAAGTACATGCTAACAAATTATATTATAATTATATGAACTACGACAAGTCAATATTTTTAATTGCAAAAACCTGTTAATGAATAGTATATAGTAGAGAACTTCTTGTATTACTTTGCAATACAGGCCGAACAAACGGAAATATATCATTGGGTATCTGGACACGCAAGATGAATAAATATAGTGAACAGTACCTTTTTTATTACGAAAATGATGACCTGCAATGTTGATAATGATAATTCACATTGAGTCAGGAATAACCCCGCATTCTTTATAAGCGTGAAATACGAAACAGAATAGTATACACTTACAAAAGAATAATATGACTACAAAAGAAGAAGCATGTTATACTAAATTTTACAGTAGTAATTGTAAGTGAAAAATACACTGAAGAACGTGGCAGTACTTTTCTGCGCATGCGCTACCGATGGCGAAGTTTTAAAACTCGCCTTCCATGTTATTCAATTGTGCAGGCCAGACCGAGCTCGCTACCTCGGCGGTAGTACCACCAGCAGACGTTTCAAAAGTTCGCCTGGCTCAGCGAAGTAAAACTACCGCCGAGGTACTACCTCCGCGGTAGCGAGCTCGGTGTGGCCTGCTCAATTGAATAACATGGAAAGCGAGTTTTTTTAGCTCGCTACCGCCGCGGTAGCGAGCTTGGTGTGGCCTGCCCTTTACAGTTATCATCTCTCCCTAACTTGACCGAATTACCAGTGTCAAACGCATATCTCCCATTCCACTAAGTAATGTAATCTTGAAACCAGTATTCTTTGAAAGAATTCAAAATTAATTTCGTTTAACGAATAATATTGACTATGTACTCTTCAACAATGTCATTAGAAAGTCTACATTTATGTATTTTAGATGATATTTTTCATTCAGGCCACATTTAGTTTTCAAGTCCATGAAGGTGACTTCATGCTTGTCCACCAGAATAAGTAGGTTCAAGTTATGTGTTTCAAATTCTCTTGTTTGTACTAAACCTAGACAGTCCAAGTTATTTTGTGTATTTCAAGTTATATTTCTTTTACAATAATTATTAATTTTTTGAAATCAAATATCTGTTTTAAAATAACTGTTCTAAAGTGTTTTAAATAAGTATAACGTGCAGGATCTCCATGTTCTCAACTAGGCAACAATACGTTGTATGGCGAGGTGGAACTCCCTTCGGGTTTCCCCACCAATGAAAGCCAAACAAACTAATTCTACTATTCATATCAATTCTATACTAATTCTAATGCATATCATTTTATAATCCTTCCTATTACCCCAGCAATAGTCTACAATATATAGAAGCCTAAAACATGAAAAGAAAAAAGTAAATCAAATTGATTTGTCGGAATTTTACAGTAGATTCTTCCTGTTGCTTGGAGCTCGAATCATTAAATGCTTGTTGTCGGTAGTCCATTGCGGGAACCGTTCAGCCCATCTTTTATTCATGGAAGAAAATTGTAAGAGAAGTTAATCTTGGAGGAGCTGTGCTTCATGATATGCTCATCTTCATTGCATTTCAAGTTCTCGTTTAATATAAAGAGAGGGCTCTGGGTGAGCCACCAAATAATGGCGAGCTCTTTTGGTTAGCTTTTGAGCGTTAGTGAGGGGCGGCAGTCTTTATACAGACGACGGTTAAGATCTTCTTCTTAGAGCTTGCAAAGAGGTGAATTTTACACCACTGTAGAAATCTTCTTTTCACAACATCTTTCTCAAAATTGCTTTTTCAAAATGCAGCCTTGCTGGTAAGAATAGATAGATAGAGATTAACTTTATTGAACTAAACAAAGATTCTCGAATACTGTTCTATATCCATCCAACATGAAGAATTGAATTAATTTTGTATAATTTTAATTATAAAATTGAATCAACTTATAATTGCAACAGTTCATTAGGCTTGGCTTTTTGCCGTCAGCCGAGCAACTAAAAGAATACTTTACTTGTTCCTTAAACCGAGCATTTTTTTATAATATTTTGAAGCTTCAATCGATTTACGTTCGTAATTTTGAACATGTTGTAATCTATGTACAGTGATATGATTTCATTGTGGATGAAAGGAATTTTTCTTCAAATTACTATCGAATTAAGAATTTCAACTCAAATATAAGGAAAGAAATATTAACCAACTATGTTAATCTGCAAAACTCTTATTGCTTCCCTGAAAAAAATCCAGCCTTTTGAACTCCATTCTATAAACGGTATATTTTTTTCAATTCAATATAATTATTATTGTACCTATATAATTCGACTTAACTCAGGAATAGTTTTGTAAATGTTTTCGTTTTTCAAAGCGCTTGCAGTGTGACCTTCCCGCAACTAGCACAGTGTGAGCACTTTCACATCTGGGAGAAAACTAACTGTTGAAACTTTATCTTGGCAAACTGTTTGATTGGAATTGTGTGCTTTTGGCTGAATTCCTTTGATTTCAATCAGTTTGCTTTTTGAATTGATGCCAATGAAAATAACTATGAATTAATTGATCCAACGTCTGAAGACTCATAAGTTAGTCTGGCCGAGTGGTCGAGTAAACGTTCTCGCTGTAGCCGTTTGAAATCTATCAACCAGGTAATTCGGAATCTATCTGAACCTGCGCACCAAGCTTTGATAACCATGCTAAGTTGGTGGTGTCTTCTTTAATGTATTTTAATCAAAGGAAATTTGAGTCGTGAGTACACAAATGAAATTATTTAATATTCAATTTTTGTTGCTTAATGATATTTGTACCATTTCATTTTGACAATATTAATTTTCTGTTGCAGGTAAGCATATTTTCCAAACTTGGATTTCTTATAGAAGAAAAAAATCTGTATGTATAATATTATACATGTGTAACTTAGATGAATAACTGTATCATATGAAATAGCCAACTATGCCAACTCATGAAAAATCTGCCATCGCTGAATCTAATCAGGCCAACTGACAGGATAATGATACTATCATTGGTTCATGAATCGCATCAAGGTATCAGAATACATGCTTTCTAGTATTCGTAGTTGATGTATTTTCAATTAGTCGCTATCGCCAATCTTGTAATCTGTCTAATAATCAGTTTGAGTGCAAAGTAAGTTTTCAAAGAGCATCAGTCCTTTGAAATGGAGTTATGCAAAAAAATCAATTGCCTGCTCTTCAGCTTACTTGAAATTATTTTCCATTTCACTTTGAAAGAAGCAATATTCGAGCCCATCTAGGTACAGGAATACCTAATCGCATGACATTATCATTATTATATGTAACAGAGTAGGCTCATAGCAAGGGAACCAACCTGTCAACTACAGACATGATACACATATCTACTCCTCATCTTCTCTCACCCTTTTCCACCTCATGAAAATTCTGCTCTCGCTGAATCTAATTAGGCTAACTGACAGGAAGGCGTTAGTTAATCGCGTCTCTGATCCATTTCGAAACATCTCAGGCTGTGATCTGCACGAATTGTCGCGTGCGTTTAACAAGAAAAAGTTAGTTTAAAAATGATTTGAATAAAAAAAAACAATAATGGAAATGTTCAACTAGATATCACAATTATTTTCAGTATGAAATGAAATGAAATTTTATAAGCTGTAGATTAAAAAATATCCAAATTTAGGTTATTACGATACTCGTTCCTCCATAGCTTATTACGTAATAGGACGATCCATGAATAAACTATTCCTGATCATTCCGTCATATTGTTTTGATAAATGGTCGATTGATGATGCCAACTATGAAAATAATTTACTGAAAATAGTTGTTATTTATCCACTAGTATTCGTAGTTTGATATTGGTACGTAATAGTAACTTTGAAGCATTCACTGTACATTAAAATTAATAGAGAATTTTATAGATATATGTAAATGTAACTACTATTTAGTGTGAAAGACCCTTATAGAGTACCCACTTGCATTTCTTTTGCTCACCTAAGTCTCTGACAATTTACAATATTATATTTCCTTCCACCTATAATAGACTATTGCACTTATATTTATAATATAATATTGCACTTATGTAATAATCAAACGAAAGATTTCAATTTAAATACCATGTGACCCCAGTATGAAATATGTGGTCAAGTTCACATTGTTGATTGTTGATTTTATTATATTTTTATACCATAATTAGGTTGTTGTAAGATACAAATACAATTTTTTTCAAGTCTATTAGGTGCTCCTAAAGTACTCCTTTGTGCTCAGTGCTCCAGTGCTCAGGCTTCTGTTTTAGACATGGCTACAATGTAGACTCGTTCGTATCCAAGCAGATAAAAACTTTACCGTAATGTGCTTCTAAATTCAAAATAATTTATTGTTAACAACATAGCAAAATGTTACAACAACGTCAAATTCCATACAAGTCAAAAACTTAGAATTATTACAGAATTCTAATAATACCAATAATCATAAAAAATAAAATTAAAATATGCAGCTCCTGAACTCAATATTAATTCTAATGATTAACTATACAGGTCGGCAACTCATAATAATAATAATTTCCTACAACAGCAATTTTTATACCTGAATCCAAAAATTTATTGTATTTGTAACAGTTAGCAAGGCACTATAACTGAACAATCAGTCTCCTCAAACTCTCTAATATTATAGAATGGGGTTTTTATTAGCCATAATTGATACACGCTTAATTCCAGTCCAGAGAATCGATCATTTCTAGTAGCATTTTCACTAATGCTCATGCTTTTAAAAGTAGACTAATCCCTCGTGAGTGCTTTTCGGTAGGTACATTGTTATTTTCGTAAAATAAAGCAAAATTGTTGTTGGGCGTGAAAGTAAAAAATCTCGCAGTTTCACTCAGTTCATGAATAATGAACGTAGAGAAAAGCCACCGCATAAAGTATCTGAAAGTGTATTACTTTTTTGACTTCATCGGATATAACCACTCAGCTAATCTGATTTCACAGTCTCCTGTGTGATTATTCTAATTGAAAACTAGGTGCACACATACAAAAATAGTCTGAAGATTCATAGGACATAAGTGAATTTCATACATAAGTGATAAACGTGGATGCTTGGTTTCAGTTTGGAATTGAATTCCCATTTACTTTCATACAAAATTATATTCTTACTTTTTCTTCCCTTTTTCAAACCAATTTGCGTTTTTTAGTCCTTATAGGAAGAAAAATATGTATTTCTGCACTAATAAATCATTGTTAACCATGAACTTGCTTGCTAGCTTTTCAAGAATAATATAGAGACCTCTGAATTTCAAATCATAATCTCTGATCAGCTTGATTCGGACAAATTTTATAATTCTCAATTAATCTAGCATATTTTTAAATTTCACAGCGAATTCAATAATGCCAAACATACAAGGAATTGCCACGTTTCTAGTTCAGAGTAGAAACTTACCATGAGGAATTCTAAAGAGTGAAACCATGCTATTTAACGTATTTTTAATTTTGTATAAAATTCAAAAGTTTTCGATTCTTGTGTTCTTTGTTATGAAGGGAATTAAAAAATTTATGGGTCTTGGAGTTTTGGGTCTTAGATTGGAGGTGCTATATTCTCAACATGAGCTCGAGCGTAGCATGAGCATGAAGTGTATTTTCATTTCAGTCAACAGTGATTGTGATGGAGAGAAGAAATTTCCTGTTTCTGTGAAACTGCTTGTCAACAACACTGACAAAACTGCCCTCTTTTCCTTTGCTGCTCGTCGTTTTAATCTCAGTGCTCAAAGCTTATATAATGTAAGCTTATGAATTGTAACCTATTTCTTACATCAATGTTGAACGTTGAATATTACAATATATTATTTGTAGAGAAAATTTTTAAATTTTCATCTTTGTACGGCACAAAAAATGACATTAGATATTCAACGTGGTTCTCAGCCTCTACTGTATTTTTGTGACAATGTTTAGTTGAACTGTACTGGTGGATGGAGAATATTCCTGACGGAAAGAAGAGTGCAAGACTGCTTTGCCAGGTCGTACCGTGCTGTGAATTTTTGAACGCTGCTCTTTCGCCTAACGGTACGAATCACTGTAAAGAAAGAGAAAGAGAGCGCGAAAGAAGAGGGAAACACTATGGAATGAAAGAGTGATAAGGAGGAAAAGACTCAGTGCTATAAGCCTTCTTATTCGGATTCATTGTGAGCGAAGCACTACGAAAGCAAATAAATGCTCGCTAACGGAAAGTATGATGCCAACTTCGGTTTCCGTTTCATGCCAATTCTCTTTTTCATCTCTCTTCCTTTTTCTTCTCTACATGCTTCTCCACCTACTCCTCTTCATGTATGTCCTTGCACTCCCTTTTTCCACCCAGCCGGCAAATTCTGATCAGTGCCTTGCTTTTAGCAGCTGAACAGGGAACACCAGCTTTGCAAGATTAATACCGTTCACGTATTTGCTCGCTCATACACGCACAGAGTTGGCCTTCCCTTCCTGAATAAAAGTAAAAGTGACTTAGCTTTCAGCTTGTAATGTATTTTTTGTGTGGTGAATTAGAATTTTCAGTTGAACTGTACTGGTGAGCCAGTACATTGTACCTTTCAGTTCAATATTGATTAGATGGTATTGGTTAGTCACACGAGAATCCTATTGGATTTAACCTCTGTAAAATTAACTCATTGCATAAAGACTATCGTTTATTGCTGGGTTTTCCGATGTGTTCATTTTACGGCCGTTTAATTGTATTTTCGTCCAACTGACGGCAAGTCCATAATCTATCTATCGTTTTGTCAAGGACTGAGTTACTAAATAAATCTCATAGATTTTACTTATTAGATGAAATTGCTTTTGTTATAATTAATTATCACAGCGTTTTAAATCACAGATTACTGGTTTTTATTAATGTACTCTTCAAGTTTTCATTGAACGGATAAGTTATAGTCCACTATGAATTTAGAAAACTTCAAAGCAAAATAATTAGAGGTTGAGATTGATGTCATCTTTCCCTCCTTCATTTCCAAGTAGCAGATGGTATTTTGGAATTATAGTACAGTAAATATCGTCAATGAGTCATATATCGTCAATATCGTATATTCCTTTACCCACTTCCAAATTGCCGAAACTAATGAAATAGCCATTCTTCCTTGAACCTGAAATACAGCATAATACTATTTTCATCTGAATTATTCCGACGTATCTCATGTACACACTGAAATTCCTAATTAATTTTGCCTGTTGTCTGTTGATGTATGAACGTAGAAGAAATGTGTTTCAATATGGCTTTTTGATCATACAGTAACGTACTAGCATGGTTCCGTAATTGGTTTGTGTTTCATGTGATTCGTTGAAAGCATTTTTTGCTGTATTTTCATTCACTGTAGCTTTCCTCGTAGCAGAGAAAGCGAATCCATGAAAACCCCCTAGTAATCTACCCTTTATTGGCAACATGCCCGCGAATATTTCTATCGAGAGAAGGGCGCTTCCAACGTTTCATTGCACTGCCAAGTCCAGACCAGTTGATACTTGCGATTTTCCATTTCAATTTCTACATTCTTTACATGCTTTTTCAAAAAATTTCCAGGTTTTCTTTTCATCTATTCACCTAACCAGCGCTTGGAAAGAACTGTACTGGACGTAATTAATTGACGGGATGTGGATTTTTTTGAGAAATAAAATATATTCTTTTTATAAGTGATATAAAACTGACCATTGGCCGGAATGACTGTTTTTGCTTTTCAGAAGAATCAAAACTGGGAAATTTCAACTCATTACATAAACTATGGTGAAAAATTCATAAAATGCTTATTCATACTCAGTAATAGACTGGTAATAGTACATTACGCCACAAGCCCGGGAAGGAAAAGTTTACAGTATGAGGATAGTTTCCCAGGCGAGGCTTGCCGAGCCTGGGAATAATTCCGAATACTGTAAAAAACTTCCTGGGCAAGTGAGGGTATAACTTTTTTCGGTACACTTCAAATAAATTTTATTAATCTAATCTCATAAATGAACAAAACAAATAGGATTAATGAGATCTAAGAACAGCTAGACCGGATAACTTACTATACTAGCTCCGGCTGAGCTGAATCTGTAGTAGGCTGAACTGCCAAGTATTGAAAGTTTGCATCACAAGTTTATTGATTTAATCAATTGGATATTACTTAAAAACTATCAGAATACTCGATTTTCTTAGTCCAGAAACGTTTAAGCTCAGGATAGTTTTTGTACGATCATCGTAAATTGTACAATAGCCATACGAAGTTTCTTGATTTTGACCAATTTATATGCCAGCGTCACAGAAAGAGACGGCCATTGTAGTTGCATTTTCATCGCTAGATGGCGCTAGCTGTCCACGCTTGGAAATGAAATGCTCCTCGCATGGTAAGAGGCTCTTACCGCTCGAGGACAACAGCTGATTGATTACGCATGTAAACGACGACTTTCTAGTCTACATAGGGACCGGTAAGGAGCTTCTTTCCGTGAAGTGTAGCGAAAACATTATTATCGTTGAGAAAATTTCAATTTCTATCTCTATACAGTAATTGGGAAATTTGCCTTTCCTGAACCAACAGTAATTTTAGTATTTTCTTCGCCAATGGCGATTTTAGTTAATGGCGAATGGTGAGAAAATGGCGAATAATATGCCAAAAATAGTGTTTTTCATGGGTTTTTCGAAAACGGCACCTTTGAATTCATACCCTGAATAGCTCATTATAAGTCGTATGATTTGAGAATTGCAAATAGAATTGCATTTGAAATGCACTCTTTCCGACGGCCAGCTGCCGGAGCGAATTTTTTAATTTCTACTTTTTGGAGAGTGCACACTTTGGTAGCGTACTATCCATTGGTTGATCTTTATTTATGTTGGCAATACAATCGATATTTTTTGTATCTTTCGATATTTTGCTGTAAATAATATTAATGTTGGTCAAACTGCCAAGACTGGAAGTCCTTTTCTTTTTTGTAACGTTCTTGCTAATCCAGATTTTGTTGAGGAAACATCAAATTTGAATTTATTAATTACTGAAGTACTCTAAATTTTCAAATAATGTCTTAATTGACTTGAAAGGCATCATGGCTTAGGCCAATTCATTTTTATATATTTTAATTTTAAAGCCTTCAACAACCCGAGTATGGGTTTTTAATTTGTTTTTAAAAAGGATGTAATAAGGAAGAGAAATTTAGAAATTATTATGGAGTAATTTGAACCAATATCTAATAATGGACATGCTGAAACAAACTTAAACAGGACCAAACAAATATGTAACTACAAATTCGAGTCAATATAATCATCATTTTCCGGTAAGATCTACAATTTTTACAACGTTCAACAATGATTCTTCTAATCGCCGAAATATTAAATTAAACTTCGAACAGAATTATAACTTCGAAACTACAAAAATGTGAGCTCACAAGTGAATGAACTTTTCAAAATTATTTCATGAATATTAGATTTTTACATAAATTCTTCTCGAAAGCTCATTATGTCCAATTTTTTTTTAAGATTATATTTTTTGAATGGCTTTGTCATAAGTCTATGTCTTTTTTAATTTGATAAACCTAAGCTTCCTTCAATTTAGCTTACTGTGTGATTCGCCGCCTTTTGGGCTTCAGTAATTGTTTCCTATGAACAATTATCTTTATTAAAATAAAGGTATAGGTTACAGTATTAGATCAATTAATCTAATTGAGAAGTTTTTATGCTCTTCCCAGGATAAACTACTCTCTAAAACACTGCCTGCATCTTCATCTCTCTGTGTAACAGAAGCTCAATTTGAAATTCTTTACACTATGTTTTTCCACCATTCCCTGAAAAAATATGTACAGATTGATCAGATATGCATCAAGAAGGAAGATATTTTTCTTTCTTATCTCTACACCATTCATAATTTGAGTTGGAAACATTTACGGTAGGTTTCGTTGAAGAGAAAGGATGATGATTACTTGAATTTTATCAAATTTTTAAGCTTCTGTTAAGTAGGCTAGCTGATATAACTTGAAATTCAACGTATACTTCAAATTTCACATAATCATTTATTCTGCTATTCAGCTATAGTTAGTTGTCTTCTTTTTCTTCGACAATATGTACATGTATGATTGGATATAATGTGTTTATTGCTGTACTGACTGGTAAGCTCACTCATTGTCTTGAAGAGTGGAGCGGTGCTACCAAGACTAGGATGTCACCCAGTTGGGAATTAATGGAGCGTTTTTCCGGTGTTTTTGAGTAGCTGCGGTGCGCTCAGGTGTGAAAGCGTTCGCTCAAGTACGTTGACCAGCTTGCATTTGAGTACAAGCATTACTATACAGCTGCCTCCAGTAGCCAGCAGTTGTTAACCCTGGTATGCTTGTTCAGAATTTTAACTCTTCGATTCCTGAGTCCTGCGTTCAATTTGACCTGGATATTGCCACTTGATCGAGCTTGGAAATTTGTGAACACCAAATTGTTGTAAAAATCTTCTGTAATCTGCAGAGTGCAGACATTACACAAACGTATTTGGTCATTGCGATTAGTGTACAAAGTACAACACAAAATATTTAATTGCTGTAAATAATACAAATCGATGATTAAAATTCTAGTCATTGAATTAGTTTTGACAACTCATTCATTCATTGAACATATAAATTTCAATGTTAGGATGAATCAACAAACATTTGTACATCCCAAATTTACGTATACGAGTATAGGTTTATAGTGACTGTATAATAAAATAGTTTTTACAGGTTTAGTTAATGATCCATCCCACTAAAAAACTCAACGATTGATAGAAAATAACTTTTAACTTACAAGATATAAGATTATCATTCATGCTAAACACAAATTCACAAACCGAAAAGTGCAATATTCTTGATTTGATTTGGTTTTGTGTTTATTCATTATTTGCTAAATTTTGGAACGTTTTAATCATCTCTGGCTTATAATCTATTCATATATCGTAATGTGAGAAATGTATTCATCAAACTCGCATCATGCTTTAGAAATTAAACTTTAGTGATCAATAACTAATAAGAAATCTATAACACAAACTAATTGTCGATCTGACGTCTTATTTGTTTTACTGAATTCTCTGTCAATAACAATATTCTAACAGAAGAGGCAAGTCGGCAAGTGGTTTGGAAGAGGTGATGATAACCACACACAGCCAATACAGTGTGTGGCCTAGAAGACACGTTTATAAGGGAAAGGTGTTGGGCCGTAGTGATGTCCAGGAAGAAGACCTAGAGTGTCAAGCGGTTGGCTATCTGAAACAGCGGATCCTGCGGAAATGAAGGATGGCCACGAATAAAAGATGGCGCCACTGTCACAAAGCCCGATGAAATTCAATGCAAAGCGAGCGAGCTGCATGAATAATAGAGTTTGTCTCTTGTCTGTTGCTATACATGCATCTATATCCTTACAATACGGCATCCTTCATGTTGGAACATTCTGTAATGTTCGTTGCCTAGGGACAAAATATATTTTTGCTGAATAAAATGAGTTATTTGTGAAGAGAGTGTGAATGATATTAGCTTAACGACTCATTTATGATGTTTGAATACAGTATAAAGAATAACGAGATTAATGAAAGAAACGATAATTAAAATGATAATGAAAAGAAACGATAGAAAGGAGAACTATGTAATAAAGCTGTATAGAACACTTTTAGTGTTCTAGAAAGAACAAAAACACAAAACACCGTTTTCTATAGAACACTTAGATTTCACTGTTACACAGCGAATATCATGATTGTATCTGTAGGTTGGCCCTGATCAACGCTATCAACAGCGAGTTGCTATTCAATAAGAAATTAACAACAAATGCTATGGTTCTATTGAAAGAAAGAAAGAAAAATATAAGAATGATCTAAGCTCAAACCTATGATTCAAATAAACTTCAACACAAACTTCATTCTCAAACTAATAAAGCAATTTCCAAGTAATGAATTATTTCCCAAATTTAACTCAAATATCATTTCATCTTGAAATTATAATTTTCCCCTCATAGTTGGCTTGTGGATTATGCGTTTACTTGTGAAATAAACATTCTGTGTTCCTCTCCTCAAAAGCATTCCAAAGTCGCTCTCTCAAAGGTTGCTTGGAATTCTACGAACTTTCAAGAAATTTCAAGATAAAGAAAACTAACTACACTTACAACTATTTCAATTATTACATCGAATAATGAGAAATTTAAACTTGGACGTGCTGTAATATGAGATTGATGAACTACAATACCATTTTATATACGAAATTGAGGTAAATAGATCAAATCTATTTACGAAATCATTCTATACCATTTGATAAATATTGTATTTTTCATTTATACAAACTCGATAAATTTCTCTAATAATCATAAAAATTGAATCGAGAACTGTTATGATTAAGTGTGTACGATCTGTGAATGTGGTGAAAGAGTTGAAGAAAGAATCATAAATCACAAATTCATTAAAATATTACAACATTCAGATTCTTCTTGGATACGAATTAATTAGAGTCTGCAAGAAGTGATTCATGTCCGATATTTGATATGTATTGATATTCCAATTCAGTTGTGATTATGATCTACAAATTTTCTATGAGCATTCTGTATATATCATGGTATTCCTGTCATTGCCAATTGAAATGGAAGATCGGTTCAGTTGCAGTACTAGTTCTGCTTTTGTTTTAAGTATTGGTCTTGGAACGCTACGGTACTATTCGCTTCGACCAATAGGCTCCATTTGTTAGGCTTTTTCAGTGATAGCACTTGCTCCCATTCCGTGACTGAACAATGCTTGAAAGTATCGTGTGAACTTGTCTGCTCTCGTTCTGATTTATTCCTTCGTATGATAAGGCAGCTGCACTAAACACTATCACTTTTCGAACTAGATAGTTTTGAATTGAAGTTGTTGGGAGTACCCAAGGTTAGAATAGTTATATAGTTCTATATATGAACCATGGGAAGTACCACCATCTTCCAATTTCCATGTTAGATCAGTAAACACGAAAAAAGAAGCGCTGCACTCTTTTTTCTACTCTATGGTTTGCCGAATGATTTTTTTTGTATTTACTGAAAGACATGATTTCTGAGTATCAATAGATATTCTATCAGAATTCAATGACGATCGTGATTAATTTTGGGCTATGTTGAGCAATAATATTTCAGGAATGTTAGTTGATATTCAAGAATTGAAGAAAACAAAGAATATAATTATTTATAGAATAAAGAATTCAAAGAACTTGCTCCATATTCATTATCCAGCCTCACTATTGACAAGATTTAAATAATGAAATGAATGTGACTGATTGGTTGTTGATTCCTTTCGAACAGCCATCTTCAAACAATAAGCCACACAAGGTGATCACGAGCTCAAAATATTCAGTAATTGTTCTCGTTACTAGTAAATATATCATTACAAAAGTAAATTACTTTTATCACGAATGACACCAACAATGTTAACTGTAATGTATGGATTCTTGCACAATTAACCTCAGTAGTATGATACCAAATACATGTAATGCAAAGTACCATCTCCACCCAAATATTTCTCGTACTGAATTTTTTACCATTAAATATTTTTTTCATGATGTTTTTCTCTTGAATATAGAAATCCTTCAGATTACCACCAGGAATCCCATCAATCCACTAAAATCTACCCAATATCTTCTTGGTTGAATCAATATTATTAATACGAGGGTAGTCCGATAAGTACTTAGCCTCATCGCCCATACCATCGGCATGTAATACTGTCGTGAGATAAATTAATTTTCGTTTAGTAAATAATTTTAGATAACCTTTGTGAAAATTTCAACGATATTGAAATTCTAGTTTTGTTTTGACTGCGTGATAAACGCGCGATGGGTGCCGCGTTTGCTCACTCCAGACATCAAACGCATCCGTGTGACAACTTCAAGGCAGTGTTTAACACTCTCTAAGCGCAATCCAAATGAGTTTCTGCGTGTTTACGTCACCGTGGATGAAACATGGATTCCTATTACACACCGGAGACCAAAGAACAGTCAAAACAGTGGACTTTTCCCACGAATGTGCTCCAAAGAAGGCAAAGACTGTCTCATCGGCCGGAAAGGTTATGGCTACCGTTTTCTGGAATTCAAAACGTGTAATCCGCATTAACTACCTACAGTAGGGCAAAACAGTCACAGGGCTCTACTATGCCGAGCTATTGGGCCGATTCGATGCCAAATTACGGAAGAAACGGCCAAATTTGGCGAGGAAAAAAGTGCTCTTCCACCATGACAACATGACAACGCACCGGCTCACGCCTCCGCCATTGTCATTGTCAAATTGGAAAAATTAAGCTACCCCATCCCTGTATTTGTCCAGATTTGGCCCCATGTGACTTTTTTGGTTTCCAAATTCGAAAAAGTCCTTCTCTGGGCGAAAATTTGGGTCAAATGAGGAGGTTATCGCCGCCACGGATACCTATTTTGCAGAGCTCCAAAAAACGTACTTTTCAGACGGGTTAAAAAAATTGGAGCGTCGCTGGGTCAAGTGAATAGAGTTGAAAGAAGACTATGTTGAAAAATAAATCGTCACTTTTCCGAAATTTTCGTTTTTCTTTTGTAGGCTAAATAATTATCGGACTACCCTCGTAAATCAAATGCAGACAATATCTTGTCTTTTCATTCAAATCAAATAAACTAATATAATTTTAATTAGAAATATTTTCGTATTAATAAATATTAACTTAAATAAAAGTTCTCCTTATCTCACAGTTGGTTTGTTTCAATTAACTTTCCATTTTTATACTGCCTAGATAATTTGATGCTTTGCCAGTGGAAATATCTAATTGAACGTGTAATTGTTAGAAGCAATGGCAAAGCTGTGATTTTGGACACGACTCAAACATTGTGTGTTGAACGATGGCCAACTTTGTCTTCGCGTAGATTTGCTACATGGTGGTCTCAGATTTCCGGGGATGTTTTTACGGCAAGTTTCTCGGTGGAAAAGCCGCTATACTCTTTATTCGGTGGCTGCACCTGTTATGGAAAAGCGTTTTTCCCAAGCCTGGTGATGTTATCTCGCCTCGTTTATCCAAAGATATATGGACTAGACTGAAAGTCTCTCTTTTCTCCAAATTCAAAACGCTTCGCTGTGGTAAAACGGTGAACGGTGAGCAATTTTCTGATCCCCGAGAAAAGTTTCGCCTCATCGTTGCCAAGCTGCCAGCGGCTGTTGATTCAAGTCGTGTGAAGGCAAAACCATTCCCAGTCCCATCAACGCAAACTGCATTGGCAGACTATTATCGCAAGCATGCAATTTGTCCTGAAAATGCTTCTATCGATAAAATTTTTTCTTGTCCTGTTCTACCAATAAGATAACACCTATAACTTCCAACTCTCCCTACATAATACGATTGAATTATAATGAAAAATTAGAGAAAAAAAGTTGGGTAATTATTAGTAATTCAGCGTCGTCCCCATAGGCCAATAGGGTGCTAGTCTGTGAAAGCTCTTCAACCAATAGGAGACTAGCCAATTGTCTAGACTCTACTAGAGGATTGATTTCGACCAATAGCGAGCTAGCCAATGAGAGCTCTAGACGTCTGCTCAAAGCACAAAATTATGAAAATGATGACACACAAAATGGTGGGTTTGATTCTAGTGATTCCGAGTAATAAAGCAATTCAATTCCACTTTCGTGATTAATATTTCATGATTATTCAATTTATACTCCAAAATAAATGTCCTAGAAAAGCATTCATTATTAATCTCCCAGTCAAATTCAATATATAGCTTTGATATATTGTATATCTTTTGATATATAGCTTTTAACCTGATTTATTTTAGTATATACAGTATATAGATACTAAAATATATAGATTTATATATATGATGTATAGAATAATAACTTTTATCTACGGGCGTATTGAAAAATTCCTATTTCAGTTTTACAATTGAAATCGAAATGACTACCATTTCAAAATGGAATCTTAGAACCGTGTCGTAATGAATGTTTTTTGATACAGGAGGAACTTTTCGATACAGTCCAAATTCCACTTTATGATACATTCCTTGTTTCGTTTCGAAATCAGGTGATAAAAAGTAGACAGTGTTCAACTAACCTCAAAATCAAAACTGCGGTTGGGATTGAGTAGCCTACCAGTATTTTTTTGTCAATATTTCAATTTATGTATTTGAATATTCAACTTATTTGAATAGTCCAAAGTTTAAATAGTTCAATATACTTATAACTTTGTTAGTGAATATGTTAATAACTTTCACTTTTACAACACTCACGATTTTGTTGCTTGTCAAATGCGTTTTGTGGTTCTGACTGATATGTTATTTTTAACATATTTAACAAGTAATAAGTTGATTATCATAACAGTTCAAGTAGGATGAAGACAAAAGAAGTTAAATAAACAACAGTATGTTGATTTTTATAATAGCATACACTTACAGATAGCTTGATACTGGTGGTCTATAGCTTGATACTGGTCTGATACTGATAACTACACTGGTGGTCGTAGATAAAATAGTGTATGCAACGGTTGTATTAGGCCTTTATAGCATTCGTGAGATATTTAGAGCACTCGCTTCGCTCGTGGCTCTAACTTACATCTCACCTCATGCTATAAAGGCTCCCATTATACAACCGTTGCATAAACTACTATTAACCTCTTTTAAATTTGTGAAACGTATAGAACATTACAGCCTTATAGCCTAGTGCTGTTCGCTCATAAGTATATCATGTTCAAAGCTAGCAAATGTTTTTTGTCAGTATGTTAATTCTCACAACTTGTGAAAATAGTAATTGTGCTGTTTTTTTAGAAAGTTCCACTCTAAATTTAATTATTCGGTGTTGACAATGAGATGAAAATTGTATCCCGATCAAAGGTTGTCAGTTATTTCCACCCAAGTGGTTCTTGGTAATTGCTGGCACAATGTAACCTGCGGGCTTATCACCCTGATGACTGGA
Source organism: Sogatella furcifera (assembly GCA_017141385.1). Lineage (NCBI taxonomy): Eukaryota > Metazoa > Arthropoda > Insecta > Hemiptera > Delphacidae > Sogatella > Sogatella furcifera. Next base: position 16,938,360 of record CM029546.1, read on the forward strand.
CTTTTTTCTCAAAAACATTTGAATTATTTGTTTTCTCGTCCTTCTTCCCTTACGAGTTTTGATGAAACTAGAGATTAGGGATGATTTCACATCCCTTCACTGAACCCCTTTTGATGAAAACCTAAATTTCATTTTAATAGACTAAAATTAGTTTCTTGTCAACGTAACATTGGCTTATCATTCGCACGAATAAAAAAATAACATAATACTAAATTATGATCATAAATAAGTACTTGAAATCATTTAAGTACTACAAAATCAAAATCTTATCGGATGATAACAATGTATGAATATTTACCTAGAAATGAACATAACTTGAAATGATAATGAGCTGCTATAACAGACCATTACTACTGTATTTTATATGAATACTGATATCAATAATTATTTTGTATCTATGCTGATATCAATATTATTTACTCCTCCGGTTTTATGAAAACATTTATTCAGCTGAAAGGTATCTTGAAATCAATCATTATTTTGTTGGGAATAACTTTGATTTAGTTTTATATTTCAACACCCTTTCTAATTAACAAGTTTGTAATTGTCGGTAATAATTGTTTGTATAAAAATCTACTTCTCTTTAAACTATCCCCTCTCCACAAAATGAAATGAAAAATGAATGATTGAAACTGGATTACATGGATGCTTGTTATTACTATCATGCGATGTGCGCTTTGTTGAATGAAATTGGAGCATAGAACTCAGTACAGTCTTTAGTCTCAGCTAGAAAGCCCTAGAACTGCGCTTGCTGTCAGCTTTTTAGTAGACTGTCACTTGTGAATGTCACTTTCAATGTAGCCTATTGAATTTCCTACCCTTCCTCATTGCTATTACATGGCAACCTATTTATTGCTCAAATGTGACTGATAGTGTTGAGAATACAATGGATTCTACATGGTGTTTTAAAAGGACACACTTTGAAGTTTGAGAATCTGCTATACTGTATGAAATTATAACATTTACAATATTAAAATTTTCTTCAAAACTTAGCGATAAATGTCCGAAATGACTTCCTCCACTAGTAGGGCTAATGCAGGTTCGAACATGTTTCATAACATTAGTTCATAACACTAACTATTAGTTCATTAGTTTCATAACACTAACATTCGACCTGTGCTTTTCCGATTCTGTGCACTTCCAGTCCCACGAATTTTTTTAATCAGGCGCGTTATTGTGGTTTGATTAGGTACTGTACTGTAGAACTGGGATATTTTAACTTAAATTCGTATTTCGTAGTTTGTTAGATTTATATGCGAAATAACTTTTAATAATAAACACACGTTCATCGTTTGGAAAAAACCATAGTGATAACATATTATTTTGTCTCTTGATATTCTGTTTTTAAATGTGCTGCACAGTGTATAATCAGCAATCTAATTATATTATTTTTTATTGAAATTGGAATTTATTTCAAGCTCAAGTACAAAAAGCTGCTAGTTTTCAAGTGTGTATTTCCAAATGGGAACAGCTATATGGCAATAACACTGAATAATAGCTTACTAAAAATCTCATACATTTTCGTATTAACGCATATTTTCAGATGGACTCGTCAAGCCGTCGGTCCCGGCTGCCTAAAAGGCAGTCAGTCGTTAGGTCATGCCAGAGGCCCTGAAACTGATCAGGTGCGAACTGAAAACTCTGACATCAGACCTTAGCCAGCAAGTTCACACGATATTTTTATTATTATTATTATATTCACGTACAAGAGAATACTAGAGAATACTATACCACCAATAGTGAAATGCGATTTTCAATGTTTTTAAACTCGTCATAATGAGTTTAGATCTTATAAGATTTGATTAATGTTTTTAAAAAGATAAGAGGAGTTCTAGTGTCACAGAAAAGAGTTGAAACGAGACACTAGTAGCCACGAAAAAGAGATGAGAAAAGATGAGCTTAATGCAGGATTACTGTTTGCTACGCCCTTGTACCAGTTCCAACATCTTTATTACTTGTTAAATCCACCGCCACAGAGCAAACTCATTCCGTCCGCTCTTTCATTTTCTTACTCCTTTCTCCCAACAGATCCGTTTGCGGAACCGAAATTGAATCCGAATCGAAAGTCAATTCAAAGGCGAAATACTGTACAGGCTATTTCCAATTTCAATCTATTGAGTTTGGGTTTCTTCTTTCATTGTTAGCTCTAGGTTCTTCCTCTTTTCCTAAATTATTTAATGCGATGGTAAGGTTACAAAATAATTATTATCATTGGGATTCAACATGAAGTACAATGAAACTTGTACAAGTCAACTTTTTTCTAAGACGTTGCATACAATTTCTCCTTCTCTTATACATATATAGATACTAGCCGACAGGCTCGCTTCGCTCGTCTTCTCCGCCTAGCCAGGGGGCTGCTTTACGAAACTTAATTAAGCTATTGATCTTTTGAATCTTCTTTCCTATTTAAGCTCTCTTTTCACCTCCCTGTTCCGGGCTCTAACAAAGTAGTACTGAAAGCGCTTTTTGTCTTCGGGAAACTCTCTACTTCGAATTAAATTCCATGCATTGTTCCACTTTACATTGGTAATAACTGTGAGCTACAATCCTTTTGTTCTTACCATCAATTCATAAACTCAGAAACTCTTGCAAAGTACAAAATCTACTCTTTCATGAAGTAGTCTTTCCAGAAATTCTGTCTTATTGTAGGCCTACTGTATTGGTTTATGGATCTGGTAATTAATCTTCATCAACATTCATCAGTTATTCAATATTGGTCAATAAAATCTGCTTCGTGTCTTGGAACTTGTACCAGAAATGATTCTACAGTTAATATTTTTTGTTGATGTTATGTTTGCTTTTTGATGCTGCAAGAAAAATATAGTTTACCGCTCAAGAAATTGAAGAGATCCTTATCAAACGAGAAAACTGAAACAAGTTACAGTAGGCTATTTAAAAAAAAACTTATCTTAGTTGAGTTGTGAGAATTAAAATACTTTCTAGTACAGTAATAAGTTATCTCTATTTGTTAATAAATGAAATTTTAAATTTTAATTGAAACTTTGAAGTGGTTCTCAGGTGCAGTACTCGAACCAACTCATATAACTTAAAATAATAATAATAAAGTTTTATTTGTCATCAGGGCCATGCCCTGTTGCGTATTTTTACAAACAAATGAATGAGCAAACAAATATATAAATCAATTTTAATATCATAATAAATATACATGCAAAACCGTAAAGTATACGAATTAACAATTACCTTAATAAGTTAGGTACTAGCCTATTATACATTTATAATAACACTCCTTTTCCAAAATTTTTCTATTCATATATACATTTCATCGAATTCAGTATTATATCCACTTATTTATAGCCTAGCCCTATTCAAAATTTACTGACAGCATCATCATCCTTTTCAGTGAATATCATTGAGCTATAGTCGGCGCAATCTAAGTTGACGAAAACCCCCTCCACCCGAGAAATAGCTACGTTGCCAGATTGTGTGAAATTGGAACTTCTTCAAATTCGCGATTAAACCCCATATCTAGACGTAGAAATTTATCCTTGATATGCCTGTAGTATTAAAAAAGTTCCTGGGTAGAAGGATTCAAAGGAAATTTGATTTTTTTGAAAAAACGCGAAAATATTACTTTATTTTGTATATCACTTATCTCACAATCATGGGTTGTAGTAGAAATAAAGTTTTTTATATCAAAATGACAAGGAGAATTCGAGCTTTCTAATAGTTTTTGAATTTTCCATATCCGACCAATAATTATGTTTCAATTGATGAATATGTTTGCCAATGTCGAGTCTACTCGAACAGAAAACATGAAATTTTCGATGATCTAGAAACTTTTTTGTTTGAGAAGATAAGTGGGTGGTGAAAGCGAGAAAGTTGTTCAAAAAAAATTGAAATTATTTTTCCAAATGTCAAAAATAGTCGGAAGATCGTAATTTGGCCTCTCAAGAGTTTCAAAGTAAGGAGAGCTATATATGCATGAATCATTGTATGTTGAAGATTTGAGTTATTGAAGCTAATCGACTTGGATATTCGAGCTGCAAACAGCTGGTTTAGCTGTTCATAAAAATAGTTATAGTTCATAAAAATTATCATAAAAATAGTGAGTTTCACAACACCGCGTGATTTTTTCGAAGCTACGCTGTCACTTTTCACATTCAGTTGAATGTGCTTGCGTTAGGAGAAGTTTCAATTTCACGCAAAATGACAACGTAGCTATTTCTCGGATGGAGGGGGTTTTCGTCAACTTAGATTGCGCCGACTATAATGACATTTAATTTAATAATTTATAACTTAAAATAGTGAATATAAATAGTATTGTGGAACGCCGATCATCCGAACGCCGATTAACCGAATCTCCAATTATCCGAATCGGTCTTTAGCGTAGTAATGAATTTAAAAAAATCTGGTGTGGTACACTCACACAACTCTCCTTGCCATTCACATTTGCTTAATAAGAGTAGGCTATTCATTATCCATACCTAATCATCAGAGAGTGAAAATTCCATTACGCTATTACTTGCTCATCTTCCGATACTAACAGTGAAATTTGCACTCGCCGATGACGCCTCGCGCCTACCGGCGCTTCGGCTAATCGTGTGTGCGATTTGAAATTTTCACAAGCCCATGATGCTTCGCGCCTGTCGGCGCTTCGGCTAGATGTTAGTCGAATTGACTTGGATTTTGAATGAAAGTAGATTTTTTGGTACCTATTCCAATTTATCAGATCAAAGAGGTGGAATCGATAATGAAGCATACTCTGGTATTTTACCAAAAATTTATTATGAAACACCAATAATTTTTCCAAATGTGATTTTTGTCTCCTTTAAATCCTGATGTGGATTGCTTTGATTGCGAGTTTGACGGGATGGCATTGATTAAATTTTCGTACACGAGCGGCAAGCACTCTGCCCGCGTTGCTCAAACTCCACTAACCGAGTCATGTAGTGCGGGTTGCCTATCTACAAACTACTTAACTTTTCAAGTCTGGGGTGGCGCCCCTGCTAATCTTACAAAAGGGGGTGTATGCCAGTTGATTGAGCTTATCAATGACTATATAGGATGTCAGTTTGAAGAAAAAGGTTTTAAACATTTTCGAAAAAATCGAGATAGAAATATTGCAAAATCAATTTTTCTCAACAATGCCGCGGATCTTCTGCGATTTTGCCAGGAACGAGACTCATGGCAGTCGATAGGGCTTATATAGGGCTATTCCGGGTATGAGTTTGAAAAAAATCGTTATAGCCGTTTTCAAGAAAACCGTGAAAAACACCATTTTTGGCATATCATCAGCCATTTTTCAATGATTTTTTTTTTAATTTCTTCGAGTCAGGTCCTCATGGTATAAGAACCTTAGGTTATAAATTTCAAGTCAATTGGTCAATTAGGAATCGAGATAAAGTGTATACAGACATACACACATACGCGAACAAGGCCACAAACGGGGAGGTGAGAAAAGAACCGACAAAACGGGGAGGCATGTTTACACACATTTTAGAGATTTAATTTTTGATTTAGAAGGTGTGTTTAGATGTTCTAAATACAATTTTAAACTTTTTTTCCGTTAACTCGAAAAAAATTTACACATTAAACCTACAAAATGGGGAGGTTATAGTCTGCACTTTCAACTTACTATCTGGGGAGAAATGTGTGTCCACTTCCACTGTACAAACCGGGGAGAAAGGGTGTGTACACTCCCAACCGACAAACTGGGGAGAAATTGTGTGTACAGTTTAATTTACAAACCGGGGAGAAAAACGGTTCTAAAATTTTGGCTGCCACAGTCAACACTTTTTAGCGGCGCGAAAATTCAAATTTGCAGGTCCGCCTGTTGCGTCTTATTGAAATGAGATTGAATTTTTTTCAGTCGAAGTCGATAAATTCAATTGGATGACTTGGAATAATAGCCTAACATAAAAATTCATGAATTAGATAAGAGTTGAATTACTTATTGATAAAGTTTGGAATAATTGAATAGAAACGATTGCTGTAATGATCTTTCTAGACTTCATTCAATTTATTGAGAACTTGGAGAGTATCCTTAAAATCGATCGTGTGTCCTTTTGTATCTATATCTATAAAAGCGAAATGGCACTGACTGACTGACTGATTCATTCATTCATTCATTCATCACCAGAACTAAAGATCCACTGAACCGAATGCGTTCAAATTTGGCAGGCATGTTCAGTTGGACGTTTAGACGCGCGCTAAGAACGGATTTCAGTAACTTTCCAAGGATACGCCAAATATTTAAGTTTTTCTATAGTTTTTCGGCGTTTTCTCAATTTTTTCGAGAACCAATCGGTAGAAAATGTTGATTATTATTGGTAGGTAGGTTCAGATAAGGTCTAGATATGTTGTGTTAAAATATTTTTGAATTCCGTTCAAGATTACGCCAGTAATCAGGTTTTTCAAAATTGTAGATGTATTGCGGGTTGCATATCTTCCGCCTTGATACGACCAATCCTTACTGTAAATTCAATAGTTCAGCGAGATTATAGATGAACTAATTTGGAAGATATTGAATCAAGTTTCAAACTATGTCCGATATAGCTCCCAAGGTTACGCTCAATATTAGCGTTTTACTATTTTTCGGAGTTTTTTTTATTTTTCGAGAATAAATTGGTAGAAAATGTCGAAATCTGAACAGGTCCAGATTAGGTCTAGAAATGCTGTGTTCAATAAGTTTTGAATCCCTTCTGAACAGAATTTGCAGGCGAGCGAAGCGAGCCTGTTTGTCTCAGCTTACACTGACAGAGGTTAGGCCTATGCAGGCGAGCGAAGCGAGCCTGTTTGACTCACTGACACTTCTCATACTGTCGGGGGTCCAGGGGGCGGAGCCCCCTGGCTATGCGGAAAAAGCGAGCGAAGCGAGCCTGCCGGCTAGTAAAAGATAATATGAAAGGAACGGAAGGTCGTACAATCATGGAATTTGAAGTGGTTTAAAAACCCAATCTGATACAAAAACATTTTTCAGCACGTCTCTATTCAGAGTTCACAATGCAGTAGTCAAATATTTGATAAAAAGCTAGTTATAAAAATAGTACCAAAATGTTCAGAAAGATCTTTAAAATTCTATTTTCAAATCATAAAACAACAATAAAAGACGATGAACATGGAGATATGTCACACTTTTTGACTCTTCTTAACAACAAATTGAAAAGTGATAAATATGATAAACGAAAATCACAGGTTATATGCACATTCTAATCTTTCTTTCGTTCTACTCTTTCTGAACAATTTGGTATCATTTTCATAATGATTGGTAAAATATCTTTATAGACTGATGAAGAAGCGTATTGATTCTGATCATTTTAATTAGTTTTTTTTCAAATTAGGATAGAAATGGAAATCCTTACAGACGTTCAATATTCTAACGATCTGAACGACTCAGTTTTTGTTGATTAGTTTTGGATTAGGTTAATTAGGTTTGGTATACAGCTAATATTTTCCACACCCAATTTTACCATTATACCATTACCTTTTCTATAACTAAGATATTGGGGATGAAATTCCATAAAATCTGTGGTCAAGTTTGACTGAATTAGGCCTATATTAGTTACTGTTTTTGACAATTTTTGAATCGCTCTATACCAAGTTCAATCACCCTTCTGATTCATTTCTTGTGTGTTATGTTCAACAAAAGTTTTGCCTTGGCGCCTAAGAAGAACACGACTACCATGTTTAACCACACCATCAAACCACAAAGCCAACCCTAGTTTTCAATCCTACCTTATTATATCATGTCTGAAAGATCAAAGAAAATTCTAGAAGCTGCACTTCAGTTGAAATTTGAGGAAAAGAAGTGAAAAAGAAATGTGACCTTCATTGTACAAGCAGCTCTAAAACCCATCTTCAAATTGGTTGTTCATGCTTCTTGAAACTGTAGTACTAAATGCTATTATGTAAATTTCGCTTACTTGCTATACATTTCACACTTATGAGTCGCGGACGCGTTTCGAACATTGATGTTCATCCTCGGCGCTTCTAGCTAAGACTGAGGATTGATTTGCTCTAATCAAGTGAGGCGGGAGGAGGTAATGTTTTAACTGTATAGCAAGTAAGCAAGTAAGCAAAATTTACATAATACCATCTTCGAACACCAATCTAACCGTGAACTGAAATGAACTTTGATTTCTCTGAAGGACTTCAGAGATATACTCATTTGTAAGTAAAAAATGACACTTTTTTTTGTATAGGGCTGAAAAGTCACTGTTCTCACAGGAGTTATTTTTTCAATTTTGACCGAATTCAACATATGATATATGAATTTAGACCGCCTTGATGAGTTGAAAAGAATGAGATATGGTTTGTTGAGATCCGATGACTTTTACAATAGTTAGAGGTATCTTTAGATTGAGATCCTTGAAGGGTCCTTACTATTGAACATAACCTAAATTCAGGTCGGTAAGTGGCTTATCTGCTGAAAATTGATCTGAGAGACATTATCATTTAAAAAAATCTCAATACAAACACGTATAAACTTGTTTTGGAGACCATTTCCCTCAAAAATAGGGTTTTTAACAATACAAGGACATCTTTTCACTGCTCTAGATAAGAAACGATACAAGGGAATATGGTCTACTTGGTCTCAAATTGTAGAGGACAAAATTATCCCCAAAGAGATCTTGATTTAAACAATTCAAATGAATATTCCAAAAGTTCTAAGCAAACAAAAACTGAAAATACTCAAATTCTCGTTTCTCTCGAAAATTAACCTCTTTTTTGAAAAATCGTAACTCGGTTTCTAGTAAAGATAAAGAGATGACCCTGTTACCATTCTTTAGGAAATTTTATTTACTAAAAAAAGATAAGAATGATTTATTTCGTCCGACGCTTTGTTTGGACGTTATTTGAAGAAAACGAAAAAATGAGCAAAATTTCCCAATATGGCGGCCAAAAAAACAACTTTCCGACACGAGTTGAGAGTGGGATTTTTTACGCGTTGAATAGGAAGGTACCAGCTACCATTTCCACCATGAAACATCTTTGTTGCAATTAGTTCCAGGTTGAACCCTTTTTTGAGCTAGAATGACTCGACTAATAGACCGAATTATATTTTTGAATAGACAATAGCTCAAGAATCATTCATCCAATTCAAATCCTTTTTGAAAATAAGCGGAAATTTCCAAATTGATTCAACAGCCCACTGATGTAAAATTTGATTATTGAGCGGTATTTTCAGCGGTTGCAGTTCAAGAAAGTTTCCTCTATAATTCTGAACCAAAGTTTTTCATCATATTCATGATTGGAATAGTTTTATGACGGGTAAATTTTCCGTTTCATCTTCCTAATGAGACCGAATCCATGTGTCCAATTCAATTTCCTGTATCAGAATTTCAGATTGTATTCGAATTCTTGAGTGAAAATTACACTAATCTAGTTGTGTGGATAATCTAATCTACCATGTGATAACTTTTTGTTGAGTAAAAGAGGGGATAAAGAAGACTGGTTTAATAGTAAATTTGACTGGAAGGATTCAGTTTCACTGAAGAGTAAAATGAAACTATAAACATAATATGAAAATAATAGACATTAGGTATTATGCAAGTTCAAAGGAGTTAAACCTTGGTTATTTGAGGGATCAACTCACATTCACGTTGCTGAAATTTGAATTTTATTTAGTATAAAATTCCATTGAATCTATAATCTGGTTTGAGATGAAAATGACCATTTTGATGAAGTCCCCAAAAAGATTTCAAAATATTATTACTTGAGAAATAAGCTATTTTCCATCATTGTTATTCTGATAATAAGGCATTTCTGGGGGTATATCCAAAGGACATTTTCTACTTTTTGGTGTAATTAATCATTCTGAAGAGTTTGTCTTTTTATTTTAGAAAAACCCTGTATGACAGAACTGTTTATGACATTATAAAAGTTGTTCTAAAATCAACAACAATTATTTGTTAAAAATAATTTATTCTAGGGAGCTCAAATATAGGTTCGCGGGGGTGCCGAGAAAAACTATTACCCCACTGATCCTCTCTTTTCATGTTTCAAGTGAGTGGACCAAACATGTAACGCTAGCAAAGTTTGGTGGTGAGAAGAAACATTAAATTAAATTATTAGATCCTTGCATAGATTTATACCTGACCTTATATTATTTCAGATGGGCAATAAGAAGATATCAAAACTTAAAATATTTATAGGTTAATATAATAAATTCTGAAATCATCAAAATTACACACCCGACATAATACAAGGGGATCGTGAATGTAAGAGAATTCAAAATCAAACCACCACGAAAGAAATGGATCTCATCTTTAGAATTGTGACAGAGGTGATTATAAATTAATAACGAAAAGTTATAGTAGCGACATCCATTGGTTTATTACTAAAAACCAGAATAAATAAAATCAAAAGATAATAGCAATTGGATACCGGAAATACAAATTACATTATTTTTAGAAATACAGGTTACAATCGGTTACTTAAATATGTTAGTATACATAAATACCTGGTGTGGTGAGGGCCCCCCATAAACTTTCACACTATGTATCACTATTGCCTTTTAATTGCACTTCACTTGGTTGATAAAATATTGGTTTCGATGGAAATTTGAATCTGATCCTTCTGAGGTTTTTCTTTGTAATCCTGATGTGCAGAAGTCCGGGTTTCCTTGGGGTTTTTAACGAGATACCCTCGATCCATCTGCGAAGTCCATGCTACAGTATTGGTTTCCTGGTTAATTTCAGCGAGGTGGATACATCCAGGTTGATACATCGAGGTTGATACATTGAGGTTGATACATTGACCGCTGAATAGAAATAAATACAAAATACTTATTGTAAAGATACAGTATTGATTTGTAAAACAGCATTTAGGTGAATAAATGTTACAAACAAGTTGAGGTATCGAAAATTCAATTTTTTTTAATGAACAGAACCTTCTTATAATTTTTTAAATGAAAAGGATAATAAAGCATCTTTAGAAAATTTAACAAATTTAAGAGAAAAAGGTACCAAGAGTTTATAATGAAAAGAAAAGATTATTTCAAAACTTTAGAATATCCAAAAGAAGATCATATTAATTTAATTTTACAATGAAATTTAGTAAACCAAGTTAATAACAAGGAATATGTCTTTACCTGATACAGCGGATTTGGAGATTGGTAAAATTTGAGAGAAGAATCCAATAACTTAGTAAATTTACATATCAATGAAAAATTAAAATAAAAAAAATCAGGATGAAGCTACTATGTAAAAGATTGAGAATTTAATTAATGTGACTACATCCTGTACTTCAAATAACTTTCAACAAATCTTATAGAAGAAAGAAAATGTCTATCTGAACTGGTTGGGAGCTGGATTCGAAGTGAATTGAGATTAATACAGGAGCAAAAGGTACAAGGCTATCCCCACTCCTAAGCAACTGTCGATCAAGCAGAATTTTGTTCAAGAAAGAGAGCGACCGAGCAACATACAAAGTAATGAAAAAGGAGGAAAAATATAGAGAGAAATCTACTAAAAGAATAAGCTTGTAATTGCAAGAACAATGATAAAGTTGTTTTTCGAGTAATTCGAAAAACAATTTTATCAAGTAATGGAAAATTTATTAAACGTTTTTGGTTGAAAAACAAGATAAATGAATCATGTTATTTCATACCGTTACAAACAGAAAAATGATCTATTAATCGGCTAAACTGTGAATCTACGAATCTTAACTAAACAGAAAATGACCTGCTGAAATTTTCACAAAAATTGAGCCATGACAATACAGAGTCTCCCCGTAGTGTAGACACCACCCCGTTTTGTGATGTGTAGACTTGAAATGATCAATTCACGTCGAATGCCAGAGCAGAGCAAAACCAGTTATGATTCTTCTAACAGTGGAGGAGAGGGAGGGGATTTGCGAGTACCCCGCATTGTATGCTCAATGCGTAAATGAGTTTTGTGTGAGTGTGTATCAGCGTCCGTCGCACAAAGTGGTGGCAATTTTAGAAACTAGAGTGTATCCCAATTAGGTAGTGTACTGACAAAATGGGGAATTTTTTTTTATTACGTTTTTACATGGTTTTAAGCATGTAGAAGTGATTTTCACTAAAATTTGGCCATGACAATATGGGGTCTCCCCGTAGTGTACACACCTCCCCGTTTTGTGCTGTGTATACTTAATTGTCTCCCCGCATTATACCTTGTTCCAACATACATACACATATACAGACCAATACCCAAAAACCACTTTTTTTTAAACAGGGGACCTTAAAACGGATAGAAAACCTGAAATTGGGGTACCTTAATTTTTTTTGGAAAGCAATACTTTCCTTACCTATGGTAGTAGGTAGGGCAAGGAAAGTAACTAGCGTTTTCGACGTGATCGTAGCGCGGCGAGGGGATGTGTTTTACTTCTTGAATTGTACTTACTGTACTGTAGTTTAACATCTATTTATTCATTAACAAGATGGGAATACAATAGGATTGAAACACAGACAAAGTCCAAAACGTCTCTCCTTCCTAAATTTGGTTAAATAGAGGCAAATTTTGGTTAATAGAGGTTAAATTTTGGCAAAATAGAGGTTATGTCCACACTTAAAACTTAAATTATACACAAATTTCAACTTCTGAAGGTATAAAAAACTATGAATACTATAAGTACTATACTTGTTTTGATTTCCATGTTTATTTAACATCCCTACACTTTACTTTTCAAATGTAATACAGTTTATTTCAAGTTTAACACATTGTTTTCCTTTAATACAATTCCATGTCCAATTATCTTGTTTTTAGTTTATCCGAATTGATCCCTGTCCCAATTAGTTCGGATAATCGGCGTTCTACTGTACTGTTTAAAAACTGAATCAGATTTAAAATTGTTTGAAAATTTCTGTTTTATGAATCACTCATAGTAATGCTATATCTCACAGCTTTTGTCATTTTTAGGGCAGTTCCAGTTTCCATCGAACTACTTTCATGCTTTCAACCATAAAAGTATCAATAATCCATCTTTTTAGTTACATACTACATAGATAAGAATTCGAATTAACAATAAGTATTAGTCGGGTATGACTTGAGCTTTATCAAACGTATTTCAATCCTTTGCGCCTCGCAGATACTCGTATGATGAAATCCAACTCTTCATTCGAGTTCTATTGTTAAATTTTAGTTTCGAAAAAATTTTTTCATGTTTGAAATTGTTCCAGTGGAAAAAAGGTGAGGCTGAACAATTTGAGGTGAACTATTCGATTGTGTAGTTTTTGGTAGTACAAACTAGAAACTTGTCCTGTTTAAAATGACCCAACCTAGTGTGTTTTCAGTTGTATTGTAGTTCATTTTCTGTAGAATACCCTGCGGGCTGCGGCTAACATCATATACGTTATTTGAAGATGATTTGAAAATATTGCGTGATTTTTAACATGTACACACCACACCTTCTAACGTTACCCACTTGAGGAATTAGAAGCGAACTAGTTTTTGTATACTACCATGTATTATGTTCCGAATTCAAACCTCAATCTTGTGAAATTCTCGACCTGGAATGTTCTGTATGGTTTATAGAAATCTTTTTTAACACTTCTAGTGTGATCTATCATTATTACAGTGCACTGTATGCTATCATATAGCTCTATCCTGAACTTCTGACTAGAGTTGCTGATTGTATTAGTATGATCCCATCGATGGAAGTGAATTCAATTGCTGAGGTTCATCCTAATAGATTCTTCTCTCCACTTCGCTTTGGAGCTATTTCAGGTGGTTTGTAGAATATGAGTGGAGTTAGGTAATATTTTAAATGTCTTCCCAACCACCAAGTGATAAAGAAGAAGATTGCACTTACTAGCTAATCTAGATAACTATCTATGGAAATTAATTACGGTAAGATCAATGCGAAAGAGTTGATGTATCACTCATTCAGTTTGAGGGCTTGAGGAGCGTTCTGCTAGGAACTCAGAATGCTTTTTGTAATAATTACAAAGCTTTGTTTTCAGTAAGTGAGTTTTCGACGTTGTTTGATCAGGTTGCACGCTGAAAGATTGCTTGATTTGTGAGGACTCGTCACGCTCTCACTGATTCAAGTGAGGGATGAGTTTGATGACGTCATTTACACGTGGGTGCGGTGTGAGGCTGAGGCTACAGCGCATGCGCGAGTTGCAAGTCGTGTTGGAGTGCGGAAAAGAGTACAGAGAACGGTGGTGTCGCTGTAATGAAAAGATGGGGATGCTTTGTTACTGGACTAGGCTATTATTACCCAATTATATTGGACAACTTGATTTCAACTACTACTTCCATGCTTTCCAAGTTGCTTCTGGAGAGTAGACCTTTTTCTGGAAGTTGGCTTTACCTTTTTATTAGTAGGCCACACTTACGATACTACTCTCGATGGGCTCTTACTATCTACAATATATTGAATATAGTTTACAATAGCATCTTATTACCCTAGATTTGAATTCGGATTCATGTAAATATTCGCTCATGGCTTATTTGATAGTTTCAACAAAATATCACCTTACACTTCACAAAATTCATTTCCAGTATAATGTGGAAGCTTTAGTTTCACATTGATTTACAGTTACTTGTGAGTTTTTACGGAATATAGTAGATACAAATATTCTCATGTAATATTCAGACTGTTCTACATCAGTTGGTTACGTCGTTACAGATTTGATTTGAGAATGCGGAAAGTTTTGAATAGCATTGTACAAACTTCGATAAAGTCAACCACTTGTTGATTCAATGTTATGTAGATGAATAATATTGGCCTAATTTGTTTACTTGATGGTTCAAATTTATGTACTTGTGATTGAAACGTGTGATAATAAAAATAACACGTTTTTATAAGCAAGGTAGTTAGATTACAGAGGTAATGGTCACGAAAACTGTAGCCAAGAGAAAACCGTGGGTTCTGACGTCATCGAAACAACAGCTGTTTTATCAAACCTAACTTTAGCGCCAGCTAGGTTTGCTAAACAGCTGTGGTCTCGATTACGTCAGAACTCACGGTTTTCTCTCGGCTACGGTTTACGTTAACATTACCTCTGTAATCTAATTACCTTGGTCATAAGTAAGTGTGGAGTATATCGTATAAAACTTGAAATCTACAATCAGACATACGTTTTCAGTTTTCATTTCCTAATTTTGGAATGCAGACTCAAGTGAATTTGATGGTTTCGAGCAAGAATGGTTTTATGAGGTGTTGCGATTACAGATTCAAATCGAATTCTAGTCAATCCATTTTCATTGCCCAATTAACTGCAGAAGATCATTATTTGAAATCCATTGTGCCTACTTTGACTTTCAATTTGTTCAAGTTTACTTCACTCTTGCTGCAGATCGTGTCTAACGTGTCTTATTAATTGATACTTAAGTTGGAATAAAAACGACTTCAATTTATTTAGTTTGTATCTCTCCAACTATTTTATGGTTTCAATATTATTTTAAATAACTCAAATTTCTATAGCCTCGCGATTGAAAAATGAGAACTGGAAATGTAGTTAGCATAGAGCGAGGCATAGAACTAGGTTTGCAGTTGAATAATGTCTAGCACAGAGTGCAATTGCGTGTTGGACAGTAGTTGAAGTTAATTCTGATAAGTAGCGAATCCAGATTGTGGTTGAAGTAGAGTATTTTTGCAGTCTCTCGTCTGACAACTCTTTCATACAGCACATTATGAAGCCACCCCTTTTCTCTCAGTACTCGGACGCTTTTCTCTGTGAATCAATACGAGTCGCATGATATCTCTCCCAAACTCTCTCTTTCTCCTTCCTTCTTCTCTCTATGTTTCCCTCTCTCATACGGACCACCTCATCTTCTTTCCAATACAACGGAGGAGCGATCACTGATTTAAATGCCATTGAATATTCATCGCTTCAACACTGAGGAAGCAAACTTTATACTTTGTCTCCTCTCGCCCTAAACCGCGATACCATCTCTCACACTTGTTGTTCTCATGCTGTTGCGCTCTTCTATCCCTTATCCCGAATCTTCTATCATCCCCTCCTCCTCTCATTTCAGCTACTGCTACTCAAGTGCAGCCAAGTATTATAGCATGAACGTTCGTGTCTTTTCATAAGGACGTCGCGTCTTGAAGCCTGAAGTGGCCCGATCAAGTTCTCCTCCCTTTTCGAGTCCATTTTCCGATCCTCGTCTAATAACCCTCCTAGAAGAGCATTCGAAATGAAAAGGTCACCACTCGACATTTTCACCGTGATTTGGAACCTGATGAAAATGGCTTTCGAATTGTGGAGTAGGAGCGAATCTCACGGTCCACGTTCCAATCAAATCGGATGGAAAAGTAGGCTATTTTTTGACCATTGAATTGATGGTATGTTCTTTTCAAAAGCTCTTCAACAAATAGCAGCACCCAGTGAATATTGATTTTTGCAAGTATTTTACTGACTAAAGTACTCATATATTAGTAGTGGTCAGCATAGTATCTGTCCTATAGTTACTAGTAGTTCTGTGAACGGTAGACCTCACGAAGTCACCAAAATTCCCTGCATCATAATAGCACTGTCTGTATTCACGGTACGTTCAGATTGTGCGTCGATTCTGAAAGTCGGCACTGGGAAGTCAGCAATGCAGTGGCCACGGTCACGCTCTATGTCGGCATCAGGGTGCTTGGAAAACCGGGCATCAGTCTCAATAATATTATTTTAAAAATGTTTTCCTTCATGCGAAACGGTCCGACGGTCGGCTCCAGTCGAACAGCTGTAGCTAATCACAGCTCTTGTTGTTGGCCTGCGGTCGAACGTCGGACCGTTTCGCATAAAGAAAAACTTACCTTAAAACCTATCTAAAATATTTCAGCTAACTTCAATGAAAGTATATCATCTGGGCCCTGGCTTATAAACATTTTACAATCCACATTACTCATAACTCGTGAATGTTATTGGTGTTTCTGTTTCATAAACGTTTCCCATAATTCGGAAATTTTACAACCTCAGTTCGCTAGTTGCTATGATATGAAAAACCCAAAACTTTGCTTTCAATGCAATGATTTGATGAATAAATTGATGTACTATTATGAATATAAATATCGATTATTATTTTTATTGTGAAATTTGAATAGAAATCATTTTTGTCGCTAAAATAATATCATAACCTACAAATATGAAACCTTGAAGTCGGCAATTGATGTACTTTCAACGTCTGCAATATTAGGGCAACATCTGTTATTCCAAATTTGGAACATTGTAAATCGAACGTTCTATTGGTGAATCTACAATCCCGATCAGTTGTTTTCCTTCAGAAAAACAAGCTGTAAATGTTTATAAGCCAGGGCCCTGAAGTAGAAATTATGAATATCATAAAATACAAGTCAGACTGTAGCAAATTACAGCTCCAGACAAGAGTCAGCTGTTCAACTGAATCAGACTTTTTCGCATAGAAGAAGACCTTCCATTACATGCACAAACAGGCAAAAGGTTCGTTTATGTCGTCTCAAGTGATCGTGAATGGAATATAGTGTGAATTTTCCTATGTTCAGAAGTATAAATGTATTAGTCCAGTCATTTTAGGTTTCGCACGAGAAAAAATTCAGGACGCTGCGACATTTTCGTGTAATGTTCCTTGGTCCTTGGACAACTTATATTTAAAAAATTCACCTTGTAAACCTTGTGTTTAATACAGAGTACCCCAAAAACCACTAAATTTCGGTTCCGCTTCTAGTTTTCTGCGATTTACGCGGAAAAGAAGCGTCGGACAGGAACATTTAAATCATAATTCTTTTAGCTTATAAAATTCCCAAGCGATTGGTATCAAATTCAACCTTCTATGTTGAATGATGACCGAGTTATGATTTTTCAAAAAAGCAGTATTTTTTCAAGGAAAAAGAAAATTTGATACTTCTCAGTATTTGATTATTTATAACTTTCGCCTGATGTGTTGGAAATGTGTATTTCAAAATCCCTCTGGGGATAATTTTATTCTCTACAATTTGAAACCAAATTGACCTCTCTATCTATAATAATATATTTATTTATAATAATATATTTATTTCGCCAAAAATTACATACAGTAGTTAATTACAAAATATGAATGATACATACAAAATGCATAATAAATTTAAATTAAAATATATCTAAATGATTTGGCACAGCCAGCAAAGAAAACTTGTGCGCTAGCTGCGAGTTCATAAAGCGAACAGCACAAAGTAAAGCAATACCCAAAAATGAAAAAACAAGACTTAAAATAAATGAAGATAATTGCAATAATAATGCTTATTATAAATAATACAATGATAAAATTTGAATAATTTCGTGTTGAGATCAATATACCGGTGATAACCAAAAACAAATCATGTTTATTCTCCCAAATGAAAATTAATGAATAAAAATACAAAAATAATAAATTTTCAGTTATGAGCACATCCCAGTGCTTAATCAATTTTCAAAAGTAAATATAGAAGATAGAAAGATATTCAAAACTCAAATAAATCATGAACAGACTTATTAACATTTAGGTATTGTAGAATATATATTTTGCCCAACCCATAAATTTATTTCCCTGATTAGTGCTTTAGTAATTTTTGAATTAATGAATTTTATCGGAATTTTGTTTGAATATATATTGCAAAGATAGGTGAACTGGTGTCGACAAACTACTAGTTTTATTAGGTTGATATTGAAATTATTTAATGCTAATGATCGAGTCTGATAAGGTATATTCCTAATTTCTAGATTATTTCTATTCTTATTTAAGTGCAAAACAACCCTCGTTACATACATCTGTCTAAGTGTTGGTACATTTAATTCTTCAAAAAGTTTCTTGCTTGGGTATCGTCTTGGTTTACCCAGTGCTGCCCTTATAAGATGCTTTTGTAATGTGTAGATTTTATTAAAGTGACAATCATATGCACCACCCCAAGCTTCAATCGCATATTGAAACAGCGAGTGGGCATACGCAAAATAAATTGATCTTTTCACATCAAGGTCTTCCAGTTGATTTATTTTGTAGAAGCTATAAACGAGAAATTTAAGTTTAGAAGATAGGTAATTCATATGAAAATCCCATTTCAAATATCTATCCACCACCACTCCCAAATATTTTATAGAGTTAACTTTTTCAATTTGTTGGCACAAACAGTTCAACCCAGTATTCAAGCAGTGAGGATCAGTGTGCATTTTCAATTGCAATGAATCATCTGGTTGACCCGCTAGTGTCGGAGAAAAGGTGATATACTTTGTTTTTTTCAAGTTAACAGTTAGAATATGATTATCCATCCAATTCTTCATAATTTTTAAACCCTCATTAGCAAATTGGTAGACTTGGCGCCAAGATTCACCTGAAAAAACTAGTGCTGTATCATCAGCAAATGAAATTTGGGTGCAATGTGGTATTGTTAATTTTAGAGCATCGTTTAAGTAGATCAAAAATAATACCGGGGACAGTACTGTACCCTGTGGTAGGCCGAAACTAGATGAATGATCTGTAACTGATGTACCATTCAAGTTTAATGTTTGTTTTCTGTCCTGAAGATAGCTTTTTAGAAGATCATTACATAAGCCTCTTATCCCACATTTATCTAATTTCTTCAATAAAATACTATGAGGGACTGTATCGAACGCTTTTGCAAGATCTAAGAATACAGCCAATGTTTTTTGTTTAGAGTTGAAGTTTTCATCTATCAATCTAGTCAGGAGGATAATTGCTTCAGTTGTAGACTTTCCGTGCTGGAAACCAAACTGGTTTTTCTCTAGGAAATTATTGGTGTCTAGGTAATTTAAAATTCTTCTTTTCATAATCTTTTCCATAATTTTAGAAAAACTATTCAAAATACTAATGGGTCGATAATTTTCTGGATTTGCCTTGTCACCACTCTTGTGCAATGCAATAATTTTTGCAGACTTGAACACCCTCGGAAAATAACCCACTGAAAAACATCTATTTATGATATGTTCTAATGGCAGAACAATATGTTCACTTATTAATTTGACACAATGAGTACTGATACCATCTACCCCTGGAGAAGCACTATTTTTTAGTTCACCAATAACTTCTAAGATTTCATTTACACAAGTTGGATTCAGGAACATGCTATCTACTGGAGGTGCATTTAATGATTGTGGTACCGGTATTTCAATATAATTTACAGAGTCCAATAATTTTTTTGCATGCTCAGCTCCTACATTTACAAAATAACTATTTAAAATTTTTGGATCAATTTTAGGTTCTTGATATACTCTCTCTTTTCCCATCAATTCAGAAATACACTCCCATCTTTTCTTGGAATTGTTTTTATACTCCGTAAATTTGTTGTTTTAATAATCATTCTTTGCTTTCCTTATTAATGAGTTCAAAATATTCCTATAATTTAAATAGTCCTGTTTAAGTTTAATATTGAAAGGTTGCTTTTTTAATTTGATATGCATTTTATCCCTTTTCCGAATAGCTGAAATCAAACTAGGAGTAATCCATTTTTTCAAGGGTCTGTTTTTATGTGAATAATTAATAGTTTCTGTGAATTTATTAATATTTTCATTTATCTTAAAGGTAAATTTATCTACTAAGGTGTCAATATCATCAGTAAAATTGTCACAAACGTCATCCCAACCCTGAGTTTCAAGCTCTAGTTTCAGTTTATCAAAATTAATTCTAGTTACTGTTTTACTTGGAATAGTTTTAGAATTGGAATCATGGTCTTTTTGTCTGATATGGAAAACAATACTGTAATGATCAGTGATATTTGATTGCAAAATCGCACCTAGCACATCCTCTTCCTTTTTTGATCCACTTTTAAAAAATATGTGATCTATGCAGCTGTTAACTTGCCCATTGACATTATTGACAGATCTCGTATATTTATTTACGTATGATTTGAAACCATTCAATTGCAATACACTGAGGTACTCATTAGTCAGATAATTAAGATGGTTTTCATCCATTATATTAATATTTATATCTCCCATTACAATGACAGATAAATCCTTACTAATATTCTGCAAATACGAATCTAAACTTAGCAAGAAGGCATTTATTTCTAAAGAAGGAGATCTATAGAGTGCAATCAACTGATAAAATGAATTATTGAAATTAAATTTGATTATAATTGAGTTTACGTTGTCTAGTTTTACATCAATATTCTGAAAATCAATATCTTTCCTCACAAATACACATAATCCATCACTTCTTGTGAATCTATTATTTCTATTTACAACAGAGTAACCCTCTATATTGAAAACAAATTCAGAGTCTTCACTAATCCATGTTTCGGATAATATTATAATTTCAAATTTAGTTTTACAATTATTCAAGTAATATATGAATTCATCAAAATTTTTCTTGATAGACCTAATATTCAAGTCAAATTCGGTCAAAATTGAAACATTTCATTCCTGTGGTGACTTCAACTTTTATCTTTGTGTAATGAGTATGGGCTATTTTTGCATTCAAATGCTCATATTTCAATAGTACTTGATGATAGAAAATCATAATTGGTCTCAAATTATAGATTATAACGTTTTTTTTTCATTTTCAGTAGATATAATTCGAAATATATTTTTTCTACAACTGCGCGTAAAACAAGATTTCACATACTGAATTCTCATCGTAAAATAGCCCATTTCCGAGGAGAATCTACTTTTTTGCTTGCTAACCATCTGCGCATGCGCAGTTGAATTACTTTACGCTCGCCAAGCAACTGCGCATGAGCAGGAGATCTACTTTACGCTTGCTAATCAGCTGTGTTGTGATAAGCTTCTGTCAGTGAAACAAAAAAGATGCAAATTCATGTAGCTTAATTTCCGCCCTCTTCTGTAAAAGCTGAATGGCCGAGGTGGTTAGAGCGGCGTTCACTACCTTTTGATGCGATGTTATCAGTTTCGAATCTGATTTCTGACTGATTTTTTTGGAGTTCATAAATTTTTTTTCTTTTGTATAATTAAAACATATAATAATAATTTAAAATTAATTATAATTTTCGAGTTTAACTGGATGGATTCATTTTATTATTCCAATAATCATCAGAGAAATTTAATAACAGTTTACAGTAGGCTATTTGACAAATCAAATTAGTTCAACAGGTTATTATAAAGTGCAGTTGTAGAAAAATTTTTGTATGTAATTCGCGTGTAAAGCTTCTTTATCGCTCTTGCAAAATTATCACGCTCCGCTATCGCGTCGCGCGATAACTGTTTTGCGCGAGCGATAAAGTCGCGCTTTACGCTCTTAATACACAAATAGCTATTTCACAAGATCGAATATTCTTGTTTATATAAGAAGCAAAATTGTCAAATTATCTCATCTTTTAATATTTTTGCATATCTCCAATTAAAAGAACATTTACATTGACCGACGGCTTAGCTCGTACCACGGGATTGGACCGAGAAAAATATCTTGCCCGGGCCGTGATTCGAACCCGGGCTTCTGGATTATAAAGCCAGCGTCTAATGCTTATCCACTCGACTATGGCCACTCCTTTCATATACTCGTAGTTGAGTGTTCGACACTTTATTTTTTCCTTTATTACCATTAGTGCCTATATCCAATAGATCATCAATCCAATAGAATCGTAATCCACATAAAGTTGTATATCCATTCATTAGTTTTGAATACTACTACTGCCTTTAATACTTCCTCATAATTAAAGTATTTCGATACATGCAGGTAGAAATATCTTGAAAAGAAACATTACAACTTCTGTCATTCAAATGTGTGTAGTCTGTAGAACCTGTAAATGTGGTTTTCCAAGTTTGTTTAAAATTTATTGTTAATCCCGTATCAGTAGTAGGAATCCATTTGTTTGAATTGAGGTGGTTACTTGGAGATTGAAGTTAACTTTAGTGCAACAACTGCAATTGAGATTCAGTCTTCATTCAATTCATGTATATTTGTTCTCTCAGCACGAATACATGCATGTAACATTCCAACTCCTAGCGTAGGTGTATTTTGGTTGACAAACCAAAAAGTTGAACTATTCTGTGGGTCTTTGGGTTTTGCGGGATTCATATTCTCCCACATGACTGATGGCTGAGGGAAAGCTTGCTAGTGATTTAACAACATCGGTCTACGTCGGAATGTCCATAAATTCCTCAGCCTGGTTGTTCGCGAGCGTTTGATTGGCTGTGTGGTTTTGTAGCTGGCCTACACAGCAAATTGCAACAAATCAACTTCATGCTCAACTATTCATCACTAACTTGCTGTTATCAAACGGGAATTCTCCATCTACCGCTGTCACTGCTCTACTATTCCGTGAATCTCTCATCTCTTGTTTTGGTGTTATTTCTCAAAAGTTCAAACCAACTGATATTTGGGTACGGTACGGGTGTGAATTACCGAAAAATCGAAGGATCATTGTTCATTGATACTTGATGTATCTTGGAAGGTAGAGTAAGGCCTCTATAAACTCATAACTTAGTGGACACTATCCACTAACTTATAAACTATGGTCATTAACGTATAAACTAAGTGTTTGGACTATATTTAATAAAAATTGTGCCAGAAATGCTAAGAGTCATTGGAGAGATAGATAAATAAATATATAAAATGAATAATCTCCGAAGGGGACATGGACCATAATTTTCGTTCTAAAAATATAGATTGATAACATGAACGTTACCATTGTGGTATAAGATGAGAGAAGACTTGGACCAACATGATCGTCCACTCTTGACAAATGGACAAAAATGCTCACCTGTTAAGAGTAGTAAAATAGTAGACTTACATTATATTTCATGTCCACCTTTCTTAAATAAGCCAGGCAATCTTTGCTGCATGATTGTTTCTTTAGGACTAGGATTGTTCTGTATGGCCTGGTCCAATTCAACAAACATTGTGCTATCGATTGTGAATGTTATCAAGTATGTGCTATCGATTACATGAAATTAAGGTTTGTATAATTGGGTTGGCAACTATTGAAATTGAAATAATAAGTTGTCCAATTCATGATTGTCTATTATTCACAAATATCTTCAAGCCTGAAAATGATATACTGTATTTTTTTCTTTTTCAGGTATGTGGAAAATTCTTTTGAGTCGTTTTCATGGTGGTGAGTAATTTAAATGTTTTATAGCAACTCAATCGCTAGCAAATAAATAGATAGAAAAAATCTATTTTTATTTTAAAATGTAACTCAGATCTCTTGAGTTGAAATTTTTTCATCATTGGAGAAGAATTTCCATACCTTGTTCGAGAAAGAACAGTGAGAGTAGTTCTACTCCTACATAATTGACTGTCTACAACTACATAATCAATATAACAAATAATTTTTATTCATAATACATCTATTCGCAATTTTATTCTCGAAATATGTATAAAAATATACCGCAATCAGTCTCGACTTCGATATAACAAACTATTTTTCTATCCATAATTTTGGTGTTGAGGTAATATTCATAATTCTCAGCTTGAAGGTAATTTCATCTCAATCAGTCTCGAAAATTGGGGTTGATTTGGTCCGGCATTGGATAGAGTGACTTATACTCCAATTACAAGGCTCTCAACACGGTGGCCTCAAGTCTAATTCGGGCCGGCTCACTGATGATAATTGAAACCCTAATCTCTTGACTGCTGCTATGCAAACTAGCCCTGTCTCCTTGTTCTTGCCATCCATCGTTCTTTAGTCTGTCAAAGCAAAGAAAACCTCTGGTAAGATGAGAAAATGACTCCAGCTCGGTCAATATTGGTTCAAAATTTATTGATTTGGTCTCAATCGTAGTAATTGGTCCCTGATGTACAATTCGAGACCAAATAAATATTTTTTGATCTAATATTGACCAAGCTGGAGTCATTTTCTCATCTTACCCGAGGGTCTTCTTTGCTTGGACGGACTACAGTTGATGAGGATGGATTAAAATTGTGGGTAGGAGGGAGTGTTTGCTGTGAAAAGCTCTTACTCCACTAATTCCCAAGTGGATATCGGAAGATTGGAACCTGAAACAATGCAATGAAACGCAGTAGATCGACATTGGATCCGGAGGTCCATTATGCAACTGTCACGAGCACTGGTCACTCGCCGAGCAATGTTCGACGAGCATTATAGAGCACGTTCGACCCGTGGAGAAGCACCCTGGCGCTTTGTACTCAGGACATCCCGTCACATCCATTTGCCCAAATTATTATCTCGGCCGGGGTTTGATTGCTCCTCTTGCTTTTGTCCTGACATCAGATGATAGAGTCGACTACTTGACGGAATCAATCACCTGATGGGCTTGATCAATTCAAATTATGAGTCATCGAAGTAACTCAGTGAAAGAAATGAAACAGATGCAGATACTGTAGTAGAACACTTTGAATTGAAAAAATTCCACCTCCATTCAAAAAAATGGTATTGGATTCAACTTGGCTAAATAAATTTTTCAGTGTCACAGTTGAGTATAACCAAATTTAATTTTTCACCTATTTTCAAATCACCTAAGTACTCATAAGAAATATTGAGCAGATTTCAAACTATTTAACCACCATGTTGAATTCTTACTGTGAAGGCTAGTTCTAAACACAATTTGATTTAACTTTCGTATTGGCGTAGCAAGTATAAGGTAGTGAATAAGATGTAGATCTATTCCAATGCGAAAGTTAAATCAAATAAAGTATAAAAATATGTATACTATTCTTATTTCTTCTCAGTTGCAGCGTCTTGCTTTCAAGATTCTGGCTTGTAGATATCGATACTGCGTTCACTTTCGTCGCGGTATTGTTGGCAAAATCGTGGCCTTGTAAGCTGTTTGACAGCTGAGGGGGAATCTACGGTTATATCTTGGTTCCCGCGTGTCACTGGTCTCCCCCTTTCACTCCCGCCTCGCCAAATTCCCCTGCATTGTTGCTGGATCCCCTTCTCAATTTCCATCTTGTTCGTGATAGCGCTGCTGTCTACAACCTTGTTCTATCACAACCTCACGCGAGCCCTCCTTAACCTACGTCATTAACTTTCATATTTGACGCTCAGCGAATATTCTTGCTCCACTAACCCTTTCGTTTTGCAGTAATCGATTGTTGTTTGTAATTTATCTACCTCTGTTTGCCTTCCCTTTCCTGCGTTGGCGTTATGTTTTGATTCAGATTAAAACCATGTCCATGTCGGGAAATCAAGTAGTGAGCCTATTGTTTAAAGAAGCAGTTGCGATTGGTTCATGAGTTACCTGAAGTAAATTGTAATACATTGATTCTCATTACCCAAGCACAAGCCTCAGAGCACATGTGTTCATCATCCTCAGGGAATTATTCAATTCTGAATTCTTCCTAAAGTAAAATTATCAGAGTTGATTGAGAACTCAGTGCAAAGTTAGGCTTATATTTCTTAAAACTGGATATATCTACTAAAAAATGGAGAACTGGAGTAATAGGGAAGAATGTTTGAGTGAACAATGAACTAAAAAATATGTTTTTCAATGAACTAAAGATGATTTTGCCTTTTGTAACTACACTTTTGTCTTGAGCTGCATACTTAATGAATCGTGTAATGGCGCAGAAATATTTACTCTAAATATTGTTTATTGGAATGAATGAGTCATCTTAATTCAGAAATTGATCAATGATAATGATAAATTTGTCCAATTCCGTGTATTCATTTAATCTCCATCTTACTTAAAAATTGGTTTTAGCGTCTTTTATAAAATATTATCTCGTAATCAGAATTATCAGAACATGAGATTATCCTCTTTCAAAAGTGACACAATAGTTATTAGATTTGACTTCGAAAACTCTTCAGGAACTATTCCGAAATTTTAGTACTGTACTGTAATTTGTGTTGTACTGTTATTGTTACATGAACTCAACTAGTGACTCAGTTCAACGGAGGTAATCTTCGATTGAGGCTGAATCTGCTCAAGCTCTGAGTTTCCGAGTTGTGAAATCAGTGAAGATAAAGCTGAGAACAGAGAACAATGGTAAGATTCACCATGACAATGGAGACAGCTCTGGTCGATTTTCCAAATGGGCTTAGTGTCAGAACAAAGCTGTTCCCCCTTTCCTCATCAGAGGTGTTTGAGAGGAATGAAAACGCGAGTGGGTTTGATTTTGGTGTAGAGTGAGAAATAAAATAGACTAGCGACTGTAGACCAATTGATATTTTGAGTACCTTTATTATTGATTTTATTATAAATTTTTCTACTTGAACTTATGATGAATTAAGTGTGAGTTCTCGATTACTCCTTTTTCAGACTTTCTTGTTACTTGAAGTTGAAACTGAGTGCAAATATGGAAATAGTTGGAAAAGTTTGAAAATGAAGATGCAGGAGACGATGTTATAGTTTTTGGATTGAATGATATTTTTTGTTTCATGAGAAAACCATCATTCAATGCATTAACAATGAAATCATTGTTATTTTCGGACTCTGATTTCTTGGGCTTGTATTATATATCGGCATTTAGAATCCTGATAATGATAAGAATCGGCAATAATAATATTTGAGGCTCAAACCTTGAGAAAATTTTTTTGCAACATGCTTATTGAAAATAGTCGATCAGTCAATTTTGCTATTCGTGTATTAGAAAATACTTTTACCACTGGCTGCTCGTGCCCACGAATCAGGTGAAATGCTGTACAATAAAAGATACGGGCACTTCAGCTGTTTCGTGGGTACGAGCCACCAGTGACTACATATAATCTTCTGATAACCCAAGAATAAATTATTCAGTAAATTATCCTATTCAATCCATTCGACTGAAATATTCACCTGTGCTATTAGTATTTTTCTCAGGATTGCATTCCATGTTTTAGTTTGAAAAAATGAACTAGTCGTCATGGAATACCGGTTGGTAATATAATAGCGTATGACAGACGGTGATAAGTCATGCTCATTCCATTCTAAATTTAGAACGAGAATTGGCTTATTCTGACCTGACAACTGTCATTAAGATTGGCAATTATCATTCCAATATTCCTCAAAGCAAAAGTAATATTTGTGGTAAACTCAAATTTGTGATAAATTAAAAAAATTAATTGTTCGTTGTTCGTCATCAATCTAAATGCTATTTATCGTTTAAAAATTCGTTAACGATTTTCTTTCAGTAGGCCTACTTTATCTATCTTGGAGTTTTCGCTTTTCGACTATGTTCTTTCCCATACTTCAAACATCTTGCTATTTAACAATTGAAGCCTACTTGAATCATGCTATCGTGCTATTCCATCTCTATGATGATGAACCATGAACGTCTTCTTCCATTTAGTTTACACTACCATTATAACTTACGTAATTACAGAGTTCTATTTTGATTCAGTCATGTTTGTTTGATGAATTGTCAAGTGGATCAATTCTCATACATATTGAAAATTGTGACAGTTTGTATTGACAACAATTAATTTAAAAATCTATCATAAGCTGGCTTACAATAACTTATATCATAGGAATTTACTAACATTTTACTTATTGTAAAGTAGGATACCGTACTTATATCATTCCTCTATGCTTAGGCTATGTCTAGATCTTGCTAAAATCTTTGTTCATGAAATTGTGGAGAGCTTAGGTAAAGTTTATTCGATGAAGCGGAAGCTGTGACAATTAGAGGTCATTTATGCATCTTTTTCCTTATTTTTGAATGAACGGGAAGAATAAAGGATGAAGCGATTTTCTTAATATTGATCCCCATGCTAAGTTCAAGTCTTATAACTTAAGTATTGTTTTAGTTTAGAAAGCCTTGGCGATCTGCGGAATAGTTCAAACAAGTCTATTGAAATATGAACAGATGCTGCTGTATTTCTAATTTTAGAGCAACATGTGCGTCTTCCGCTTGTCTGTTTATTGTCGATTATTTGGATGAATTTACTGAAGGTTAATCGCTAATGCATCACACTTATAATTCGGGGTACACTGTTATATTTTTTATAAGATTGTGCTAAATTAAAACGCAACTCTGTTCTTCTAAAGTGGTGTCCATTCGAGAGATGACCTAAGCCTATTTGTAAGGGACCATGAAGTTGCGTTCCTCATTATTGTTGAAAGTGATGGGTTTCAACCTATGGTGGTCATCTGTCGTGGAACAAATTGCTAAATTGTGATCAAATGATTCTTTCTTTGAAGTGAGAATATTAATATGAGTTTTGACTTGATATACTTGTTTTAAAGTGACGCATTTCTTTTTCTCGTTTTGATTATTCCTTGATACCCAATAGTTGGTTGGTTCAAGATTTCCTCAATCCAATTGAAGGAATCTGATAGTTTTAGAATCAAATACTCACTAGAATATCGACTTTCTCTTGTATGATAACTAATCGAAAAGATTCATAATTAATATTGAAAAAAGTTCTAATATGGGAAATAAACTCTTTCAAATTGACTGAGTTTCAAAGATTACTCAGTAGATCACCAATCCAGAAAGGAAAATATTACAAAGTAGATTAGTCAGTATATCATTAATTATAAATTATCAACTATCTAATCCTACTGAATTTCATACTGTAAAAGTATCAACTATTGCAGTATTCACATACTACTGAATGCAGATAAATGAATATTTTGTACACTTTTTAAACAATGAACTACTCATAAATTTGATTCCAACTTCATTCCTGCGTCGAGAGAAAATTGTTTTAGGAACATTCATCATCTAGATCTGTTTTAGCAGAGCAAACATTGAAATTGAGATCCGTGTCTTATCATTGTTCAACAGCGGCAGAACGAGGAGGATTTCTCATCCTCACTGTTCCTGTTCTGCAAAGATGAAGAACTTATCGTCATCTTTCTCTGCAATAATGTAAAGCCGCAATATTTGCATTGCTACTGCGCAGGTCTGACTCCTCGTCCACAGAGACAGTTTCTGCAACTGAGCCGATCTTTACCGCGCTGGGATGCCGCACTTTTATCATTGTTTATCCATGAGCCTGTCCTATCCGCAGCATACCTCCCTATTCAATTACTCAAATTAATATTCATCGCTCTCATTTACGTCCTTGTCTCTCAGGTACGATAGGTATCGCTGGAGGAAGAACGTTATCATCGTCCTATTCATAATGGATGTTTAAAACGAAATGAGCTGCAGTATTGGAAAAATCTTGTGCGGTAATTTTCTTGTCATTCTTATTTGCGTAATGTATTAATACCTACGATGTAGAAGAGTACCAGTAGAAGAGGAAGTATTAGTATAATGCATTACTTCCTCTTAGGTTATTACTATGTTATATTGCTTATATGCATTATACTCGTATAGGTTATTACTTCCTCTTATTCTGGTACTAACAGTGCTACCTTGAAAGTAGAGATTGGTAGGGTTGGAGAAAGAGAGAGGTAGCACTGGCGGCTCGTGCCCACGAAACAGATGAAGTGCTGTACAGTAAAAAGTACGGACACTTCACCTCTTTCGTGGACACGAGCTGCCAGTGAAAGGTAGAGAACAAAAATTATTTCGTCTACTCAGCTGATTCATCCGACAATTTCGTTGTTGAGAACTATAGCTCACATCAAATTCTCAAGTTGTCTCATTACATATTATTATATAATATGTCAAGTTGTTAACTTAAAATTGTAGCAGAGGGTCAAGTGTAAGAGAGAGCCGCCTGCGCCCTAACCTTGCTCTCCCAGGCAAAAATAAAGGTAGCTATGCTATTTTTTCTATTTAACATTTCGTTTTCCTAGTAAAGTGTGTTAAAAATTGATTGAAAAATACAACTTAAACTTGGTCTCAAATTGACTTAATACTTTTGTTGTGTTCTTGTTCTGGCTTGACGTATAGAAAATTTCATTGTTCCATTTTACGATACTGCTCAGTAATTAGTAGCGACTGCTACCAACTCCATAGTTCCCCCCTCCTTTCTCCATGAGGAGAACTGTGTTCTATCAGAGATCAAAAGCTAATAATTCAGTTATCATGGACTTCTATTCTTGTTGAAGTATAATCACATTGAATTCGGCTTGTCAAACGCAGTGCCAAATACGCCCCCACTTTATTCCACGGCTCGTCTGAATTAGCAACTGTGTAAATTAATTATTGAGCTGGTCTGTTCCGAATTTTGCATGCAGATGTAACATCGAATTTTGAATTCAAAATTTCATTTTCTAAATACTGTCATCGGTGTTGTTGGAGCCATCCAATATGTGTACATGATTTGCCTCTTTATATGTATTATTAATAATAATATTATAGTTTCAATTTCATGAATTTCAAAGTCATGAATTGATATTCATTAATCACCTTTTTATAAGTATAACCTATTGTTTATTTAGGTAAAATCGTTAACTCCACCTCTCTTGAACCGTATGATAAATACTAGATGATTGTCATTGTAATGTAAACATCATCATCACCTTTGCTTAAAACACTTGCTATGAATTCGCAATTGTAACAATAAATGAATTATAATAATTGTATGATCTATATTAATAGACGATTCTATCATAACCTCTCATTTCTATGTAATTAAAGATTTAGGATATAATTTTGAATCTCTAATAAATAAGATACCCTTTCTTGATTGAAGTGTTTCACTCACAGCTAGAGTCATCGTCAAGAGTGGGTAGCTCAGAATGGTTGGATGAATTGACGCTGAATTAAGGGCCTAATAAAAAATTAATAAAACGACAAGATGAGGATTTTATTCAAATTTTACTGCTATCTCGAAGCTTTTTCCAACTTTGGATGAAAGTTTCATGCCTATGTAGCTAAGTTATATAAAATTTAGAAAATTTATTCTTGATATGAAAAGAATAAGGAACTCATCTCGGAGGTAATCTTCCATTGCTAATGGTAGGAACGATTATGTACACAAGAAAACATGATTTGGAATTTTAAATTTCTAAAGAGGTTAGAAGAGATTGTTATGCTCAACTTCACTTATTTGGATCAAGGAGAAGAAGGATATCTTTCTAAAGGTTCAACTGGATCTTCCGTCATGAAACGTTCTTGTTTTTTTTTTTTAATCAAGATTGATTAAGATTACAATATTATTTTGAATGAGAGAAATAGGGAATACTATCCTAAAATGTATTATTAGTTATCCATTGATAAAATTTTCACAGAATGATCTTCACTTGCTATTCTATTCTAGAGGTATAATTGATTGAATCTGAATGTAGGGCAAGAGTAAGTCCAACTACAATATTCTTGTAAATGAAAGGAATAGGAGAGGCGAATGAGTTATGAAATGAGGGAAATGAGGCGAAAGAGTTAATGATAGGCTAAGGCAAAAATTATCATTGTAGGCAATTCAGAATAAGTATCTTTACGTAATCTTTTTTATAGATACACATTGGGAAATTGCTTGTTTCGGTTGTCTCTCGACTGCATGAACCTAAAATGAACAAAAAATTATAGTAAACGTTTTTTTGTCAATGCTTTGGTTACAGTCCTGACAACAAAATTCGGGATTTCGGCATTGCTGTGACTTGTTCATGTCGCGGCTTAAACGAAGCCAATACAGTCGCTCACATACACATGCAGAGCTTTTGTTTATCTCGTCTCAAGCCATCGTTAATGGACTATATTATTGCTTGCTATAATGGACTATATAGTCTTATTGCTTGATCAATACATTGTACTTGACTGCCTAGTGTGAATTTCTCGCTATTCAAAGAATTGGAAAAAGAGATTAGAAATAATAAATTTCACTCCAATTCTCTTGTAATTGAGAGGAATGATTAATTTATACTTTCAATGAGGGAAATCTGACCATCCTTCCATATAGGCTAAATTTTGTTCCATTGCTTGATCAATACAGTTAAGATCCATTATTATGTAGTAAAAATTTTTCACTACTGTTGGAAAATGGGGAAGAGGGAATATTTTAGGAATTTCAATTCCAATATCTTTCTTAAGAAGAGGAATAAGAGATGCCTTTAATGAGGGGAAAACTGATTATTCTCTCATAAAACGTTCTAGCCTCTTTGCTTGATCAATATACATGGCCTGGGTATTCACTATTCATTGCTATTGTGGAAGGCAAGACGAGAACGATAACGTGGTTAGTGGGTACTCAACAAGCTGCAGCATACATCATTATCGACTGGATTCTTAATTTTATCGCAGGCTGCGTACCTGGCTTGTCATAATAGTGTGCGATATTGTTACAGTGCGTGGGGGATGGTGGGAAGGGAAACAGGGATGATTTGGCAGGGAATTTGGTGCGGTGAGGTTGGCAACACGCCGGGGTGGCCTGGGATGATATGCTCGACGTCAATTTTCGGGCGCCGCCTCAACAGGTGGTGGCGTCTCGACGTCAGACGACGTCGTCGTGTCGCGGTGCTTGACCCGAACACGACTGCGACATCCTCTGCGACTTCCTGCGGCTCTCCTGCAGCTCATCCTTACAACTGAACGAAATGTCTTTCTCCACGCTCTGACTATGTATCACTTTTTCTCGAGGAAATTCGAACTTTTGAAACTATGTATGTACTGTCTTCGTGGCAACTGCCCGGTTTTTTCTGGTGAGTTTTGTGATATCTTCTTATAATATACTGTGATTCACTCAATCGTATTTGTTGAAAGTGCTGGGTTACAACCTACTAAAATGTGAATGCGTAATCCAAATTTGTGGTTTTATGACTCATTTATGACCTCTTGAAGACAAATTATTTAACTTTTGATAGTATTTGAGGGACATTGTGGGCTGCAACCTCCTATAATGCGTAAGTGGAATTCTCATTCGAGGCTTAAATGAACATTTGTGACTTTTTAAGACACAAAAAGCAGTTTTAAAGACACTTTTTTTACCTAAATAGTGCTTGAAAATGTGTAGGCTGATTTGGTAATAATTGTTGACATATTGTACGAGTAGCCAAATTTTTATACTTATGTCTGTATTTGCTCTGAATGTTCTTGATTGTACATAGGCTACCGAAAATGTATAGTCGTAATCTGAATCAGACACAATCCTTCCCTCAAGAAATCAGTTGAGTTCCAGAATGGTTTTGTTCAAATATTTTTTCAAGAGTGGTAGTGATTTCCACGATGAAAATCAGGATCGTGGTGATAAGAGACATGATGAGAGCTGCATGTACGTCTGTCCTGTCTTTGTCCGGGTGAACTACTGTTAAGTTGGTGAACAGGGAGTGATCGTTGTAGTTGAACGAATTTTATGGCGTTGAATTTACATTCCACTTCCGTTGAATTCTCTTCCAGTAAGGCAAATCGCTTCACACTTGGTAAAAGTTCAGGGATTAGTAAAGGATAGATTATCAGGCCTGTCTGTCTTAGAGAGAGAGCCGTGTAAAAAGTAATATCACAGGGACTTCAGTATAGCTCAGAATAAACTTAGATGAACTGTTCACCTGCAACGCGATTTGGGCATGTGCTTTTATGTCTCACCATACTTCTCTGAAATCTTAATTTTCAGAGAATTCAATACCTTAATTTCCAATTATTGACATCCATTATCAATAATACACCATTTATCATAAACATTATTTATTGACTGAAAAAGAAATAATGGGCACCCCAATCCTGTACCAATACATTCATGAAATCAAAGCTGTACTATGTATTGAGAATCCAAGACGCCTATTGACCGGATCATAGTGAATGTATGTCTTCTCCAATGCTTTCTACGTGTATTTCCGGTATTTGCTGTTGGAAGAATCAGCTGACTGCTTTGGTACAAGTATTTGGGATCTTTGCACGGCACCTGATTGCTGGAAGAGATCGTGCGGCTTGACCCACAGTTGAAGAGGCGGGCGGAGTGCTTGGAGCAGCTACTTGGAGCACGGCATGGCTCGCTCTCTCCCACCCTACTGTACAATATAATAGGCCTATACGATTTCCTGCAGCTCCTATTCATCTGCTTGTTTGATCAGAGCTGTGCTCTCCTTGTACCTCGAAACTCAAGTACCAATTTTGATCTATTGATCAGCTTCAATATTCTTACTTCTGTAGAACTTACCTTAAATACAGCTAGTGCCAAAATTAAGACGGTTGTGTCTATTTCTTGCACGTCCAATTACTAGCTAGTAACTAGCTAATCACTAGCCAGTGGACTAATTGGATCAGCGGAATAAAGTATACTTTCAACTATTCTCGAGCTAGCTGGGCCTGTTCAGTTACACCGATTTTGCAGATAGCATGTGCTGTTGAAACGTGCAAGGAAGAGACAACGCCTCAATTTCTTATAATTTTATTGATCTGTTTATCAGCTTCTATGATGCATGTTTCAAATAGCAAAATCGATTTTAAATATCTTGATTTTTATAGATACAGAAAGTTTCAATGATAAATTATTATAAAATACCAATAAATCTTCTGGAATATATCACCTCGAAAGTGAATTGAGCCAAGGATACACCGCCTCATTACATGATTGACAGGTTCAATTAAAATAAGATAGTACTGAAGCGTCTAAATGGGAATTATTTGATTGGAAGTTTTCACTGTAAAAACAAGTGATGAAAGTGAAACAACGTTTTCCAAGCACTAAATACGATGGAAATATAATGTTTTGTAAAGAAGTATCGTTTCGATGAAGGAAAAGTTTTTTATTATGGAGGAAAATCATCAAGAGTAATCTTTTGTAGCTACAATGCTGTAGAAATTGCTGGTGAAAATAATATCGAGCGTAAGATAGGAACTGACTCCCTGACCAGTATCGGTCGGACAAGAGAAATACTCTGCTAAAAACCATCGCAAAGTAGTTGCGATCTCCCCCTAGCAGATTTAATCTTCTCCTTTCCATCTTCTTCATCATCTTGCAGGTTTAATCTTGAGCCTGGTAGAGCCGTCGCCAAATCTGAGCCACATAAAAGGAGTTCTTTGAAGCAGCTCTTCTCGTAATAATAACGGTTCATCACAATGCACCAGCCGATATTAAGCTCCCAAATTGAGTACTGCGCTTCTTTTTCGAACTTTTTGTATTGAATTTCCTGGAACAGGTATTAAACTGTTCCAATTAAATTTGTGTTCATTATTTGTCATTCAGTACTAACAGTTGTGACAACTGGAATACTTCCTCTTTGATTTGAAATGTGTTTTGAAACCCTCCACCGTTTTTTGTTAATGATACAACCACATTCCACACATTCGATGGTATGAAGCCTAAAATTGATACAAAAATATGAATGCGCTTGAAATCCTACATCTTCTGTTACCGTGATAATGATAACTCTCGGAAAAAGTGTAGAATTAACAAAAAAAGCGTAGTTGAACAAAAAGTGTAGAATTTCGTTTATGGAATAAGTATGGAAAATTTAGAGGGAATAAAAATAGTAAATTATTCAGCAATATGTCAATTAATATACCTCTGGACTGAACTAGAAATGTGGAACATTTTCATCACCTGTTTATTATTTTCTCTTAGGAATAAACACGATTGCAACTAAATGAACAAACTGTTTAGCCGCGTATCGACAGTCCGAGGCATGTGCTACGAATGCCTCGCTGTACAGTCTGTTGACACAAAAAAAGAGTACTACTATAAGTCTACTATCTACCGCGTATCGACAGTCCGAGGCATGTGCCACACATGCCTCGGACTGTTGATACCGGGTTTGCTAGCAGCGAGGCAAACGCTGCATACAATTCGCAACGAGCAGTTCCTGTTGCCTCGCAACGCACAACGAACAATTCTACAAACTAACCTCAAAATTGTACCCCATTCCTATGCATTTTTGTCATTAAGAATTCTATTTGGGTGCAGAAGGTTCTAATAGGCAATAATAAGCATTGCCTTGAATTTTTATCTACTAATTGAGCACAAACTAACCTCCAAAGTCCAAATTATCAATTGTCAGAGCTTAGTTGCTTTGTCTCCCGCTTGATGGCGCTAGTCAATTTGTTTGGGTGCTCGCATTTTTGGTTACAAAAAATGAAGTTTTTTTATTACAATTTTTTTTATTATAATTATTTTTACTATAATTATAATTATATACTATATACTATACTATAATTATAATTATTTTTGATTATTGCAGATTATATTCATACATATGCCTCAGCCATGAGTTTATACTTTTTTTGCGTCACCAAACTGTACTGCGAGGCATTCGTGGCACATGCCTCGGACTGTCGATACGCGGCTTTTCTAATATAAGAATAATTCTGTTTATAATTCAACTTTTCCTTTATATGGAACTATTTTGTTATGAAATTATTCATGGTATGTGAATGTAAATTTAGTTTCTTCGAAATAGAGGTCGAGGTCGGGAATTTATTGCCATTTAATTTTCCAACTAAGCTATTCACTTCTTTCCCCTTGCTTTTCTCGCACCACTTCAGTAAAATTGGAGCTCAGTTTGCATGATAGCCTACTCTGCCACTAATATACCCTCACTGTTCCCCGACAAAGTTTCAGTTTCCGTTTGTGCTTGACTTTGGCAACAACCTACGAAACTTGTCGAGAGGAAAGCAGCTTTAATTAGCGTTCCAAGTTGCATCACTCGCCTTCTCTTCTCATCTCATGTTTGTAACGCTAGCATCGAAGTGAATCACACTCGAAGACAACATCTAAGTGAGAGCTGATGATATCGTGCATTAGAGGTGGAGACAGCTTCCACTGTCTGTTGAGTAAATAGCGTTCTCTTGAGAACGAAAACATTCCCTTACTTTTTCATGGTTCAGGGAGGGCGTGGGTGAGCAACTAGTCCCATCTGCCACAGGTTGGTTGAGCAGTGATTTGCGTTTGTGGGGGTAAGGGTGGTTTGTTAGTTTTGTTTGCAGACTAGGTGGGAGGCAGGGGGTTAAATCTAGCGAGAACCTGATGAGCGTGCAGTACACGACTGCATATGTACTTGATGTTGTAGTAGCTGGTTAGGGTTAGGTAATGTGCGCCTCTGTGTACCAACCCCCTGTAAACGGTCTCCCTTGTATTTATAACGAAGAGATCGATACTAGTACGTGCATTACAGACATTGCTTGCCTGCTGCGAGGAAATAGGCAGCTGCACCGAGTAGAGCCTATTCTGCATTTGGCAAGACAATGATGGTCCAAGTCGAAGCTCATTACCAATGCCACATTGCCCATTGTTTGTGCAAGCAATTCAAATGGAGTTATGACTCTATGATCAATTTCCAGTCATTAATTTTACTCGATTGCATTATTATACTTGGTCAAGTCCATTAAATTGAACGTTATGGCTTTATCAAATTACTTGTTACTACTGTATGTGATGCTCATTAATCTATCGTTTATGAAACATTTTGATCTAGAACTTGAGATCAAATTTACAACTTTTGTACCAATATTGACCGAGCTGGAGTCATTTTCTCATTTGGCCAGAATGTCTTCTTTGCTTGGACAGACTATACCTATTAGCAGGAAATACATTACTACTACAATAGCCCGATTAATAGTTATTGATTTTATCATGGGATGAAAATTTGTTTCTATAGATGTTCATGATATGGTTTTTTTGCTCGCCTTATTGGTGACCTTTTAGTTGTCCATCCAGGAGCAGTCTAGATATGATCTTAACCTCATTGCCACGACTAGCAACCGCTCTTATCAAGCGACCGACTAAACACAACAAATATGTTTTCATGTAATAGAAGGAGAAATGTTATCACGGTTTTAGAGAATGTGAAAACTACATACATACTACTCAAATCAGGAATTCCATTTTTTCAATTGATTGATTTTCATAAATTTTTATTGATTTAATTTGAGAATTAAAAAAGGAATGAAACTGGATGGATAATGAAATTATAAATATCGATGAGATTATGTACTGCATCCTGCATGGAAACATGTATAACTGATTCTTTGCTCAAAAAACAAAATCAAATATTGTACAGGTATAATAATGGTTTGACTACATGAGCTGGGGACATGTGCATGGGTTGATGAGCTGGGATTCCACATAGATTGAAATCGTTCATGAGACTTCAACGAATGCAATGTCTCTCCAATGTATTCCAATGATGACTGAATATAAAAACCTCATGAATTTATTCTTTGGATACCGGTACCTGGGTTTTCCATTAGATAAAATGCTATTTCTTTGTCATGCAACGTTTTCATTTCCTTGTCATCAACTGATATTATTTTGGTGCAGCAGGCCTATTGATATCAGTGGATTTTAATTTAGCTGTGTGATGGCGAATGATGTATCAAACGCGCGTTTTTCCGGCGCCTGATGCTGGCTGAGCTGAGCGCCGGACTGGTGGTCGAAGTAATCAATTCGGCTGTGCTTTGTCAGTGGTCATGCTGTGTGCGTTGTTCATTGTTTTGGCATGTGGGGGGGGGGGTGGTGCGGTGCGGTGATTGAGTCTGTTCGCCAATTGTGTTGTACGCCTGCTGCTCACTGTGTGGCGGCACTCGATTAAAAGTATTCCACTCATCACAGTCAAATTCCACTTGTGGGCATGCCTTCAACTACTGTATCAAATTACAGTATATGTATACCACTACTGTTTCATTTTGATAGTACATAATAATTAAATATTACTAATGCATTGTTATTGATTTATTATGTTCATAAACATAGTAATAGATTTGAAAAATGTACTTGTTGTAATGTTACAAAATAGTATATTTGGATCAGTGATAATCCCAATCATCGAAAAATAAAGATACTATAGTAGAACGCATGAAAGTATTCCAATGGGAAGTGGAACAGCAGAGCATACCATTACCATTGATTTTTGGTATTATTAGAAATCATTTTAAAATTTTGATGAATTTATTTTTTGATTTCACATGCTAATGATATGGAAAGCAGCTTTCTGGTATGAAAATGTTAAGTTCTACTTGAAGATAAATACAAAATTATTTCCATAATAAAAGTTCTACTTGGAAATAAATACAGAATTATTCGTGCAAGCGATAAAGCATGGTGCACTTTTTCGTTGAATAGTTTTTACTGCCACAGTTTTCCACTCGCTGGAGTACGCTGTGCGCGGTGTCAGTGACAAAGAGTGGAGCACACTCATGTCAATGATCTCTTCAGTTGAGCTTCCGTTCTCATACGAGCTGTAGAGCTAGCCGGCTTTTACCAAGGTCATCTGAATCTGTTCACTGGGTCACGGTCTTGCATAGGAAATAAGTCAAACACTTCCTTTTTCACCGGATTGTGAGTTAGTAGGTTTTGTGAATAGAGCGTTTATTACTTGTTAATAAATTGTGTACAATATTTTTTCAACTTTCTGCCATTTAAAAATGAGCTTCTTGTTACATTTTAGCATGTTAGAGATCAAATCTTCCATTTTGCACTATCACAAGTCCAATAATTAAATGACATTCCGATTTTCATCTGTATGGTAATAGTTGATTTCTAATTTTGAAGAGCAATTTGCACTCTAATAGCAATAGTAAAGAATTCATCATGCACTTTGTTAGACTGAAAATATAAGCTCTGAAATTTGAAGAAAAGATGGGAAAACTGTGGCGTAATATTGCATTTCAGTGCAAACTATGTCATGAAATAACCATAATTAGTGAATTATAGATGCTATTGTTGGTAATTTTTTGCCATAGTTTGCAGGGTTGCCGACTAGGTATCACCTCAATATCCTGTCCTCTTAGCATTCTAGCCCCTGGACCTATATCCTCGTAAAAATAAACCAATGCTTTTAACAAGGTGTCTCCCATATTGGACCAGCGTTCTTAGTTGACCGGCGTCTAGGTGTCACACTGACAACTTGTGCCCTCCCTAGAAAGGGTATTATATGTAACACAAGAAAAACTGTCCCCTAAAAACTAGTGCCGTATTAAGAATGGATAGGCTAGTTCACGGGGTCGCTTTCTCACATTCAAAATAACTCAGGCCAGTTTGATGATGTTGAAGTTCTGCAATAGATGCCTAATAAATGATTTCAAAATAGCTATTTATGTATTAAGAGCGTAAAGCGCGACTTTATCGCTCGCGCAAAACTGTTATCGCTATACACGCGAATTACATACAAAATTTTTTATACAACTGCACATTATAATAACCTGTTAAAATAATTTCATTCGTCAAATGACCTACTACCCACAGTAAACTATTATTTTGATAAAAAAAGTATCAGTTCAATTACTGATCCATTAAAAAGTTAGTAAAAAATAGCCTACGAGACTTCTATCTCACTGATAGGTTCAGTATCAAAATAAAGAATATAATCTTTGTCATTGTGAAAAAAGAATTTATTATTATTATTAAAGCGGTCGTGGATGAGCTGTCATAAAGTTTTATATATTATTACAATTTTTATCTATAGTTTTGTAACAAAACTACGAAAATTCACGTAATAAATACTTCCGAACAACATGAATAGACTGTATAGATGCAGGCACGCTATAGCGATAAAAGAGCTCGACAAAAACCAACCGTCCGGCTCGACAGCCAGATAGCAACTCTAACTTTATTAATATATTAAAAGTGAAGCTTCAATGTAAATTAAAAAAAAAATAAATAAATAAATAAGTTTTTCGTCCGTTTCCAAGAAGAGCATGTAATTTGGTGTGTTATTGGGCAGAGAGAACACTCTTTTAATGTACAACCGCTTTAGTTTCTCCATGCTTTCAAATTTCTGAAAACCCCACACTTGCGCCGCGTAACAGATTATCGCTCTACTACAAGCATTGAATAATATCGATTTGGCTTTAAGATTAATTTTACTATCATTCATCACTCTATTCCAACCAATATTCAAACTCAAATTTGCAATCTGCATCCTCTCTTTCATGTGTTGTTCCATGCTCATTATTGGTGTGAATGTTACACAAAAATATTTATAACTGTTTACTAGCTCTACTTTATCACCTCCTAAAAACCACCGTTCATTCCTACCCAATCCACCCCCATTCCTGAAAACTAAAATTTTAGATTTTTCCAAGTTTACTGTCAATTGACAGAAAGCAATTAGGATGGTGGGGTCACGTACAGAGGATGGACGACGAGAGGAAAGTGAAACAGTATGCAAATGTGATTGTAGGAGGCAGACGGAAGAGAGGACGTCCCCGGTACTCGTATGATGAACATATTAGAAGATTGGGAGAGGAAAGAGGGAAAACTGTGGGGCAGATGAGGAGGTTGGCTGTGGATCGCGACACCTGGAGGCGGTTGTCCGAGGCTACCCCGACGCTGTGAGGCACACCGGGGCAGAGAGAAAGAAGAAGAAGAAGTTTACTGTTAAGTTCCATTGTTCGCAGTAGTGTTTCAAATTATTTATCATTCTTTGTAGTCCAACAGGGGAGTCTGATAACAGTACGATATCATCGGCGTACATCAGTACTCTTATTCGTTTATTTCCCACCTGAATGCCTCCCTCCAGCACCTCATCTAAATCACTTGAAAAGATGGAAAACAGTAGCGGGCTGATCACGCAGACTTGCCTCAAGCCCATCTCTGTAGAAAAGCTCTTTGTCAGACCATCTTTACACCACACACGTGCAATCGTTTTACTGTTCAATGCTCTCAGGATGTTGATCAGTAAACTATTATTAAATTTCTCTGACGATTATTTTAATAAAATGAATCGATCCAGTTTAACTCGAAAATTATAATCCATTTTACAATATGATTATATGTTTTGATTATACTAAGGGAAAAAAACTTTTCTACAACTTCGCGTAAAACAAGATTTTACATACTAAATTCTCCTCGTAGAATAGCTCATTCCCAAGGAGAATCTACTTTCGCTAGAATCTACGCTCGCTAACCATCTGCGCATGCGCTGTTGAACTACTTACGCTCGCTAAGCAACTGCGCATAAGCCGGAGATTTACTTCACACTCGCACATCAGCTGTGTTGTGAATCAGACATTGAAACAAAAAAGATGCGAATTCATGTAGCTAAATTTCCGCCCTCTTCTGTAATGTCCATGCTAAATCTCAATGTCCAAGCTAAAGCGGCGTCCATTACTTTTGGCTGTGACGGTATCAGGTTCGATCTTGATGACCGGCTGTTTTTTTGCAGTTCATAAATATATTTTCACTCAAACAAACATCATATTACAATTTGTAGGTGATCGTTCTAATCTCTAGATCCCATTCCACTCACCACTATTTTTGGACGTTCGGTTTTCCGTCCCTATAAATTTACTTGATTGAATGAAGCTTGGCAGACACATGATCGCTTGGCACAGGGACAGATCATTTGCACGCTAAGTTCTGTTCAATCTAGTGAAATTTATAAGGATGGTAAAAAACTGGATGTCCAAAAATGTCTAAAAGGAGACGTTAACGTATTGTATTGGCAGATGAGTGCACTTTGTGAAGGGCGGCCACCATAGCATCGACCAACAATAGCTTCGATACTCCACTCTTCTTATAACTATAACCCATAGGTTAGAGGTTAGTAAATGATTGAAACAAGCATATTGAGTCGAGATTCATAGAGAGGTTCAACGTCGATGTTTTGGATTGTCGGAGCTATGGTAGCCGCCCCTTTGTTAGGTCTCAATCAGTCTAATTTGATTATTTCTAACGTGCTGTTGTGTTTGCAGATGAGTGCGAGAGTGAAGAGGACGTGATCACGGACTACCTGGTGCAGCGGGGGTCAAGGATGGAGTCGGCTGGTGCAGCGACTGCCTCTGGAGGGCAGCAGGGGGCGCCGCCGCCACCCCACGGCCCCGGGCCCCTAGTGCCCATCATCAGTGTCACACCTCACTCACCCGCGGGCAAGCACTACCCTGTTCTAGGTAAATCAACATCAAAAT
Source organism: Sogatella furcifera (assembly GCA_017141385.1). Lineage (NCBI taxonomy): Eukaryota > Metazoa > Arthropoda > Insecta > Hemiptera > Delphacidae > Sogatella > Sogatella furcifera. The sequence continues at coordinate 16,981,682 of CM029546.1, forward strand.
CAAACTTCAGTCAAGTTTTCAAAAACAATACATAATTGAAACGTACAGCTAAAATTTATATTTGTTAAATATTACCTGCAAAGAAAATCCTTCATGATGAGCACAGGTATGAGTAGATAATAACGTATTTTATTTATGAAGTTTGAGGGAAGAAAATAATTTATTCATTTCAATATCATTGTTGGTAATAAATGAACATAATTGAATTGATGATTTCAACTGAGAGTATCCAGTATTTTAGAATTATTAAAAATCCTATTCATAAAAAAAGAATTTCAAATGTTTATCGAATTTATAATGTAAGTTGATAGAAGTATTGCATTTTCATTTCATCACCAGGTTTCCTCCTGGAATCAGTGTTTACACGATTCAATTAAAATACTTTCAATGTGATGTACATTCAACTTTTTGAATGAAACATCTTTAAAGTGAATTAAACCGTGTGCTTCGTGTATGTGGTTCAATATAGACTCAATATTTAAAATATCCCACAGTATTCATTTACACATTTTAAACAATTCAACTTCTTTTTCCAGTGTATTGTTCTCATAACGAGAGAAGCGTCCAAGACACTAAGAAGAATTTTCAACATCACATTAATTAGTGAATGTTTTGAAAATATCATCATCGTTCGCTGAAAAGAAAAGAGACATGATATTTATACCAACTTTGTCTTCAATGGGAAGCTATTGTTTGAAGAAAGCTTCTTAATGAAGAATTTCATCATTTTTTATTTTCTTTGTGAATGCAGATTATTCAGAATATTCCACTGAAAACTGAGCATTTCACTGAAGGTACTATAAGCACTTTTTCTCTTACTCAATTTATTTCAATACTTTTATGAAAATTGATCAAGTCTCATTATCAACTAATTTTTCAAGATTCGTACCTACATAAACATGACGAGCTTGTTTTTGATGAATATTATTAGTATACTTATAGATCATATTTTTGTCTTCTTCTCTTGACGTTTTGTTTTCATAAAAAAAAGATTTTTCAATATTGCAAGTGGATTTAGGAAACTAAGCATTGCAAATAGTCTGTTGGGTGCAACAAAAATTTATTTTGTTCATATTTCATAATGATGAATTGACGTTATCAACTTTCACTTCTACAACAGTAGGCCTACTCAATATCTTTATACTATTGTATGAAGCTCGTATGAAGTGGTTGTGGTGTAATTGAACCCTTCCAAGAATTTGAATTCACATTTCTATTTGTCTGTGTAGCCTCCAAATGAAATACATGTAACGTCTATGCAAATTAAACTTCGCATGGTTGTCTCAACTGTTTACTTACACCCAATACTCCATTTGGAACATCAGTACGGTACTCGGTTCATTATTGTGCAGCTTCCCCCATTCATATGCCTTCATTGGCGTACTCGGTTACATGAAGCGACTCAATTTGACAAGAAATCAATGGTCCATTGTTATAAATGCCAGCTATGAGACATGATACTTGCCGATTGGCTTTGTTCGTCTGCCGTCAGCTTCCTTCTCCTTGCTCTCACATTGTTATGTGTGTTGAATTTCATCTCATCCAATTAAAATTCTGTCTTCTGTCAGTCAATCATTTTCTTTAATATTTTTTCCTTCTTACTTATTCTTTCATTTAAATTGATATTATGTTTCCTTATCTCTCACCAAACAAAATAATTTTCACTGGTTATTTTTAATGAAATAATGTAAATTTCAACTAAATACTGTAAACTTTATAAGTGTATTTTAAAATTTAATTAATTTTACAAGTTTACATCATTAAAGTACAAAATTAATTTATCGAAATTTACGATAATCTTGGCTTGAGCACACAGGCTCCAAGAATAAAACATTATTTTGTAGTACTTTAATTGTAGTTGATTGAATCTTTAACATTTTCAGCTGTGGAGATCAAAATAAATACTGATAAATATATTGCTCCTGCATAAATATTTATGAATAACCAATTAAATCTAAGCCGTTTGAAGAACTTATTTCCAGCGACACATGGCACATCCTTGAATATTGGTTTACTGTTGTTTATCATTGAAAAAAAAACATTTGATCCATTCAAAAAATATTATACTGACAAAAACTATTATGAAGACTTTTATATTCAAGTGGAATACTATTATGTTAATAACAGCTTAACCTCCTCACGTACTCTCTCAATCTCTCTTCACCATACACAGTACCAATCCTACAGCTTCATCTTTTTAATAACTATTTGTGATTCAAATACTGTCGAAAAAATATTGTAATTTCACTTGTGATGATATTTTACATTAATTTATTTTTTTCCAGAGGAAAACCTGCAGCAACTACATGAGATACATGAGACAATACAGCAAATGCGTGATGTAACCACCGTTCAAGCCCTATCCAATCAGGTAATTAAAAAATAATAATAATTACATTAGCATACTGTATCATTTGAGATTTAATGTCTCCCCTCGATTGGAAAAAGAACACTGGATCCTACAGATCGAGAAATTTATACGTTCTCCATTCTAATAACAATAGTCTAACATGATTTCTATGTCTATTCGGGTCTACCCACTATTGAAAGCAATACACTAAATAAAATAAATATGTGTTTCCTTCATCTCAGGGCTACTTTTATCACTTTTTTATTTAAAATAATGATCACAATAACCTTTTAAATTATTTTTTATTAATAGTTTTATAGCCTAAATAGTTGAAAATTTAATGAATTAATAAACATAATTTAAAAGGGTACTGTAGTTATTATTTGAAATGAAAAAAAAAACAAAATGAATATGTCTATTTAGAGGAGTTGGGATCAATTCGAATCATTCAAACTTCAATAAAATGTAGTTTTCTTGAAAATCTACATTATTTAGAAATCTTGAAAGTTTGAAAACTTTTGCCATTCACTTCCAGTAAAAGTAGGAAGGATAAGTATGCAGAATAATGGTTTCTTTTTAAAAGCATTCTACTGTTCAATACAAAATTGAAAGTGCACATCAAACTGCAATGTACAATTCGATAATAGAATGCAAGCCACATAACGTAGTCTAGATGCAGAAAGGTAACCTTTTTTGATGTGATTCTTCGATTGAGGTAGATTTTGATGTGCAGATTTCAAATCCGAGTGATGCCACTTCACCCGAGTAAGGCCATCGTAATAGTTGAAGATTTATTGCAATTCAAGATAGCGGCCAAAATTTTCTACGTTTTGAGTTTATTTTTCCTCTGAAATCTACCACGATTTATATCAAAACTAATCAAGACAAAATAATTTCGATCAATTGAAAGTTTTGCTGGTCAATTTTATGTCGAATTGATTAAATATTTTGTGACAGTTGGCGCGGTTGACTCAACAGTGTGCGAGGCTGAGCGCATCTTGTCCCAGCTTGAATGACGTGGAAAATGAACTGGACCCCCTCTCCAGCGTCAACTCGTCTCCCACGCATACACTACCACCTCCCAACAATATCACTAGGAAACGTAAGTAGCCTTCTGTATTGAACTTTCATCAGAAAAATTACAACTTGAATGAGGTCCTCAATGATTGAGGATACACTTCATTAATAATAACCTGATGGAACAAAGTATCAAAAGTCTTGATAACCAGCACTGGACATTTTAATATCAGAAAACCTATTATTGTTTGATTTTTTTATTCAACCCTGTTCAAAATCAATAAGCTTCTTACTATTAAAAAACTGCAAATAATACTAAACTTGCTGAATTTATGCAAATAGAAGAAATTCAAGTTTCAGGAGAAACCAATTTGAAAAGATAAATTCAATGTTATTTCACATGGAAACAGTTTTCGATTTATTCAAATTAAACTAGGCTAGGCGACTAATAATGAATTGGAGTCAAGAGAAACAGGAACCCCTCCATGAAGAATTTGAAGTTATTAATGAATTGATCAGTATGAAAACCTCCATTTTCTTCTGATAATCTATAATAGCATTTCAAGTCTTTTTATCTCATGAAGATTCAGTAAGTTGACAGTTTTTACCTGTAGCCTACCTGTTCCATGATCCATGTTCACCATGCTAGCAAATACATTGTCATGATCATTTGGAAACATTAATTTTTATAATACAATTGTCTGTATGCAGGTAAAACGTTATGATTTATTAATACTACGAGTATAAACTATTAAAAGAGTCAACAATAGTTTGCAAGACCAACACTGAATATTGAGCTTGACATTTCTTAGCTTCATTTAGCAATTATAATTGGTTGATAATTCGAATACTGTAGTTTGGAGCAGTAATGGATTTGTTCACTCAAATGGCGAGGTACTCAATTTTGCTTTTAGTTGACAAAGTAGTTTGGAAAAATTAAGTGAAGCTGAGATTCTCTCGTTGACGTAGTTGATTAAACTTGTTAGACGGTTGAGTGTCGTAGGTGTTCGATTAGGAAATGAGCAGATTCGGTAGAGAATGGAAGTAGCGACAGATATAATTACGTGCGGTAGATTGAAGAGTAAGAGAAATGGTTGGAGGGTGAGTAAATGGATTGGAACGGTGACAGATTGAAGCCGAACTGATAGAGAAGACTGAGAACAGCTGGGCCAACAAGGTCGCGCGGATTAGGAGATGGCATTAAGGAATGGGGTGACAGCTATGAAGAGCTTGGTTAGAGCAGTGGAGATATCTCTCCTATTCACTGGTTAAACGAAAGCCGAGCCGTGATTGGGTGTCGTGTCTTTATCCTTTGTCAATAAATCACGCGCACTGTGATTTATTGTCTTACAACTTATTGATATCAAGACCACTTCATTATTGCTATGTGTGAGAATGAGTTCCGTGCAGAATTCAACATTTATGTTTGTAATCACTATAAGTTCAATGTATAATTATATTTCTTAAAATCTCCAATAAGATAAATTTTATCTAAGATTTAGATAAATAAGATATAGAAATTTAGAAATTTTAAATAAGATAAATTTTAATAAACAGCCAAATAATAGAAATTGGGATTGTAAAGAAGTGTTTGGATTGAATGAGTAAATAAATAAAGATTAATTGGCATTCTGGAATCGAACAAGCCTCTCTGACGTGGTTTTCAACTGAAAAAAGCCTTGTTGAAATAAATAATAAAATAAGTCATGTAAAAATGGAATTGTGTTCAAATGGACAAAATGTACTGATAGTTTTGTAGCTTATAATTTATTTGTTGAGTAGTTGCTAGTTGTGAAGGTGATGTTGTGTTAGTAAAGACAAGATATTGTCGAACCACATATAATTTGTAATATTATTATGCTGGTTGAAAAATAGCTCTTTAGGCTGTTGTGAAATTATCAAATTGAAAAATAACATAATATATAGGCAACCTTTTTTTATCTCAGGGCTACTTTTATCACTATTTTTTCATTTTAAATAATAATCACAGTACCCTTTTCAATTATTTTTACATGTTTCGACTATTTATTCAAATATTAAACTGTAGTCATTTTCAAATTTGAAATAGTCGAAACATGTAATGCATTGAAAAATTATTTAAAGGTAGCCTACTGAGATAATTATTTAAAATGAAAAAATAGTCAACCAATTACAAGAAAATGTTTGGGTGAAATAATATAGAATGAATAGGAACCAATGAGATTTATAAAGATCAAGAAAAAAAATTAAATAGATTTTCGAGAAAATTGAAATATAGTTGTCGGCCTTACTCTTAGTACGTATAATAATATTCATTCTTTCTGATATGAAATTTTGAACTGATAATAATGCAATAATTTTTAATTGATAATAATGCAATAATTTTGAATGAACAGGTAGTTCAGGCGAATGGCAGATGGGAGTTCGCGAAGATGGAGAGGTGATGAGGAGAAGGAGTTGGGCCGCCTTGGAGGATTTGACAAACAGTAAAGACACCTGTAGAGCAGACAGGCAGAGAAGGTAAATTATCTATCCATTCACTTGTTAGTCTTTGTTACTCACAAATATCGCAAAGGACTGAAAAATATTGTCTGATGAATAATAATTAGTCAAATATTATTACTGAAAACTTTCTATTCACGTTTATGAATTTGTTTGATTACTTATTTATTTTTCTAACTCCAAGTTTTTGGAACAATTATTCTGTAGATAATTTTTAGCCTTTATTTCAATTAGAAAAATTGCGATTCACACATTATTATTGAATAGAAATCTTCTTCTTCTTATTCTTAACCCCCTTCTGCCTTAACAGCGTAGGGGTTTGAATATAAATCCTGAGATAAAATTGTTATAATTGTAATTGAGATAAAACTCAGATAAGCTCTTAATTGTTTATCCTTCTTTCATGCAACCTATTGAAGGAACCAATCATGGTGAGTGCAATAATTATTGTTCTATGCAATTACCTCAATCTGAAGATTCTATAAATTCACAGAGTATTATTAATGTTCGTTATAGTATGGTATTCAATACTTATGGTATGTGATGAATTCCACAATGTATTTATATACACACACATATATATATATATATCATGGCTCAACATATACATATATGTCAATGGCTCAACAGCCCATAAAGGGCCTAGGCCCAATATGGTACCAGTTCCATATTCACTACACTATACAGCAGAGATGGATAATCATCAACCAGGATCAAGGTAACGTGTGGTTAGCATGTTGATCCTCTCAAATATAAGTTAGCTTCCGTAACCAAGTGACTGCGCAGAAAACCTCTGAATAACATCCAGTTAAACAGTTAGTGTGTAATTCCACAATACCGAAATGGAATTCACGTTGGTAATTTCATTAAAGCTGCAATTCCAAAACCTCACAAAATCAAGAATTGAAACTAATATATTTCCTATCTACTAAATCAATAGCCAATCTAATATAATTAATCAGATTGTTGGCCTTTGCCTGATCTAGTGATCTATCATTCTGTGAAATATGCATATTTAGTACTTGAAAATTCACTTTTATCATGGTAAACTTATTGATAAAATCACTACCTTCTTAAAAGGTAGATTAACCCCCTTTTTAAAAGATAGATCAACCCCCTGGCTCGGGTTGTTCACGCTGGGAGACAGAGAATAGTTCGAGCCATAAAAGACAGAATGGATTATCTATAGTATTTACCGGAATAAGTTATAATCGGGTACTGTATGCTGCTAATTAGATCAAGGAATTTCATTATTTTCGACGCGCTGGCAATAACTGTATTTTATTTGTTATTAGTATCAGCTTGAGCAGTTTGGAGTCGGAGAACGACGACCCGTTCAGCGAGAGCACGGCCAATCTGCTAGTGACCGGTGATGCGGCGGGGGCGGTAGCGGGGTCGGGGGCGGCTAATGGCAAGCGCAGGGGCAGTGGCAGAACCAGGGCGGCCAGAACAACTGGCACATCTTCCACGCATTCGCTCAACGAGGCAGATCTTCAGGTAAATGATCAATAAGTGAGAAATAATAGTATAAGCAATGCTCATGCATTTTGAATTATACATTCTTAGCATTGCCTCTATGTTAAAATTTAAAAGTTTAAATAGAGAATAAAAAAATTACTTGGTTCATTATCTTTTTCATTGAACCATTGGAATAAAAAAAACTTGAGCAGGGCAAAGTTCATTAATATACATTTTCATGCAACTTATTCATTCTGGATGCTGGAATAGCTTGTTTAATTTGCTCTCATATTTGAGTGAATTTAAAGTGTATAGTGAAAGTGTGAAAGTCGAAATGTATTTTTGTAGTTTCATTGAATTGGGATGAATCCTACCTTATTCTAATATCCAGTCATAACGATTCGGTAAGTTTAGTTTGTGAGAAAGACACTTGCATGGCACTGTATCGAATGTAACGAGCTTTGGAATCCATTTTTACGGCCAGTTTTCACACGTAACACTGTTCATACCAAACAAACAATTCGATTTACTACTAATGAATAGATTGTTCAACTGGCTGTGAGTAGGCTACGGAAGCCGGCTAATCAGATACTGTTATCTCCACTCCACGGCCTGCAGGTTCGTCTTCTCTGTCAGCTGTAACTAGCGTCTCTCGTCGCCATGACTACCATCTACACCATTGTCATCCTTCAGATCAGCTGTTCAATTGAATCTCCCAATTAGCGCATGATCACTGCGAAAATAGTCGTCTGCTACTTATCTCCAACTGCGTCGTTCCGTTTGTTTTGAACTTCTGGTCTCTGCTAAATTGAATTACTTTCGAGTTATGGGGAATAAAAGCGACCAAACTATGCTAGATCAGCTAAAATCATTCATATCAGAGGAATTGAATTCTATTAAATTAGAAATGAGTTCTAACAATACGTCGTTAAAAACTTCAGTTGAAACTTGCAAGAAGGAACTTATGAGTACAATAACTAAACTTAAATCAGATATCAGCACTTGTAATGTTAAAATAGATCATCTAACAAAGGAGAATGAGTCACTCAAAAGAAATATGTCCAAAATAAACTTGCAGGTGATGAAAAATACTCAAATACTCCAGTACAATGGAATAAAAATTATGAACATTCCCAGAATGGAGAGCGAGAGTGTGTTTGACATGATTAAAACAATCTCCGAGAATATTGGTTTCCCTCTCAATGAAAACATAATCAAACGTTGCTATCGATTAACACCTCGAAATTCAAAAGCTATTCCGCCCATTATAATGAAATTCAACAGCGAATCAGATAAAAGAGAATTTCTATCGTCAGCGCGAAAGTCGTCAGAGATATTGAAAACGGGACTGTTAGGTTTGGAACCAAATAATCAAAATTTTTTTCAAGAGATGATGTCGCCTTACTTCTACTCACTATTCAAGCGCGCAAAGGATCTCCAATCAAGGGGCGTTCTCAAGTATGTGTGGTTTAAAAACAACGAACTGCTAGTAAAGAAACCAGACTCTAATAAAACTATTTGAATAACCGTGAATAATGGCGACGAATTGGAAAGTGAGGGGTTGAGCACAGAAACATCGGAGACTGGAAAAAATAAGTCACCGAAGACTACACGAAAGAAAAGAAAAGTTCACGAGAGAAGAGGTCAGCTAGCTCAGCGCTCCATCGATAATTTTTTAGCCAAGCAGACACAGTAAGAGAATATCCAGAAAGATTCAATACCAGAGGTAGACCAAGTGGTAGATTTATGACTTGAGCGAAAAAAAATTGAGTATTGGATGATTGTTATTGCCTGTTACTGATGAGAATAATAATTCAAAACTTCTTCCCGATTGTTGTATTTACTGGAGACCTGGTGCAAACACTGATATCTATCTACAACTAGGCCTACCGTACTATCAAACTCTTCGGGGAATGTGAAGTGTCAACTCGCGAAAAATAGAAAATAGTCTATTCCACGCCTTTTTCTCGGATGCCCGACATTCAAACTCAACAGAAGAATTGATCTTCCTGAATATCTCCAGGGCCAGGAAAGTGAGGAGAATTACAGAGACATGCTTATTAATTCAAGAACAAACTTAGATGAAATCTTCTCATACATCTCAAGCCATTTGAAATATGGAAACTTTTTAAATTATCTATAGTGTTTTTATTTCTCAAAGAGATGGTTTACAGACAATTGAATTCTTATCTATCTATGAATTTTATTATTGCTATGAAAAAAAATCAAATAGAGTTTGCAGAAGATAATATATCATTTTGCTGTTGAAATTTGTTCACATTAACACTATGTAATTCAACTGATAATAATGAACCAACCTCCTTTTGTATTTTGTAATTTGTATGTTTCAGAGAAACAAAAGCAAATAAAATCTTATACTTATACTCTTATACTTATACTTATTCATTCTGGATGCTATCGTAAGAATTGCTCACAGAGAATCCAAAAAGGGCTTCATCAACATGAATTATTAGATTTGACTATATTTATCGATAAATTCTGAATGATAAAAGTACCAAACTATTTCTTAGTAGTAGGCTTTATAATATAAATGTAATAAAGAACTTTAAAACAGGGCTGTTTAAAATAATTGAAAAATAAATAAAACTCAAACACCCTTTTTTTGAAAACTTTAAAAATTATAAAACACACATACATGTTTCGGGATCTAAGCCCATTTTCAATGTGGATAAAAATAGTTTGATAACTATTTTTAGTTTCAAAAATAGTTTGATAACTATTTTTATCCACATTGAAAATGGGCTTAGATCCCGAAACATGTATGTGTGTTTTATAATTTTTAAAGTTTTCAAAAAAAGGGTGTTTGAGTTTTATTTATTTTTCAAATATAAATGTAAATTATTCGGCTCTATCGTCTTCTAAAATAATTTCAATCGTTCCATCTTGTTCTTACTCTATAACATATTACCAACAATTTTGTTCTCGTTGTATATGCAAATTGCATTCAACATGCAACCCCATTGTCTTGTTTTGTAGAATGACTTCATCAAGGTTGTGGCGAAACGAGAAGCCGAGTGTCGTCTGCTTCAAGCACGTCTTCCATTACAGAAATCCATCTCGACGCCGTCGATACTAGCGGCTCGTGATCTGGCGCCGGGGGTCCCAGTCATTGACGGCGCCAACGCTACTCTCTCAGTGTAAGTTTCAATCAAATTCAATATCTCGTTCCAATTCACATCAATAATTATTCTAATATCTTTCGAGACTTACTCATTTTTGTGTGTTTGGTATTGGGCATACATTTTGAAAGAACTCTTGCGTTTTTGCTTTCAATTCGAGATTTAGTTTGGAGTTGTTTTACTAGTTGTATAGTTATTGATCTGAGGTGAACGCTTTTATAGTTTTTTAATCTAGTGCTTTATGGAGAATATACACTTTGTACTCACTATACTACACAACATCTGTATCACTTTTGATTCACTCTGATTTGAAATCTTTTGGACACTGTTATAAATATTATAAAGTATTTTTTCTATTCTGGTATGATTTTTAGAATTCTTCAATTTATCCTCTTCGACAATTCTAATAATACTTGTGGTTTAGTTTTCAGTAGGTCAATAGTGAATTGAACGGAATTCAATTAAACTAATGACATAATTTGATGGCGGTATATAGATTTAGTTATATGGGATCTAGAAATGTAAGACTGTTCAATTGAATGAATTAAATGCAGTTGATTTATGTTCGTTGTATTCTGACTACAGAGATAACTTTTTACAGTGGATTTTATGGTTTCATAGCCGTTAGATAAGTTTTCATTTGACAGGTTAGTTGATTGAATAATGAAATCTGATTCAACATTTGTTTTTTTCTTGTCGATAGTTCTTCTTGTTTTCAGTGATTAATATTCACGATTGACTTGACATTACATTGGAGTGAAGTTATATTTCATTACAGATTCCGATTTTCCTCTAATTATTGATCAAAAAACATGATTGGTATAAGTCGGCTACTTTAATTTCATCTTTATGTTTCTTGGCACACATTTATCATGATCCAAGATTATTGGCATGAAATATGCATTTTTGGGGGAACGATTTTCACGCATGTTTTTCGTTGTTGTATTATACATTTTTGCACTCACAAGCATGGATACCATTATTCAAGTTCACTCTGTGCACTCTCCTTTTTCAGTCTAAATATAGTTCAGTCTTATATTTCTAAATATAGTCAATAATTTCATAATAATGAAATAAAACAAATCAGAAATAGATAGTTAATCTGAATTATCATCTATATTATAATAGGTCTGGTCTGTCTTGTCCATTTCCAATAATAAATAATTGTTTAATTATTTATTAGTTATTATGGTTTATTAAAATTTCAATCAATAATATTTAACGACTCGAACTCAAAAATGTTATTAATTTGTTTTTCTAAAAATATAATGTTCTTGGTTTCCATAAACGTTACCTAAATTGCGGCTCGAGCTACCCGGCTCTAAATTCGCTGTTCGAGCTGCCGGCTGTAACTGCGCTGCTCTACCCATCACAACTCTATTTACATAACTATATTATAAATGTTCACTATGTTATTAGGGCTACAAATGTGTAATAATTCAATAAAATAGTAAAATTCACACTTTTTTAGTCATTTTCACTATTTATTGTTTAATTACACATTTGTAGCCCTCATAACATAGTGAACATTTATAATATAGTTATGTAAATAGTGCTGTGATGGGTAGAGCCGGGCAGCTCGAGCAGCGAATTTAGAGCCGGGCAGCTCGTGCCGCTTGTGAATGTTACTTTTTAGTCTTCAAAATCGATTGAATGAATGTGTTGAGCGCAATGGACAACACTCAACAGATGTGTTTTTATCAAGTGATTTTCTAAAAATTCCCTTCTTGACGAACATATTTTCAGCATTAAAAATGTTTTGTAAAATCTTCGTTGGTTAATTATAGTTATTTCAAAATTTCCCGTTTCTCTGCGCCACACTGTATTAAATATATTCATATTATAGCTTTCGTTGTGGGGAGCTACCCAGAAGGGTAGGTTCCACTCACCTTGGTCAAATTCTGGTCACCCATCCGAAAGTAGTCCATAGTGTTTATGACATCACAATCACCTAGCAACCGCCTTCACTGAACAACCAGGCATACCACACATCACAATCGTATATTGTGAACATGGGAATAGACTGTTTCACTCCAATGTATCATGAAAATCCATTTAGCACTGGAATTATTATTTTCTCTATTCAATTTATATATTTTTGCCTACGGTAACAATATTGAGAATCAATCTTTTTCACAAAATCAACTAGCCTGTCAGCTATCAACCTTTTTTTTGGCTCAAACTTCCATTTAAGCAACCCAATAAACTCGATCAGTGGTTTCAAGAATGTTTATTAAGTATTTTTATCGAAACCCCTTACTCATGAGAGAACTGAAGGTACTCAATTCCCACTTCATATATAATTCAGTATTTCAAGTTGTTGATATTTTGCCTCGTTCTGTCCCATGACTCCATCGAATGTCCTATGGCTTATATCAATGGTCTATATCTGAAACAATGCGTTAAACAAGTAAGAATACAACTTTCGTGTGTTGCCAAAATGGTTGAGATTAAATAAATAATTATTATTAAGTGACTGTATAATTGTGTAATTTAGTATAGATTTTGTGGTTTTGTTGAATAGTAGAATTCTGGCAAAATGTGCAAGCATAATACTGTAACTCCTCATGTGTCTTCAACTCCACCAAAACTTCATAGTTCTTGTATTAGTAAAATAGTTGTGAAGCCTAAAGAAGAAGCGTCTGGAAGTGGTTAATATGATACAGTATGTTGAAAACAAAGCAAAATATGTCAAAGTTCATCATAATCAAAGAAATCAACTTCACTTAACGATATTTTTTGAAATTACAACTCCAAATTTGCAGGTATTTTAGCAATCGAATTCTTTTTTCAACTCTTTGGATTAATTCTTGATATTTCTGGATTATTATTGTTGGCCAAGTCTGTAAACTCTTTTACTCTTTTTTATCTTAAACCCATTTTTTAAAATTGAATAAAAATAATACTCGTATTTTGGCTATCCTATTATGTGTTACTGCATTCTATATGATATGAAAAGTTTATGTGTCAAAATCGATATGATTTACTTCATTCTCCCTAACCATAATAAACTACAAGCTAGAGCTCTTTGCTTTGCTCATTATAAATTCGAAAAAAAATTCATGTATTGAATGAAATACAGCTAAGAACAAGGCATTTAAATAATCTTGCGTTAAACTCGATAGTGTCCAGTCAATTAAACTGACGTCAATTGAACTTACTTGATAGCTCCATCCTATTAAACTGGCGTTTTACTGGAAGCGTTGGTTTTTACGCTTCTTATGTACATTGATTATTGTTGTTTAGTGCTGCATGTAAACTAGCACAGCATGGCTTTTATTGTATTGCACATTGGTATTGTTGTGGTATGCACAATAGAGGGTGCCAACTGCGACCCAGTGGAACTGAAAGCGAAACTGAGGAGGATATGTTGGCCACCCTGCTCGATCCCGACAAGCCAGACACGCACCTCTCGCTCCAGTACCACTTGTTCAAGTGAGTATCGCTTACAGCCTAGTGCTTTACTTTCACTTCAGCAAAGAGCTTACCATGTAAATTGAAAGCTTATAGAAGCTCATTATTCCTATTAAAAGCTTATACCTATTGTTGAAGTTCACTATATTGATGAAATTTCATTATATCGATAAATGCTCTCTGTATTGATGATGAAAGCTCATGATATTGATAAAACCTTACTATTTAAACAAAAGAAAAACAATTGAGAGGGCTTCAAATTTTGTGAGGAATAATCGCTTGCAAATTACATTGAAATGCTTGTGAATAATACAGTCAATAATATTCTACTTTATTATTGTTCGACAATATGTTCAGATTGTCAATAATGATTAGTGGCAGTAGTTATAGTATTTTTATTCTGTATTTTCATATTCTCATATCTATAAATATATTATGCATTGCTATGTTCTTCTAAACCTATCATAATTGCATTGGTATTCTATACTTGAATATAATTTTAAGTGCTTATAAGATATGTGAAACTAATAATATGTAGTATATAACTAGCCTTTCATAAATGCTGTGTATTTAATTCAAGGTAATATTCGAGCAATTAATGACATCAATTTCATCCTTTGTAGTGCTGTTTACGATGACCATCAAGAGAAGCGTCGAAAAAGGGGAAGTCTTTTCTTCAGGAAAAAGAAGGTAATGAATATAATATTTCTATCAGAGACTCTACTTATGCCACTTCTTAGAAAAATTGCAAGCTTCTCAAGATATTCATCTTTTATTCCTGTCTCTGAGCTTGACAGAATCAATAATTCGTGGTTTCTGAACATTATTTTAGGACTGGAAATTCCTGTGTCTAAGTGATTTTAAAAAATATTTTTTACTATATTCTCAAGGTTTTAATTTATTTATAGAACTCTATTAACATTTCTCAGAAACATTTCATTTATTATCTCATCCTTGTAAGTTGAGTCAAACTCGTAACAAAATATCCGTGGGCTCTGACAACAGAGTTTGCAGTACACAATCATTCTGTTTTGCGACAAAAAGAATAATCTGCAAAAAGGATACATTTTATGAAATTTTGAAAAGTTGAAATTCAAATTGACTACATTTTCAAGTATTGATAAAAGTACTCTATCAGTGCGATATAAGTTGTTGCTAGTGATAAAAACTGGAATATTGCCATGACAAATCTACTTTAAGGAAAAAGTCTTAATTAATTTACATAAAAATTTGTCATTATTGATAAGAATATAATCATTTGTATCAACAGGATAAATCGAAAAAACCAAGTCATCAGTGGGTTTCTGTATGTTATGGATCTTCTCATCTCTGTGATTGGTGCTCAAAACCTCTCACCAACAAACCTGCTTTGTACTGTGAGAGTAAGTTTACTAATTAACCTCATTCAGCCGTTTGCACTGTTTTAAAATAAATTAATAGTTATAATATAGTAGGTCTCAGAAAATAATCTTATTTTCTAAAATCATTGCTTGTATTTTTCAAAGAATTGTCTTGCATGTGATCTCACATATAGCAAAAATGCTATTTTGCCTCTGTTTTTACTCTCAGCTCTAAAACTATTAAATGGTTAATATTCGTTAGAGCCGTTTTCTAGATCCGTGGATCCTATTATATTAAGCGAGCAATTTCTGTATGTATGTATGTTTGTGGAACCACGGATCTAGAAAACGGCTCTAACGATTTCCTCGAAGTTTGAAATGTAATATAACCGTGATGGAAAAATAAGATTGCACCAGGTCTTATGTCCGGGAAAACTCTCTGGCAGGATTAATAAAAGAATAAAATATTCCTTATTCAGGCATAATCCCAAGTACTGCGTATAATGGCTGTTGTCGTTAGCTGACCAACGCTATCCACCTGGAGTGAATGGAGTTACATTCAAGTCTATAACACATGTTCATGACTGTCAAAAAATTGTGAGAGGTGATTATTCCAATTTTAAATTTATTTTTTACAAGGAGGTTCCTTGATTTTTTACAATAACATATTTATGTAATTCAACAGTTCGGCCGCAGCTTCAGAGCGAAGCTCGGTACCAGATATTGAAATATTATACGTAGCCTATTGAATAATTATATTCGTAGCTTTTGAACTAAGAAACCGATTTCCTGCAAAAGTTCAAAATTATTCTCAAAAAAGTTTATAGTACATTTATTTGCATTTCATGAACTTTTTCACCAATATACTTTTTTCAACAGATTGTGCTGTGACAGTTCATCAGAATTCATGTAAGGAACATGTAGCTGAATGTTCGAAATCAAAAGGAGGGAAGGTCAGTTTAAATCTCTCTTCGTATCCATAGTATACAATGAGTTTTTTCAAACAAGACATCACTTGAATTTTCACACAAAAATTTGAAATACTCGAGGGTGCGTCACCTGTAATCCAAGAAGGCGTCCGAGAATTTCAGAGTTTCACTGTTTCGGCCATAACTCAGTCATTTTTGAAGATATCCTTTCAATTTTTCCCTCAAATTGTTCCTTATAAAATTATCTACATGAGCTATATAAAACATAACTCCCAAAACGTATAAATAATAAGTTATACATTTTTTAATATGAAAAATTATAGAATTTCTTATGAAAATTTTCGTTTTTCTGTCTTTAGTTTTTTATGCATCAGATAGACAAAAATGTTAAATCTATAAGTTGTGCATGCGCGGAGTAAGGCAACTAACATGTTATATAAAAACTATTTTCCTTCATGTCTCCTTGATGTTAGAGACTTGAAAATGGTATCAATCTCTTCCTTTTCTCTTTAGATTCAGATTATCGACGGCCATTAAATGCCGATTTTTGTTATATCCTTAACCATTTGATATTTTTTGGTGATATCTCAAGTTTTTTTCTCTTAAAATGTTCTTCATGAACAGTTCTACGATATTTATACAGGAGAAATGTGCTCAAGACCCATAATAGATAAGTTGAGATTGTTTTAAAGATGAGAAAAATTTTATCACATGCAAAATCTTACGTTAACTCTAATAAATTCATTGTCCAGCTTGAAAAATCAAATGTGAATAATGCATTGAATAGAGAAATATTTCAGCTTTCTAATGATGTATTTACAAAGCTTGTAGGTACGCTAATGATGTATAGAGCTTCAGCGAAAGAAGCGCTCGCGCAAGTCACATTGCCAAAATATCAACTTTTTACTGCATCAAAGAGGAAAAAAATATTTTTTTCGGGATTCCTTCAAGATAAAAGCATGAAACTGATATTCAAGGATCTTTTCATCGATGATCCAATCGAGACAGTTATTATGAAGAGATTGACACCAGTTTCATTTCTCCTGTATAAATATCGTAGAACTGTTCATGAAGAACATTTTAAGAGAAAAAAACTTGAGATATCACCAAAAAATATCAAATGGTTAAGGATATAACAAAAATCGGCATTTAATGGCCGCCATCTTGTTTTCTCGAGAAGAGAAGCATTTTTTAGTGCATAATTATAGATAATCTGAATCTAAAGAGAAAACGGAAGAGATTGATACCATTTTCAAGTCTCTAACATCAAGGAGACATGAAGGAAAATAGTTTTTATATAACATGTTAGTTGCCTTACTCCGCGCATGCCCCTCTTTGGGTCTCGCTGTACCCTTCATCGAGGCAGAAAAAGCCTTCAAAACCACATGGTTGTAAAGCTAAAAAATAGATCTACAACTTATAGATTTAACATTTTTGTCTATCTGATGCATAAAAAAAACTAAAGACAGAAAAACGAAAATTTTCATAAGAAATTCTATAATTTTTCATATTAAAAAATGTATAACTTATTATTTATACGTTTTGGGAGTTATGTTTTATATAGCTCATGTAGATAATTTTATAAGGAACAATTTGAGGGAAAAATTGAAAGGATATCTTGAAAAATGACTGAGTTATGGCCGAAACAGTGAAACTCTGAAATTCTCGGACGCCATCTTGGATTACAGGTGACGCACCCCTCGGAGAGCTTATGACCACCGATATTATTTTTCTCCAGGTCAAAACGAAGAGATTGATACCACTCCCAAACTTCTTTACTCAATAGGCTCACGGGAAGCCTTTTTTGTAACACTTGCCCCCGTACTATCAATAAATATTCCACTTTCCGAAATATTGGATATTCCCAATAATCCACCTTATCTCTATCAAATTTTAATATCCAAATCCAAAACTAAACTATTGAGACTTGAGATGTTTTGCTTTAACTTTCTCTAGTACGTTTACACATTAACGGGTTGAGATAAAGCACCTACTATCTAAGACTCACTCAGCTCTTATCTCTTACAAGAGGTCGAATTCTCATTCTCTTATATTATCTGCACATTGCTAGTGTATTATTTCTAAAGTGATGTTGCTCAATAAGTGGTGTGCATTTTAGCTAAAATGTCGTTAGAATATTGCTTATATGATGATTTCCAAAGTGTAGACGCATCTCCATACTTCAGTTACTATGTGAGTCCATTTTTAAATTTTAATATTTATATTTTTTGCAAAGAACTCATATATATTGTTTCATCAGTTATTCTTATAATATACAGAATAGAAAGTAGTGCTCGATAGTATGGTCTAGGTATAATGTAAAATATCCACTTAGCAACCGCTCTCACCGAGATAATAACGGCATAACTATTTGAAGTTTATTATACTTACTTTGATGATTTTTAGTAGGTTTGAATTCTTTGATGAATACCATTTTTGCTTCATTTATTTTAACAAATAACATTGTCCTCTATTCCATCAGAACACGCCGAAACAAGCTCAAAACCAGTCGAATTCATCCAAAGACAAGTCAAGTGCTAAACGCAACTCCAGCTGTTCTTCTCAAGGTCAAGCCGGCTCGCCAAGTAGGTGAGTGATCAACATGAAAACATGCTAAAAAATCTACAAGTGCCATGCCCTGAATTTTAATCCATTACAGTTTCAGCATGGCATTCTTAAGACGTCCACTTTGGTAAATTCCAGATTATGAACAGCTTTAAGAAGCCGCGCTTTTAAGCAATATTTACCAGCATTTCTATGATTTTCAATCGCAATTTTTCTGTCGATCAGTTTTTGAATAAGTTCTGTTTCACGTGAAATATTTATAAGTTTTGTTCAAGGCTATCGAACCTGTTCCTCTTTTAGTCAGGCATGAATGAATGATTGAATGAAGTGGAAACTAGCAAACTTTGGAAAATTATAATGATTGTCCTGCAACTTATTCTGTTATTGTAATGTGTAGATTAATAAATGTCATGTTCTTTGTTTTGAATTTGTTTGATTGTGCTGTTCTACTTTTCCAGCTTTTTCAAATGTTTTATTTTTAATATTCTTAGATAGATTGCATACATAGCTCTATACTTCATTTTGCTATTGAACTGTTTGTTATTATTCATTATATATGTTGATTCTGATGCAGCTATTTAAAGAAATTTTATCTATTTACTATTATGTAAAATAACATGTAAAAGTATTCCGATTCAACAAGAGTGAGGATTCTATGTACAACCATTGAGAATTTGTGCTGAATGCACAGAATAAGCTACTTTGATACTTATTAAAATCTATTTTTAGTTCAGAAATGTCTATTCGTAGATAAAAAATAACATTTCTGCACCGGCCTTATTAAGTTTTAAAATATGATGAATCACTGAATGAATCTCATTAGAATTGAAATAAAAGTAAAATAAATTTTTGCAACTAGTTACTTGTAAATGAACTTTCATTAACCATGTTTATTTTCTATAGTTATGAATATGATGTGAATCCCATCAGAGCTATTCATTCCTATTCAGTTACTGAATAAATTGTTTCTCAATCGTACTATGTACTATATAAATTCATATAACATAGCATTAAACAATGAATATTATACATTACCATGTTAGGAATAGACTTTTCTACATTTTGAACACTAACTTTCATAAATATATAATTTACTCTTTTAAATTCTTTTCAAAATCAATATTTCTGTTTGCATGCTTATTGATATATCTATACTCCCAACAAAATCCTGCTCTGAAGACTCCAAACAATGTATTACCACGCACTTCAAGTTTCGATTGTTTATTCAATTTAAAAAGAATTAGGCTATAAGATTTTCGCTAACAGTTCTCATTTCGCAATTAATTCTTATTCAATGTCTGTTTAATTACTATTTTGTGTATGATCACGAATACTGACGTTTGTGATCGATTTGGAAACTTGAAATCTCCATTGAAAACGACATTCATTTAGAATTAAATTCTTAAATTTTTTTTATCTCAAGTCACTCCAGGGAATCTGTTCTGGAATAGTTAATATTTGTGTTGATTAAAAATAATGACTGTATTCCTAAGATCAATTACTATTATTTAATTGTTTTTGTTATTTTGAAAATTGTTACTATTTGTTACTATTTTATATTTTTGTTATTTTGTTATTTCATACTATTTTCTTGTTTAATTAAGAAGCATCGTCAATTATTAAGATTTCACTCAATTATATCCAGTTGACTGCTAAATTTCAATTGCCTCAGTGTAATTTTAAGCTAGTTTTTTTTTGCAAAAGCTGTATCGATATGCATGATTATGTTGGATTTTTTTTTGTTCTGTCAGTGCATGTAGATCATTTAATCATTAGTCAAATGTACAGAAATGAATATCGGAGTTAGAAACTTCAATTCTCCTAAAATGATGAATTTCAAAATAAGAATCACCTTGCAGATTTTGAGTAAAAATAATCAATTGAAAAGTTGAATTGATTCATTTTTTAATTTAATTTGCGAAAATCATTTTACGTCTCTTCTACTCTGAATGAATATCAAATATAATTTATATTCCCAAACTCAAAATAGAACATGTCAGCATGATTCAGTAAATGATAGACTTGTTGATTAGAATTAACTTCGAAAAATCCATAGCTTATAGTATATTTGATTAAATTCTATCAATCTTCTTCATAACTTCATTCAGCATAATATCATTCGATTTGATTTCAAATTTGAAAGAATTTCAATCACAACCTATTTCTGCACTTTTGAACCGAACCTCTGATACATCCGATATCCATTCCTTTGGTACTGTTATGTATTTTTGTAAGGTTTTTTAAGAATGTTTAAATAACATTGTATTGTTGCGTAAATCTGTGTATGATAAGACACGTGTCTATTGACCTTGTAAATGCTTGACATTATAATGTGGAAATGATATCACCTATTCACCTATCACCTATTGTTTGCAATACAATTCACTTGTACAAACTCCATTAAATAACATACTAGTATCATGTCATATTTTTAATATATACAAGACGCAAATGAAAATCAGGAAATCATTATTTCTCAACATTTTCATCTTTACTTTGGTTACATGGTACCAAAGTATTATCATCATACAACCATCATAAAAGATGCAATACTGACTGGGCACTTGTCTTCACGGAACACTCTGTAAATCAAAAGGGTAGGGTTCGATTAGTCCAGATTTTCAAATATATAAGTTGTTATATTATTCAAGATGAGAATGGTTCGATTAGTCCAGTTTTTCCTGGACTAATCGAGGCAGTGTATTTCAATTAGACTAGAGGTTCGATTACTACAGTAAAGTTGTTTATTAGTCAGTATGTGCAAGTGCCTCGATTAGTCCAGTTTAGCCAATTCATGCGACCCGCTGAACCGGTTATAATATGTGGAATCAACTACCTCACTCTCTCAACGTTACACTAGAGACAAAGGAATTCTCGTTTTGATGCTGCCACAGTCTGCCGTCGGCAAAAGTTTTCGATCAGTTCAAGTAGCTTGCAAACTCTGACGTCAGGGCTGATATGATAGCCCAGTAAAATAATGGTAGTTTTGTCAGGCAAGTGGTGAGAAAGCTTTTTTCTCAATTCTTTCATATGTCTTCCAGTACACCGAATCCAAAAATTGAATTTTCTGCCGTCCTAGGGTGCGCCTTCACCATTAAAAAAGAAAAAAACCTTATATTTCGGTAATTTTTTTGTTTCTGATTTTTCAATTGATATTTTTCATTCATGGAAAAATATATTCAGTTATAGATAATATTCAATGAAATTACTTGGAAAATTTGAGGTCACACGTTGAATTTTGAATTGTTTTAGAGCTGATAAGTATAGTCTGGCCAAGCAAAGAAAGCCTCTGGCAAGATAGGAAAATGACTCCAGCTCAGTCAATATTGGTTCAAAAATTATTGATTTGGTCTCAAATTGTGTATCAGAATGTTTCCTGCAATTGAGACCAAATCAATAATTTTTGAACCAATATTGACCGAGCTGGGGTCACTTTCCCATCTTGCCAGAGGCTCTTCTTTGCTTGGCCGGACTATACCAAGTATCAGCTCTAAAACAATAGATCAAAATTCAACGTGTGACCTCTAATTTTCCAAGTAATTTCATTGACTTTAATCTATAACTGAATATATTTTTTCATAGATGAAAGGGGTAGATTCTGTCTTTAAAAATTGAAGTCGAAACTTTGGATTTCACTACAAGTAGGCTTACTTGGAATATAAATGAATGTGCTCTTGTGAAAACTCTTGTATCATAGGAATGATGGAATGATAGGTATGATCAATTTCGTATAAGTTGCATTCTCAATTTTATAAATTGGAGAACGGGGAGTGGGTTACTGGTAGGACAATAGCCACGAGAAAAATAAATAAATAATAATACATTTTTATTTCTCAGTACGCGAAGTACAAATAAAACATAAAACCTCTACGAAATGTATATAATTAGGTACTCGCTCCACGTCAGAAATTGGCTCCTCAGTTCAATTTTCAAGAGAGCCAAAGTTAGCCTTTAATATGAATGTTCAGCTAGGTATTTGAAATCTAAAATTACATTTGCTATAAGTCCTGTATTATTTACTACTTCCGTGCTAAGAATCACTATACTATTATGTAGGCCTACTACTAAATACCTACCACAAGTGCCGGATTCATTTTTGTATAGTTTTTTCTCAAAAAATGCTGGAGTAAAAAACAAAATTAATTGAAGATCAAAGGATGTTTGGATTGTTATTATTTTGCATTCCAGTAAAAGTTTTTTTGACTAATAATTATTTTCTTGAAAATTAAAAGAATAAAAATAAATTCAAGAATAATAAAAAATGATGAAGTGAGAACTCAGTCAAGTTTTCAATAATTAGAACGATTAATTAATCTCTATATATAAAAGCGAAATGGCACTCATTCATTGATTCACTCTCTCATCAGCAGAACTAAAAATCTACCAAACCCAATGCGTTCAAATTTGGCAGAATATGTTCATTTGGAGCTCTAGACGCCTCTAAGAACGGGTTTTTGAAACTTCCCAAGGATACGCCAAATATTTGAGTTTTCCTATAGATTTTGGCCATTTTCTCAATTTTTTCGAAAACCAATCGGTAGAAAATGTTGATATGTGGTGGGCAGGTTCAGATAGGGTCTAGAAATGTTGTGTTAGAATATTTTTGAAATCCGTTCAACATCAAGCAAGTAATCAGTTTTTCAAAATTGTAGATATATTGCGGGTTGCATATTCTCCACATTGATACGACCAATCCTTACTGTAAATTCTGTTTAGGGAGATTGTGGATGAACCAAATTGAGAGATATTGAATCAAGTTTCAAACTGTGTCCGATATAATTCCCAAGGTTACGCTCAATATTAGCATTTTACTATTTTTTGGAGTTTTCCTTAGATTTTCGATAACCAATTGGCATAAAATGTTGAAATTTGGTAGTCAGGTCCAGATTAGGTCTAGAAATGCGGTGTTCAATAAATTTTGAAACCCTACGGAGGTTACGCCTGTAATAAGGTTTTCCAATGTTTGGAATCTGCACTTTTGTTTGTTTCACTACTGAACTTAATACGTTCAAATCATATACCCAGGTTGAGCCAAGGTAATAGTACAACTAATTCAGAACGATTACTGGAAAGAACGCTGTTGAGTGATATGATGATCAAAGCAAATCATTTCGAACGGAAATTGTAGGCGAGCTATGTGAGCCTGTTTGTCTTAGCTGACACATAGAGAGGTTTTGCAGGCGAGCGAAGCGAGACTGTCGGGGGTCCAGGGAGCTCCCTGGCTAGGCGAAGAAGGCAAGCAACGCGAGCCAGCCGGCTAGTAATTATTATAATTGAAATAATATTAACTAATTATTATAATAATAAATAGATAATAATTAAAACTGAGAAACGGGATGAAGAGAGTGAAAGTGATAGTAAAATGAATGATGAGATAGAGGGAGTAAAATGAGAGAATAGATAGAAAGATGAGGATGGAGGGGGTATAAAAGTGAAGAGAGAAGAGAATGAAAAGAGTAGAATAAGAGAAGAGATCAAAGAGTTACAGAGAAGAGGTTGAAGAGAGTGTGACGAGAGAAAAGATTGAGAGAGAAGAAGAGAGAGAGTGAAATGAGAGAGGAGATAGAGAGAAGAGGTAAAAGAGAGGGAAAGAGAGTGTAAAATGAGAGAAGATGAATAGAATAACTTTATTCGTGTACATTAATTATTGATAATAAAATATGACTACTTCGTTACAGCTTTGAAACGGCGAAGTTAGGACCAAGTCCTGCCTCACATTTAACCAACAGGATAAAGCTTTAGTCTTTAAGTCTTTCTAAGCCGAGAAATTTAAAATGAATGAAATAGCCCTGGAAAAATTCTACTAAAAACAGGAACATTCCTCCCCATATTAGTGTCCTCCCCATAAAAATTCAAGTCAATCTGACATCAAACAAAAAAGTTATTCATATTTTTCGGATTTTATGTTTTTATACAATGAAAACTTGAGAAATTCCGTGTGATCTACCTAGATAATGAACTAAATTTGGACTGCTGTAATGATTTGGGACCCTCCACCATTTTATAACAATGGGAAGAAGTCTCCACAATTTTTAAAGGTCTTGAATTTGGCACAACCACCATTTATAATGATTTTAGAAAGAATGAATTTGGCGGCTGCACTTTTCTGTAATAATGTGAGAAACCTCCATTTGTGATAATAGAAATGTCTCTGCTATTGTAATTACAATATGGGCGATAAATGGATAGAAAAAAAGAAAAGGTACCTATTTAAAGGTTTAATGAAAGGGGGCGTCCACCAGTTCCCAGACGGGAACACTGTAATTTATTTAAGTCAAAATAACGTAGCATGATGGTAGAGCAGGTGAAAAAATAAATTTAGCAGATCTAAAGTTAAGTTTGGAAAATTTGAAAGGAAAAAAAATTGTTACAATGTCAAGATTTTTTATTTGACCAAGAATCTATAAGGTTTTCGATATTATAGCACATATGAATCCAAATTTATGTATTTAAATATTTCTTAAAACAAAGGTGTCGAATTTACCTGATTAGTTTTTATTTCTTGTCTGAAGAATTTTTTTAAGTTATTTTTTATTTTATTCAAAACTTGATTAAAATTTATTTAGAGAAATTAATTTTAAAAAAGGCATTAATTATTCTAGAAAAATAAAAATTGAATGAAGTAAGATTGGAACGATACCCAAACCGCTGATGGTCAATCCTTGATAGTCGCCATGGCAGAATGGAAGGCCACACGGAAAGTCCAGGTCCCAGAACTATCTCAGGAGGAAGACGGCGAAAGAGTGTCTTTTAAAACGATTTAATTTAGTAAAAACATTGGAAGCTCTCCCGCTAGCTGGCTGGAGGGGAGTCTAGAAGCCTAGCCCCACTCCTCTCACAGCACAACGTATTTGGATAATTTCGTCAGCAAAATTCTGAGAGCTTCCGTTCTCACGAAAACTTTCAGAAGCTAACAATATCTGAATTTAAATTTGAAAGGGGAAAAAAATAAAATGATGATTAAAATAATGCTTAAACTTTGGGGATCTGTCGAACCTTATGGTTCATGACACTGCTCATTCCATTTTTCATTATCAAACTGATAACTGAATAAACATATATCAATACAGATAGGTTTTTTAATCGTACAGATTAACAATTGTTAACTGATTAATAATTGTTAACAATTTTATTTTATATAAGCGTATATTCTTGACAATGATATACGCTTTCACGATGTATAATTTGAATACTTCCAATCCAATAATATCTTAGTGGATTTGTAAATATTCCTTTGTTTTGAAATTTGCCTTATGTGAAGACTTAACTCCAGAACTTAACCCACTCAGCCACGGCCACCCTCAAGACTGTTGATAACATTAAAATTGTATTAACATTTCAATAAATAAAATTATGGTAAATAAAGTCACATATTGAGAGCCAAATTTAAAGGTTTTTTGGTTCATTAGATTTTTAGTTCCATGAATACAATAATTCAGCTTCTGAATAATTACCAATACAGATTTCAAATATTGCTGTGAATCATAAAAGTATTAATATTAATTAATCAAACTGTCACTTCCATAAATTGAACAATATTGAATCTCGAATTTCTAATAGCAGTAGCCTATTTTAATAGATTAAACAAATATAATAAGATTCTATAAGTTAAAAGATACCGGTAAATTATACAGAATATTACATTATAAATAAATACAACATATATATATTAGAATATTAAAAATAAGAGATATGCGTTGAATGGTTGTATAATGAAAACCAAGTTATTGTCATTTGCAACCTAATTCAAAGATCGCTCTGCGCCGCCTTGGTTTTATTTGAAATTTGTTAGACGACAACTTTGACGCCTTCTAGTTGTAGGCAGGTATTACACGATAATATTTCTATGATCATAGTTGATCATATGGAAAGAGACAAAAATATGATTTCGTATTTTCATCTCTTTCCATATGATCAACTATGATCATAGAACTATTATCGTGTAATACCGGCCGTAGTCAATTCCTTGTCAACGCATGTAGTGGATTCATCACCTGGTACGAATTCAGTACGCCAACTGTAATAATCGAAGCACTGTATTAATCGAGACGCAGGGCTTCGATTAATACAGTGCCTCGATTAGTCCAATCCTGTACTAATCGAGGCATTCGCTCATCTGATTGAAGAACTGGACTAATCGAGTCACTGTATTAATCGAACCCCTGCGCCTCGATTAGTCCAGTTTTTCAATTTCTTGATGTAGGATAGGGACTGTATTAATCGAACACTGGACTAATCGAGTCGTTCCCAATCAAAATACAGAAATACTATTGAATCATGAAGAAAAATAATAGTGTTTGAATATTAAAGATACCGCCAGGTTTTCGTATCACAACAAGAAGTAAGCCTGGTAACTTGATAAATTAGCTTAGGTGCTTTCTCTATGTTTTATGTTCAATGTCCACAATTTTTTCTCGATGGTTTTACTCACGGTTGTAGATGCATAATTTGTCATCACTCAGATTGTTACAAAAGTATACATAATCTATGTGATTGCAATGTAATGGTAACTATGAAAATAGATTAAAATTGTTTGCATGAGATCTTGTTTTGTTTTTTGTTCGATGCATTATCGTGTGGATGTTTTGTTTAATAATTCAGTACACATAAATGCATGAGATTATGTGATTAATTGATAAATTTTCGGTTGTACTGCATGACTTCTGAAGAGCTGTCTGGATGACTTTTGAATGATCTCTGTATAATTTACCCATTTATGTCAAGAGTTATGATTCAAATCCCTTCCTCAATATTAATTCTGTCTTGTACTGCCTTGACAAATTATTTTTTATCTGGAAATAGCTACCTGATAATATTCATATGTATAAATAAGATAGCCAGAATGATTTTGTTTAGTGAATAGTTTATACAATGTTTTGTGACATGTTTTGAAAAGCAGATATTGTGACTTGTTATCACTATTATTCAAAGTTCTATTAGATATAGCAAGTGAATCACTCATAGATTCAACCAATTAGTGGTGAATTTATTTACAAAGGTTGAAAGTAAAACCACCTTTTGCAGCGAGGCTAGTTTAGAATTATTGTGTAGTAGGATGATAATCACAGAAAAGCACTGTTGATAGGATTATACATTTTGATTATTGATAGTTTCTGTTCAAAATAGTACATGAAAATGTTCAGCAATCATAGAAATTCAAGATATGATTGTTCGATGTAATTATTATAATCAAGATAGTTGATATGCTTTTTTATTGAAAATAATAGTTTTTCAATTGCATTTGTTGCATCAATTTCTGCTTGCACTGAACTTGGCCTTATTCAGGAACTGTGCATGTCAATTTATATATACTGTTTTGTTTGTTTGATGTCATTTATTCGATTTTTGGCAGATGCTGACCCTATGGTTACCCAACAGTCTAAGCAACGAAATGCCTTGAAAACCATTTCATGATTTTGTCACTCCCGAACTATACCCTAAGCTCACTATAACTAATAGATCACACTGAATGTGAATTTTCAAGTATTAGATTCCCGATGGATAGTATTCAAGGATTGTCCGAAAACTATACAAGTTTGCTTGAAAATGTCAGGACTTTCAATTTCTTGTTATTAAAGACAGACATTTGAATCGTGGGTCTAATTTATTATGATTGTGTCCTATCAAGTTTAGAAAATCACCAGCCAATGAATGTGTTTCAAAGATCTATAGATCTCTACCACTACTGTATACCAATAACTACTACTGATAACCAACATTATTGTAACATATAACGTACACTCTCCCTGATACGTCAATAATCTAGAAAATATTGTCAAAAATAGTTTTTTATAAAAACTATTGATGCTTTAAAAAATAATGATCTACCACGAAGTAAAGCAGTGAAGTGGGGATCTGTAACTTAGTGTTTTTTTGAAAAATATCACCCATTCTTCTCAATAGGCTACGTGTAACCAATTACATTTGAATGAACTCTTCTACGGTGCTTAAATATCTTCATACTTTAAAAATGTACTAGATGTATAAAATAAATAAACTCTCATTAATCATTTCCGAGAGAATGGAAAAGTCACAGAACTTGAATAATAAAATACTTTAGATTCTTTCTAGAAATAGAGTAGCTGTCACTCACGAATGATTGATAACTGAACAGATATTAGCATAGCAGTCTCTTAGTTTAATAGCTGATGTAGTGGATTGGTAAAATAAGTAAACCATCTACTTTGTTAGATTAGTACTAGCTGTCTACTGTACTCCTATCTATAGAATGTTATTAGCTCCTATATTATTTTTATTCAGTAAATCTGACTTATTAATACACTTTTTTACACATTATTGTATAATAATACACTATGCTCTTGGAGCTGTGTAAATAAATACCATGACATTCATCTTTGTTATGAAAGCAAACGCTTTTCCAAATCTAGTTTCCTAAATCCAAATATAATATGAGACACAAACTTTCTTGGATTTAATCCCAGTTGAAGACACCGATTTTTGACCGCAATAGCCACACCTGTCTTTCGGAGGAGATGTAATGTCCTCGGTCCCGACTGCCTAAAAAGCAGTAGTAATCTCTCATCATCACCTCTTATTACCCACGCGCTTCCTTAAAGCACATGTGGGCATCACCATCAGAAAAATAAAACAAACTTGTGATAAAATGATGAATGGAAAAATCCAAACCATTACATATTTACTATAAAAAACTATTTGGAACACATTGAAGAAAATCAATATTTTCTATTATTCTCCTGTTGGATTTATGGTTTCGAAATTGATTTGTCTGAATAATCACAAATCGTCTCACAGCTCACAGCACAATCACATAAATACGACCACCCTGTCTCACGGAGTAGACGATTAGCCGTCGGTCCCGACTACCTAAAAAGTAGTCATCATCTCTCTCATTACCCACGGACAGGCCTTAGAGCCCATGTGGACATCATCCTTAGAAAAAGTGTTCCAATTAAAGTATATACTACATACAGAAAGTATGTACTTGAATATTATAATGTAAGTTGCCTACTTGAACTTGAGTTGGGTGACCATTGGTGGTTGGCATGGGTTGGGTTTTGGTTGGGGGTGCGGGCTTAGTTGTCATGCTAATCTGTTGCTTTGCGGCGGGCGGCGCGCGGGCTCCCTAGGCGGACCACCTTGTGTTACTCTCCCTGGCGAAGGGTCGCCACTAAGCTCGGAGTGAAGTAAGTCCAAACCTCAATCTTGCTTCGCTTTGGCTCCTCTCTATCTCTTTTCATCATCAGCTAGCGCTACATCTTGCCTTACTCTGTCTCTATCTCTCTCACGTTGCACCATCTCACCGTCACTGTTATTATAAATCCTTCTCATACAATCTTTCTCTGTCAAGTATCGACATTTAAGGCCCAAATTCACCAAAAACGATAACTTGGTTATAGCGGCAGATTGTTCAAATGGGTGCTGTATTTTCAACCAATAAGTTTATTAGTTTCTGTGAAATGAATAAATAAATAATATAATTCTTTGCTGGTTCAGAATCAAACCTAGTTTTCATTTTTGGTGAATTCAGGTCTAAGATGTTGTGTGTGCGTGTGTTTGTTACATGCGTTTTAGTGTGAGTGATGTTAATTATTAATACTAAATATATTTTGTGTGTTTGTTAATTTGTGTGAATGATGTCAATTATGATGTAATTTATAAATATCATTACTTTGCAGCTTTGCAAAAGGAAGCAGCATGCATTTTGGAAATTTTGTGTTGTTGAAATTTCATTTTGAATAATACTGTGTTAACACTTACTGTACCCTTATCTCATCTGTTATTTTTATAATCATTGTTTCTAATGTTTTTTATGTTTTCAAAATGAAACTCTTTTTTTCTTTACGGTGAATTGACTAACCTTTTGTTTTTAATAGTACTTTACTTAGCACTAGAATCTTCTTGTTATTAGATTTTAAGAATACATTATGTAATTTGTTAAAGACTACCAGCATAAGTGTTCATGAACTATTATCGGATAAGAGTTAAGATTGCTATCTTATTTTGGTATTTGTACAAGCAATAGCTTAATTGTTTCAGTCTGGAGAAGCTTCAAAATTAAGAATACAAGCTCTTAGAAGGCAATGAACTCTCCATCACAATAAATTTATTGAAGAGTTCTCTACCTGGAAATATATATTTCACTTCAAATTAGTTAATAAATCACGAAAGTACTCGCAATAAATACAATTTTATCGAATGGAAGAAGTTTATATAGTAAAATAACATTTTGAGCATGATTGTAAGCTGTAAACAATCCGATGTTATCTTCCAATTTGGTTCATGATATTGTATCGTTTGTTATGCAACTCAATACTTCAAGTAATTTGAATCCATTCACTTTGGAAATATTGAAGAAACCTTTTCAACCTACTTAGACTTTCATCTGTTTCGTTTTTCGGGTATTAGAATTTGAGCCTTGTGCCTGAATTTGGTTATCTACATTCACATTGATTAAGGAATGTCTGTTCAATTTCATCCTTATTTTCTCAAATTGCATTATTTCTTGACATGCGAGTTGATGTAATAATATACAGTATTTTCCAACTTTAATCTCCAATTTTAATTTCATTTTCTATTGTTAATGTATTTTTGCTCTAATGTCTTTGTAGAGTAAAGAATCAAAATTATTAGCTCTCTTCTCCTTTAAACCATCAGCTTCCAAACCAATATGGTTTATTAACAGCTACCTCTTAATGGAGTGCTCTCAGGGTTTTAATAATAAATCAACTAGTCAATCTTCTGGAAGTCAATAAAATAATGTATAAACCTTGTCTTCGTTATTTTTTTCGAAGTAAATACCAAACAGATTAAGGAAATCCTGAATCAGTAGTGAAGGGAAATACTACCTGAAATTTCTCTAAACTTCCTAAAAATACTTCAACTAATATTGTCTTATTCAATTTTGAACCAATATTATCTGTAAAATTTTACTCAAGTTGGATGATGTAATAAACACTAATTTCCCATTCACTTTACTGAATGTTCTCATCCATCATTATCGTTACTGTTCTTTTTCATTAAAATCTTTTTGAGTTTGCTGATTGATGTTAATATGTGTTTTTAGTCTCTCATTAAGTAAAATCTTTTGTACCTCTGCCAGGATTGAACTTCAGTGTGAGATAACCTTTGGTTCATTCATATATTGCAAAAAATATTTGTGAAAGAAAAATTGAAATTCGAAACGTTCTATCATTTTCTGAATGAATGGTTCCAATTCCAAGAGTTGTACTAAAAATAGTTGAAACATGATTAATACCTTATGATTAAATTTTTGTTTTGAATTTTTTATTCCCTTTTACTCATTTGAAACAGTTTTTGACATTATTTCATAATAGATGTACATAAATATTTTACATACATACTATCAATTCTTCAATAATGCTGTCAACTTGTGATTATCATTGTAAGGATACTGAGGTTTAATCCTGGAAGAATCTTGTTCTTTACTTCTTCTTTGAATTACAATTTTTGTTATGATAGTCTATGACCCATAGGATGGAGCCGCTACGGTGAGTTCCATGTTTGAAAACTCTTTCAAAAGATTGAATAATCTGTTTTCTGTTTAATAAACAACTTATGCCAATCAATTTTATCTATTTCCCTGTAGCTCTTTTCGGGGTATAATCTTTTTTCCGTATTCCTTTCAGGTCTTCTTGTTCGCATTGTGTAGAATTTACCTATAACTTACTTTCTTAAAAAAAACTTGAATTATCTAACTTTATCTGCAAAATTGAAAGTTTTCGTGTTGTTCCATGGTATGTAATGTTTAAATAGTTTCATAGTAGGCCTAGTAATAATTCAATAGTATTTAAGCTGTTAATGGAAGATTAATGTTGAATACAGTAACTACATCATAATGTATTGAAAACCTAATTGAAAATTTCAGTGAAACATACCGTACTTTAATACATTAAAGACATGCTACAATAGTGTAGTACACATAGAATGTGACATCAAGATTTTTTCGTCTTTTGAAAGAGATTTCATATCTGCTATTGATGCTTGTAAATAATCCTTGTGAATTATTTTGTATTAAAATAGTATTATAATATTATTCATTTTTTCGAATTTCCTCTCAAGCTCATTTCTGTCTTATTCACTCTATTTTCTCTTGATCTATTCTTCAGATCCAAGAATCGTGCATCTTGAATAAAATGTAGGGAATGAATTATTGTATTTTATACATTCTAATATTAGAAAATATCGATATTTTAGCATTTAATATGATATATTAACATTTATATATGATATATTAACATTTCTGATATTTTTCTTTTCAATTATTTTTCCAAGTTATCAATATAGATGTTTTTTGTCGAGGATTGAGATAATGATGAGTAGGCTATGTACTTCAATAATTACAGAATCCAGATAGATATTGAAATTAAAGATGAACAGAAAGTCTCTATTCCTAAAGAGTGATAATTTGTGC
This sequence comes from Sogatella furcifera, assembly GCA_017141385.1. Classification (NCBI taxonomy): domain Eukaryota; kingdom Metazoa; phylum Arthropoda; class Insecta; order Hemiptera; family Delphacidae; genus Sogatella; species Sogatella furcifera. The sequence continues at coordinate 17,014,789 of CM029546.1, forward strand.
TCAACTTGATGAGAAGCTGTTTTATTTATAAGTGGAATGAATTTTATTTGAATTATTACCTTTAACATCTAATTAAAATTAATCAAGTAATTTTTCACATTTTTTGTTATGTGTAAATGTATGTTACACTGTAAATAGTTAATTCATAATCACAATATCAGTGAACTAGATTGGACTGAGGAATATTAATGTAGATACTGTAATGTAAAAATTAAATTTTCCAATCGCTATATCAATAATTGTAATAATCTTGGATCTGAACTAAATTTCTATCATGAACATTTCATATCTCGATGTGAATGTGCTTTTTCTCTTGTATAATGCTTTTTTCATTCCTCAATGTTGTGTTTTGCGTGTTGATGGTTTTTATCCATTCATTACTTACAATGCATCTGCTTCTGGCAGTTGCATGATATCATTCTATTGATAAATTTATCTATTTGTACTAAAATTAACTATTTTGCTTTCAGGTTATGTGATGAAATATAATCGAGTATTGCACTGTTTAATAGTTTTAAGCATAATATCATGCATCTTGATTCATGGGTTTAGATAATTGAACATGTTTGTATCATATCGTTCGTCTTATTCTGATTTGCCTCGCTTTAACTGTTGAGTTTTGTTCTGAATGGAGATGTGCTATTCAACCAATTATTTAAAAGCTTAATGTCGTTGTTCCGGTGCATCAGCTAGCTTGAATTGAAGTGAAATTCAGGTATTTGAACACGTAGCCAAAACTCCACGTTGATGACAACAGTTAGAAATAATTGGGTGTGCTTCTACAAAATCGTGGATTGAGTAAATTATATAAAGTAGGTTCTAATTGTCGTCTGTGCTGGTGTCTCAATTCCATTTATTATTTGGAAATTATTAAAATTTTGAAACGTATAATTTCAATGAATAGATATTTAAGTGTACTAGAATGAGGTATTCAATCTCTTATTATACTAATTAAATATAATTCCAATGATTGTAAACACTTCAGCTCCTAACATTCATGTATCATTGATCAATTAAGATTACATGACTCGAAAAATATTGATTACACCACATGACTCGGAAATTATTGATGTAGTTGGACCGTCTCCGAGTTTTTCATGTGAAAAATTGAAAATGTTGACATTTTCTTCCTATCCGGGACAATTTTGTGTGTCTTTTTCAAATACATGTTCTTACGATCTCAATGAACCGTTTAAAACAATACAATCTCGTACACCACCTTTTGCAGGAATCGGCCTTTCCAATTTATCTAATTACTGGACTATTAAGAAAACGAGAAACTCTTATACGTGTAGCATTACTTTTCAATTTTTCAATATTGAAATCTTTGTTGAACAATTCTAGAATATAAAGCTATTTGGAAGCTTATAATTTGATAAAATTAATTCACACAACTTCAATGTATTGTTTGAATTTATGATAATGCATTAAAAATGAATAGGCTTCGTAGTAATGAATACAAGTACAGTAATGGAATGAGAAAATGTTTTTTATCGTCAATCTATTATCGGTACAATATTACAAATACAGTAATAATATTGAAATTTTTTCATGATAATTTTCTTGTGTTGTAAGGAAACTGGAGAGCTTTGCTCGACTGACTTTAAATTTCACAGATACTATCAACTTGAGTTTCTTAGAACTCTGTGATCGACCAAAACCTATATAAAATGTCTCTAAAATATATATTTGCTATTGGAGTGATAGTTTCATTAAGGTATGAATTATCGTTCAAGAGAGTTTTATTGTAAAGGTGTTTAACTTGAAAAAGGAAAATCGACAAATAATCGCCAAAAATAGATTATTTGGAAATTAAAAAATTAATATTACTGATTGATATTTAGTAGGAAAGATTTTGATAGAACTTTATTGTGCTGATTCATCATGCTATACAAAGGTTCATGGGAACATTTTATTTTTACGATTATTTTATTCATATTATAACTTCACCATTAGCCGTTAATATTTATTCTATTTCCCGTGTTTGATTTTCTGTTTGATTTTCCAGTCAAATAATCAATGAGGAGAAAGACGATCACTACCATCATGCACAGCATCATCATCAGGAGGGCATCAAGTAAGTTTCTCGTATCAATCCATTTCATTCGATAATCGTTTATTTTATGTTTTCAATACAGTATTATACGTATTCTATTCTATTTGTAAGCAAGCAAGATATGATTATGTCTATGATTGTACTTAATAAATAATATTAACAATTGCTGGTTTTGAACAATAAGAATTGTTTTTGATTAAGTGATTCATAAAATAAGATTCCAAATGAAATATGGACATTTAAATTTATATTGATTATATTATTTGGACTCACTAGTATTAATAAAATATAATGCTACTTGCTTACAATAATAAATTATAATGTTATTTAGGGGTACTCGCTTGGCTGCTCAGGAACATTTTGTGATTCATCTAGATACATTGGCTTACCTGACTCTCCTTGCTGATATCTCTTTTCGCGACTTTAATATTTTAATTTAAAAATTGTTAAATTAAAAATTTTCTTCTAAAAATCGCTATTGTTCAGAAAGTTGTGAATCAGCAGTTTGTTCGATTGAATGACAAATTTAATTAGGACATTACGCGAAGTGAATTACTTCGGAATTTATTCTATGCAAGGGAAGCATAAATCGGTCGATTGTTTAAACGCGGCCGTTTCTGTTCAACCGCGGTCGTTCGCGTGCGCGAGTGATTACAAATGTTGAGTGGATAGCTGCAAAACGCTTTATTTCGGTCATAGAAAATTATGGCTGATAATAAACTCGTCCATTCACCCAAATTAACGGCTATTCCAGAGAGTAGATATGATGATGGAACTGTTAATGAGAAAATAGAGTCGTTAGACACCAAGAGTGAAAATTTTTCATCAGCTGTTCAGTGTTCACCCGAAAAATATTTAAAAGTTATTGGTATAAAATCAGCACATGAGCAGGTTCTCTACAATGCTTGGAAGGAATCTGAGCAGAAGCAGAAAACTGCCGAGGAAGAAAAAAATCAACTGATTGCAAGAATTGAAAATCTTGAAGCTAGGCTAGTCAGTATAGAAGGAGAAAAATCTTCGACGAAGCAGGTTATATACGAAACGGATGACAAAAATCTAGCAGAGGAAACTGAATGGATCAGGGCTCGCAGTAAGCGTTCAACAAAGAAGAGAAAACTATTCTATTCTCCTCCAATGGATTCTTCATCTTCTGCTCCAAACCAGTCTGGAGTTCAATTCAAAGATCAACAGAATGGAACCGCAGCTTCAGAACAGTTGTCAACGGTCAAAAAGAAGATTCCACCTCTTCCCCCAGTGATAATTGAGAATGTAAAATATTTTCAGACAATCTACGAGGAAATAAACAAAATTGCTAATAATGAATTTTTCAGCTTCAAAGTGCTGAATGGAAACTCACTAAAAATCAACTTTACAGCGGAAAAAGTGCCTAGAGAGATAACAAAATGGTTGAATGAAGCTCGTCACCCTTGGTACTCGTATGAAAAAAAAAACAAACGAGACCAATAAGAGTGATGGCCAAGAAGCTGCTCAGTTCTTGTGAACCAGAAAGTATCGTGGCTGACCTAAAAAACAGAGGATTTGAAATATTGAATGCTGTGAATAAACTGAAATGGAGGACCAAGGAGCCACTTAACATGTTTATCTTATCATTCAGCAATGACGAAGATGTTAAGAAAATTTATGAAATGAAACATATTATGGGATGTAATGTATAATGTATATACGAGATAAAATTGGATGATAAATGTAGCCTACTGTAATGAGTACAATATAGTACATTTTATGAAATGGTCTGCATGGGCAATTAGTGCCTGTGCGTAAACCAGAGTTCCTACCAGATCATCAAGAGAGGACGGAAACTATTTTGATGCATTCAGTATAGCTCATTGATTCAGTGAATGTTGGACGTTGTTAGATATTAAATTATTAACAGTGTGGTGCATACAGATTATACGAACAAGCAATCATAGGTTGTTAAAATTAAGGAATCATTGGTTATTATTGGTGTTATAATTTGTTGTGATAATGTTCTCTGCATTATCTACTCCAAGCTGTAATAAAAATTTCTTCAATTTCAATTTGAATAAGGATTTTGAGACGTCATGAAATACTATTTGGTGTGGAAAGTGGCGGGCTAAATTTCGGAATAAAACATGTGAGACATAGAAGGAATTTGTCTGAGATAAAGACCTCTGGAGGGGAATAGTTGCAATACCAGTGTTTAGAGCATACCGCGTTTGGTGCGCATGCGTCACAGACCGAACAGTCAGAAATGAATCGACAGTTAAGAATTATGACATGGAACGCCAATGGCCTACAACAGAGAAAAGAAGAGCTGGTTGCAGCACTCCAAATTAAGAAAATAGATTTATGCTTAATTTCTGAGACTCACTTTACAACACAGTCATACATGAGACTCAGAGGTTACAAATTGTATCATACTACACATCCCCACAATACAGCTAGAGGGGGTAGTGCAATAATAATAATAAGAGATGGTCTAGAACATTATGAAAATACACCCATTCAAACTGAAGAATTACAAGTGACAACAGTAACTGTGGAAACTAGAAGATTCAAATTCATTGTAGCAGCCATTTACAGCCCACCGAGACACAGTATAACCAGTCAACTTTATAAGGAAATGTTTGATCACCTTGGAAATAGATTTATTATTGGAGGAGACTTCAATGCAAAACATACAAGTTGGGGTTCAAGATTAAACACTCAAAAAGGGAGAAATCTGTACCAAGCTGTCAATGAAAGGCAATGTGCTGTAATGTCATCAAATAGACCCACTTACTGGCCAACTGATAGAAATAAATTACCTGATTTGATAGATTTTTTTGTAATTAAGAATATTTCATTGAATTACATGGATATAGAAGAATGTGAAGACTTGAGCTCTGATCATACTGCAATAACCCTTATAAAAGGAGATACCCTTGTCATGAAAGAAAGTAGTTTGAAACTAGTCAATAGGCAAACTGATTGGGAAGCATTCCGAGAACTCTTACAACGAAAAATAGATCTTGAAGTAGAGATAGCAAGTGCTTATCAACTAGATTCTGAGGTTGAACAATTCACACGAGATATTCAGGAAGCAGCTTGGGATAGCACTCCACATGCAACACAGAAAATAAGACCAAGCTGCTCATATTATCCAAGTCACATATTTGAACTCATTCATGGGAAAAGAGAGGCAAGGAAAAAGTGGCAACAAACTAGAGCACCAATGGATAAAACCCACCTGAATTTTCTTGTTAAGAAGCTGAAGGAGAGCACCCAAAAGCACAAGGAGGAAATGACTAGTGAATATCTAAGAAACCTTAGTACTGATAAGATCTCAGATTATTCACTTTGGAAAGCAACGAAATACTTGAAAAAGCCCTATATTCAAGAAACTCCCATAAAGCAGAGCAATGGTGAATGGGCTAGAAATGATGAGCAGAAAGCTAAACGATTTGCAGAATATTTAGAAAACGTCTTCCAGCCACATCAATGTCAGAGTGAAGAAGATAGAATTGAAATGGAAGAAGCACAGGCTGAGGGAGAAATTCCACCCTTGACAATAAATGAACTGAGAAAGATCATCAAGACAGTCAGTTGTAAGAAAGCTCCAGGTTATGACCTCATAACAGACGAAGTTGTGAAAAAAATCCCAGAAATAGCATTAAAGAAACTCTCTCTTCTCATTAATTTTTCCTTGAAGCTGAAATATGTGCCTTTGTCGTGGAAGGTGGCTGAGGTCATAATGATACCCAAAACAGGTAAACCCCCACATGATGCAGCATCATACAGACCTATCTCCCTATTACCAGTCATGGCAAAGATCTTTGAAAAAAGCCTGCTCTCCAGATTCGAACCCATAATAGAAAGTAGAAAACTCATCCCTGACCATCAGTTTGGCTTCAGAGGCAAGCATTCAACAATTCAGCAAGTGCATAGGATAACTAATATCATTGAAAAATCTTTAGAAGAAAAGAAATATTGTTCAGCTATCTTTTCAGACGTTGCTCAGGCATTTGATAAAGTGCGGCACGAGGGTCTGAATGATAAATTATAGCATATTCTACCACTGCAATAATAATAATAATAATAATAATAATAATAATAATAATTTATTTGTCCAAGAACAATAACAAGATTGCATAAGACATAGTCATTTCATTTGAACATGGTAAAAATAATTCTAAAATGGTCTAATAAACCACTTTACAGAATACATCTAAACAAATGATTTTTCATAATATTCATACAAACTACAGACGGGATTCTTGACTAGAAAGTTACATATATATTTTTTTTAAACTTCATAGAAGGATAATTTCTTATTTCTAGTGGGAGATGATTGAATAGTCTGATGCCTACATTTAGATGGCTCTTTAAAGTCCTTGATAGTCGTACTTGTTGGATATGAACATTATCACGGTTTCTAGTCTGGTATTTGTGGATGCTTCTGTTACTGACCAGATTTGCCTCCTGGGACTGAACACTCATTAATAATTTATATATGTACAGACTTATAACTGTCATCACTCCAGTTTTGACGAAAAGTGGCTGACAGTAAACTCGTATGTCCGAATTTTTTATAATTCTTATTGTTTTTTTTTGTAATACTAGTATCTCTGATGTTCTTGCAGAATTCCCCTACAAAACAATACCATAACTTAATATAGAGTGAAACAGAGCATAATAAATAACAAGAAAATAACTTTCAGGTACATGGAACTTTAACGTTTTTAACAGATAAATAACTTTGGATAGTTTAACAAATACTGCTTCTACGTGGACACTCCAGGTCAAATGATTATCAATCTGAACACCTAATAGTTTGATTTTTCTTACATATTTTTCTGGTAACTTTGGTAACTTTAATCTAGTGTTAAGAGAATAAATTGACTCTTGTGTTTTTGCCTCATTAATAACAAAACTATTAGCTCTAAATCATAATATAGCTTGATTTAATGTTACACTTGCAGTTCTGTTTATAGTTTGTAAGTCTCTCTCACAATTTCCCATCGAGGATAATTGAGGTTATTTTGCCGGTGGAACTTCCTTTTGGGACTTCCCACCAAATATGGCATACGATAATAATAATAATAATAATAATAATAAGTCTCTACCAATGGAAAGAAATGTAGTATCATCTGCAAACATAGTAGTTTTTGAGAATGTGACACTATCAGGTGAATCATTGACCATTACCAGAAATAATATTGGTCCCAACACAGACCCTTGAGGCACACCTAATTCAATATGAGAAGCAGATGATTTGATTGCATTCACGTCTACTGTTTGATATCTCTCATGCAGATAGGACTTAAAGAAATCAAGACAAACTCCATGTATTCCCAGGTGATTTAGTTTTTGAAACAGAATTGAGTGATCTACAAGGTCGAATACCTTGCTCAGGTCACATGCTGTAACCTGAGCAAGACATCTATCTTCAAAAGCTTGGATTATATCATCAATAATGGTGAGAACTGCTCCTATAGTATTTTTACCTATTCTGTAGCCAAATTGAAAACTATTTATCAAATTGTGTCTGTCAAAGTAGGCGCAGATTCGAATTTTAACTATATTTTCAAAAACTTTACCAAAAATTGTTACTATTGAGATTGGGCGAAAACTTTTTAGAGTAGCCTGTCACCACTTTTTTTTAACAAAGGTACTAATCTTGAAATTTTTAATTTTGATGGGAAAACTCCTTGTCGTAGACACATATTCTTACAATAAGTAATTGGAACAAGAATAGACTCACTCACAAAATGTGATTGGAAATGTCAAATATGTCTTTACTTTTTGAATCTTTCATATTTGATATCACCATATACACGTCCGCACATGTAACCTCACTCCATTCAAAACTGCCTAAAAACAGTCGTTAAGTCATGTCAGAGGCCCTGAAATTGATCAGGAGCGACCTGAAAACTCTGACACCAGACCTGAGCCAGCCAGGTTACACGAATATTATTATTATTATATTATTATATTATTATATTATTATATTATTATATTATTATATTATTATATTATTATATTATTATATTATTATATTATTATATTATTATTACTCCATTCAAAGTTTTCTTGAGGGGATGGTAGATGCTGTAGGAAGTCCATTGCCGTCAATTGAGGTCGATCAATTGTTTCTTGCCTCCTGGACAGATGATACGTAGTAACGGTTGAATCTTCTGGTGAAATCGTGATGTTTTGGGACTTGGATGCACCATTTCTCACAATATGCCACAGTACTAAAATCCTACCTTTCAGATAGATTCTTCAGAGTGAAACAAGGAAATAGCTATTCAAGACTAACACCAATTAGAGCTGGAGAACCACAAGGAAGTGTATTGGGCCCTACCCTGTATCTACTCTTCACCAGTGATCTTCCTGTGCCAGAAGATAATACAATTGCAACCTTTGCAGATGATACAGCTGTCCTAGCAGTTTGGGAAACAAATGAGGAAGCAACAAGGAAAGCACAGCTGACAATAAATCGGATAGAGAGATGGACTAGAATGTGGCGGATTAAGTTGAATGAAAGCAAGAGTACACACATTGTTTTCACAAATAGCCAGTATGTGTATCGCGAAATCAGAATAAACAATGCAGTTGTACCTTTTGCCAATGAAGCCAAATACCTGGGAATTACATTAGATGCAAAACTGCGATGGAAAGCGCATGTGAAAAAAAGAAAGTGGAATTGAATATCAAATATTCCAAAATGTATTGGATGTTGGGGAGAGATTCTACCCTATCAACCTACAATAAAATATTACTCTATAAACAGATTCTTCGACCTGTTTGGTTGTATGGTATTCAGCTGTGGGGCTGTGCTAGGAAGAGTAACATCGATATAATTCAGAGATTTCAGAACAGAGTATTGAGGAACGCTGTCAATGCTCCATACTTTGTTAGAAACTCAGATCTCCACAGGGACCTTCAGTTAGAAACAATTGAAGTTATGATAGCAAAGGCCGCCAGAAATCATGAAGAGACACTTCACAACCACCAGAATATTCAAGCTCTAAACCTCGTTGACAATTCTACAATGTTGAGGAGACTGAAAAGGAAGAAGCCTATAGATCTTGTGTAATGTAAATAGTGTGATTGCAGAAGTCAGAATGTGTAAAACTAAAAGTGTGTGATTATTGTTTAAAATATTTAAGAACATTGCTCAGTTAGAGTTGCAAAGGAGAAGGAGGATTGACTTTGAAGATCTTCTTTAGTGTGAAATTGCTGTGTTAATTTAAGATAGAACTGAACTGTTCATTAGCCAAGTGCTAGATTGCAGTTGAAATTCATTAAAAAAAAAAAAAATACCTGTCCGATGAAGGTAGGGGAGGGTTGGCCACAATTAGACAAAAATTATGTTTCTATTTTTTTTTAATTTTTCTATTGGATGTACGCTGTTCAGAGAAGTTTTAAACAATATTTTGGAGTATTGCACACATTTTCCTGGTATTTCAAATATATTTTTCAGGTGGAAATAATAATTATTGATGTTTTAAAAAACACTTGCAAGTGCCTTATTGTGGCCCAGGTATGGGCCACTATGAGACAACCTAAAAAATAGCCCCTAGTAAATTATTCTGACTAATAATATACTTGATTATGATCAAATATGAATCATACAAAATTTATATAAATTTATATTGCCTTGGTTGAAGGTTTAGTCACATTTAGCTGAATTTATTATTTGATAAAAAGATATTTGCTACTACCAGATGATTTTTATAAAAAACTCAATAGCTGACATAGCTACTATCATAATCAATAGCAATTTCGGTAGTAACTATCATCTATTGAGTTATTTTACCGAAAAACAAACTGATAGTAGCAACTATCTACCAAATTTTATGTCTCATTGTGGCCCAAAATGGTTTGTCTCATTGTGGCCCAAAGCACATTTTAAATTTTTTCTATCTTTAAAACTTATTTGGAGCTTAGAAACGTCGTTCTTACTCCATCATTACATCATTAAAAAACAAGGCTTTTTGGCTATCTAATAATAACTGAAGAATTTCAACTTATCTGGGAGTATTACTCAGTTGAAAAACGTAAAAAAAGTAACTTCAACTGCCCAAAAACAGACTTTTGTGATAATTATCACAGAAGCTGTGATAGTGAACTTCCAAGTGGATCTGTTGATTGACGTAAGCTTTTAAAAACTTCCACCACAGTTTTGGAGCTGTCAAGCAGCTCTGAATAGGAAAAGTGTTAAAGTCTCATTGTGGCCCATGTCTCAACGTGGCCCACTCTCCCCTACTACTCTTTCCAGTCGCTCCCTTGACACACAGATTTATCCTACCCGGACTGTGGTAGCCTGTGATATCAAGAAATACAACTGTCCAGAAAGTAGCCTAAATCAGACAGGGAGACTTTACTATGTCTCTTCGAAACGGAATCAATAAGGAACACTAACAAGACCAAGAACTACCAAAAATTTGGAGTTTATAAATGGATGAGTCTAAGGCTGGAACGTGTGCCCTCATGGTCACTTCACGTTCATGCCCTTGGTGAGCCAATGTTTACATAATAGAATATATCATGTTTACTATCTTTCGAACGTTTGTTATTTAATACAAAATAAACTAATTTGAATAACAGTCAGTCTAAATTCTTTCAATAATTGATTTTTGATCGAATATATAATTTTTAAACTCAAGTGATGTGCATTCATCACATATTCCATTGTCTGGTAACATTCACATCTAATTGTAGAATAAGCATACAAAGACTTGATTTTTATCACTTTTTGTGAAATGTAGAATAGTCAGAGTGCTGAATTCTAAAACAGTCAAAACGCCTAAAAAATGAGCAATAGAATAATTGAAAAGTTTTATAAACTTCCATATATATTTCACGTTGATTAAATAATATTATGCTTCGAATGATGATGATAATGATAATAACCTCGAATGTGTAGTAATATAGAAGTTGAGATAAGGTGAGATAATATAGAAGTTTGTGTAATTGAATATCATTAAATGTAATAGACTGTCAAATGGGTTTAAATCATTGAGTATATTTTATAAAATAACCATTGAATAAAATAGATACTGATAGAACTTGAGTGTGCTGATGCGTTATTCTAATTATTGAATTCTTGAATTAATTCCAGCTCATCAGATGAAACTGCCTCGGTCACATTCGAATTTCTGGATGAAAGTAAGTGTTTGTTTGAGACACGTAGTTGAGTGGTTGATGGATCAACTCCGTCTGAATAGAAGTATCCTAATTTTATTCCATTCCTTCTCATCTTGAGAAAATACTATGAGTTTAGACTCTTATTAAATGTTTTCACCCAGGAAAATCCTCCAAAGATTGATTAAAGTAAGTTTGATTTGATATTTGAATTTGTCAAAGAGAAGATAGTTGATCGAAATGTTAAAAAAAACAGGTATCATGATTTGGATATTCTCTTGATTAATTAATTTACCATCAATTAGTATTAGGCTTTTATCTGTCTGTCACAAATAAATAGAATGTAATATATAGCAAAGCATAATTATTGTTCATCTATAGTTGTTTTAAAAATGTTTGAATCGAAGTTTAATTATTCAAGGTTTACTAATCGTAATTGATTCCTGCTAATGATCACCCACAGATTAATGTCAGTATATAATATGATTGAATCAAAGCATCGAACTCAATATTGCTTAAAAATAATTTCTCTATAATTCGTTGATCCATATTTTTGAATCACAGATATGGAATGAATAATTCAATCTTTTTAAACTTTGTAATTGTTTTTTTTCAGGTCCAGTTACAGCGCATGATCTTGACACAGATCCATTCCTTGGTCTTCAGGATGAAGAACCTGACTCGTGGAGTCCTACAGTTAGCAAGGATGTGAGTTCTCAAAATCTTGTGATTTTTTTCCTGGTATTCATCTTTATTTAGACATTTTACATCTTAAATCAGTGTACAACAGGCTTTTAAGCCCGAAACTGTTCCTCTATAGTTTATACAAGCAAAACAAAAAGAAATTCATGTCATAAAATATTTCTAAAACACGGATTTCCACACTAAAGAACGCATTCTTCTTTGTAATCTAGAAGAAAACCGTTTCAAATTGAACGATAAGTTGTAATTGACAATAATGTCTGTCTGTAATTGATATTAATCCAACTTTCAAAATACAGTAGAGAATCTATAATCATCTCATCATGAAAAATAAACCTAAATCACATCCAGCATCCTTTGTTGATTGTCCAGAAAAACTTGAATTGATATTGTAAAACATTAGCATGTGAATAAGCGTTATTTAGACGTGCAGCTAAACACATGAATGAATGAATTCATTAATTTGCTAGCAAACGTTTATAAAACGAGAATTCACAAACTAGAAAGACAAAATTACATAATACAAAATTGCGTTTCTGTTTGCGCTGAAACAAAAAGTAATGTAGCCCAATTCATTGAATTATTTTATCTCACTTAAATCAATCTCTAATTATCTAAAATGATCTTGAATAACTTTTCACCATTTTAGATTGATTCAACACGTTTATCATTCAGTCTTGGTGACAGTATAACTTTCTCACTGGTTTAATAATTGTTTTGTGGTTCACAGATCACTAAAAAGCTGAAAGAAAAAGAGATTAAGCGTCAGGAACATATTTATGAATTCATCCTTACAGAAAAACATCATTGTCTGACTCTCAGGGTTATGCAAAAGGTTAGTAATTGCTGGAAAAGCCAAGCATTTTTAGTTATAAATCTTCTATTTTATTTATCAGCTCTTTATAAAATTCATGTAAGTTATTGGCTTTTCACAATACATATCTTCATTATTATAGATTTTTTTTTATAATCATAAGCTCGTAAGTTTTACATATCCAGGCTAACATGGATTCACATTTCTTGAGTTTCTCAAGAGTTTCTTTACACTCATTCTAATAAAAAGTATCCGTATGCCTTTCAATGGCGGGGAGACCCTTACGGGTAGATTCCACCTTGCCAATGAGTTCTCTGCCAAATACTGGTCACTCATCCAAAAGCACCCCTCAGTGTTCGTGAATGGCTTCATGATCATCAAGAAGCCACCCTCACCCAGTGGCTAATCACAATAATTGCATTAATCTCTCAGTATTGAAGATTGAAGACTTGAAAAATGATTATGAATTGATCATTGATGAATAAATAAAAACCAAGATTCAAGCAGTTTCGTGGTACATTGTTTGATCAAACTTATATTGCAGGTATTCGTCGAGGGCTTGGAGAAGTACTTCCAGTTAGGCCCAAATGTCAGTCGAATGTTTCCCCGTCTTTCCGATCTCACTGATATTCATTTAAGGTTCCTTCATCGATTAAGACAACGACAAAGGCAGGCTCCTGTTGTCGAAAATATTGGAGACGTTCTACTCGAGCAGTTCTCAGGTACTGAACTCTACTTAATTTGTGTAATTCTTAAGTGAAGTAAACCTACACCTTGAAATTATCACTTGCATAGTTGTAACGTCAGAAATTGAATGATGATAATTTTCATCTAACGATGGACGATTAAAATGTGATCCTTAATTATTGAAAAACTTATTCAATCAAGGATTACTTCCAAAAATTAGAATATTTTATTGTTTCTATTGAAGTAAGTATTAGATTGAATAATAGCCTTATTTTCCCGTTTTTTAATATTCTATGACATACATGCTTGATATTTCTTGAACTAAAGTAATTTGATGGTAGTTAACAGTGGAGATCTTACTGAAACTGAGAGCTCTACTCAACTATGGATCTTCATATTATGGAATCCAAGTTGATTTTTTTTAATAAGGAGGTGGTCATATTATACATGATTTCGATGCAAAATCCCAAGGGAAATTGTATGCCGAAAACCACACATCAAAATGTTAATTCGTTTAAAAAGTATTTAAATTGTTAATCAGAGATATCTACTAAAATCCAGTTAATATCTTAGAAACAAAGTAATTAATTAAAGTTATATTGTAATGAAATTCTATTGTGTTGTACAGGTCAAGGAGCTGTGCGTCTAAAAGCGGCTTATGGCGAATTTTGCAGTAGGCATAGAGACGCTGTAGATATTTATAAAGACTATTTACACCATGACAGAAGGTTTGGTGAATTCATCAAGCACTGCCAGGTATTTATAAGTTTTCAAAATCTTTCATTTACATTTCAGATTGAGAATCGTTCTTATTGTGAAATTATTAAATTTTGAAACTTTGACTTTTTGATTATTTCCATTAAATCTTCAGTTTTTCAAACTGAACTGGAAATTTTGATCTTTATGCAATTTTATCGTAAATTTTGAAATCGTTTTCAAAAATTGTGGATCAACAAACTTAATTTGAATCTCAGTAAAATTTTATCAATATATACCTGAATTTGGATATTTAAATCTTGATTGGGATAGAAGATGTATTGGGCGAATGTCTGTATTTCCGTTCCTTTTATTGTATAATTGTAATCGAATAAATAAATAAATATGTTTTAATATCTTTCGGAGGAGACGACAAGCTGTTGGTCCCGACTACCTAAAAAGTAGTCATCATCTCTCATCATCATCACCCCTCTCATTACCCACGCTCAAGCCTGAGAGCTCATGTGGGCTCCACCATCAGAAATCAAACAAACAAATAATTGTTTTTGTAGTTCAAAACTTGTCCTTGTCATTTAGAACATTACAATACTCTTCAAATAGCACCAGGTGGTGTCATTACTAGATCAAGCTATTGAATATGATTAAAACTATGATTCGCCTGTTTCTTGAAGGAGAAATTTAATTGTACTTTTCAATTTCACAGGCAAATCCTCTTCTGAAGAAGAAGGGATTCCGGAGTGTATACTTTTTGTGACTCAAAGACTGACTAAATATCCGCTGTTAATAGAACCTTTAATTAAGACTTCCAAAGATAATAAACTAGAACAAGAGAAACTCTCAAAAGCTCTAGCTCTTGTTAAGGTGAGTAAATTATGTTTCAGAACTTTACTCAATAATGATTCACCATGAAGTTATATTTGTAATTCATATCGCAATTTATTCTGGCTGATGGTTTTAATGAGCAATTCAATTTTCAAGTGTATACGAAATTTTCAGGTGTAGTTGAAAATTTTCAATTTTCAAGTGTAGACTTACGAAAATGTTATCACATCTATTAACCCAGGAATCACAGTAAATTTTGTAGCTTTCTCAGGAAAAAAGTTCTAAAATATATTATGGTTTTTAAAAATTTTTAGAATAGTTTTTTTAAGATTGTTTATGATAATTGTCGATGTAGGTCAGACGTAAATGTGTAATAAAAATATCGTGTGACCTTGCTGGCTAAGGTCTGGCTAAATCTGTTGAATACTACAATAAACCTTGTCTCTATTAGAATTTCAGAAACTTCCTCTCAAACAAAGCTAGCTTGCGTAATGAAATTGAAATAGTCTGTGATTCAATAATGATTCCGTCCTCATCTAACTTTCTTTCCAGATGTTGGAAATTATATTGGTGCATAATATTCAGTAATAATATACTTTTCAAATCTACATGATCGTACTATATCCAATTAATTAGTAGAAGGCTTTTGTTATCAACATGCTATTGAAACGGTCTATTGAATTCACCAATTATATACGGTATTATCTAATCCAGGTGAGCGGCTTGACTTGGTTCTCGCAAACGACAATTCTATTACATTTCAAATCCAATTCTAATTCTTATTTCATTAATAATACTAATTACATAATTAATCAATCGTTCATTTTCATTATTGTTGTATGGAGTCTTAAAATTATTCTTTTGTTTCTGCCAGGAAATACTAGTGGAAGTAGATGCCCAGGTAGCCGAAAAGGAGAAAGAAGATAGAAAACTGGAAATCTACAATAGAATAGAAGCAAAATCGTTTACAGTTCACAGAGGACTCAAATTCAAAAAATCTGATATACTCTCCAATAATAGGAGATTAAGGTTTGTTTCTTACTGTAACTGTTCTAAGAATAAATAGTATTTTTCATGGATCCCTTTCTGTTATCTATGATGATATTTTTAAATTTTCCATAAAATATATATCAGCTATGCATTTCGACTTCATCGACATAATAGTTGAATCAAAATTTTTAGTAACCAATTATAATTGATTCAAGATTCAATGTAATTTAAGAGTAATAATTATAATTGATAATTCCTACTTCAACTCTCTACAAGTCATGTAGAGTTGTAGACAGAAGGTATTTGTCTAGTGAAACAAGGATAATAAATCATCATCCTTTATCATTCTTATTCCTAGGATCTTGAAATTTACATTTCTATGGTATAGTTCACATGATAAGAATTTTTTTATTAAATTTATGCTTCTCTGAAAGTAGTTATAATTAATTTGTTTGCTCTCATGTTTCAGGTTTGAAGGAGTTGCGATGCTAATGCAGGGCAGAGGAAAAATGCACATTGTGCTTGTTATTGTATTGTCCGATGTTCTATTTTTCTTGATGGAAAATAATCACAAATATACATTCTTCACTCCTGACAATAAGGTAAGCATTAAAAATACTACTGGCTTTCTCATCTGGTGTTTTGAATAAAATGTGAATGATGAAAGTAAAAGTTCATCTATGAATAAACATTTTTTATGAGATAAAAAATTTGAATATAAAGTCTTTATTTTTGCTCTAATTGAATTTAAGAGCATCAAAACCCGTCTAAATATGTATGGCTCTTTACTCACAAGTCTCTTATCAAAAAAGAAAAACTTTCATAGTAGTTATCCTTACTTATTTTCTCTTAGGGCTACTTTATTCGTTAAAACTTTAAATAATTAAAAAATTTTTTATATTTAATAAATATTTAATTTTTAATAAATTATAATAATTAAATATTATTATATTTAATAATTAATAATTATTATTTATATATATTTTATATATATTTATATTTATATTAATAGTAATTAATAATTAATAATTAAATAATAATTATAATAATTAAAATTTTTTAAATAAGGGTATTTTGATTTTAATTGTTTAAAGTTTTAGTATTACTTAGTATGCTATGGTATCAAGAACAACAGTAAAATCTGTTATGAATGATATAACCACCAAACATTTGGAGAAAATCTGTAGATGCTTATTTGTAATGATGATGATTTGTCACATTTATTCATTATTCATTATTCATTATTTATTTATTATGATTTTTCAGGCTGGTGTCGTATCTCTACAAAAACTCCTAGTACGTGAAAAAGCGGGGCAAGAATCGAGAGGAATTTATCTGATATCATCTAATCCGACTGATCCAGAAATGTTCGAGCTCAAAGTTCACAAGCCCAAAGACAAGCAAGTCTGGATACAGGCAGTTAGGTAGGTACATAAATTTCTATCTCACTAATGCTTTATTTTTCTGGGTCTCGGTAGATTGGCATGTGAAAACGATACTCGCCTACTTTCAGGTTCCAGTCGGTTAAGGTTAAGGGAAATGATTTTTGAAATGTAAACTAGAAACTATAGATTGAAACCCGAATTTTGACAAAGAATAGAAAGATTAACTTAGAAACAGGAAGAATAGCGTATTGAACTAATGAAGATATAGAGAATCTGGTGGTATGAAAAGTATCTGCGAGGAGGTTTCATATCGCTTATCAATAAGGTATATGAACCATATAAGAAATGTAATGAATTACCATATAGTTTTTTTTAACTCACAGTGAATTTAGCCAATATTTTCTTATATTATTGACAAGTTTTCTCTTGTAACTATTGTTATAGTATTCCTTTTGAGAAATTTATCTGTTTATTACTCATAGACAACATCAGTAGCCTATTTAAGATCACTATAATACTTTCCAGTTGTAAATAAAAAGTCAACATGACTCACGCCTTCGATTGATAATAATTGGGAATCCCCTTTTACTATTCTTATCTTTTGTTGTCTAATCTTGCTATGATTTATTTTCTGATCACAGTATTGAAGATTATTTGCTATCTTTGATTATGAAAATTTCTAGTTTAATCTATACAGGAACCAGAATGTACAAGATCGTGATTATATAGAATCGATTATTTTCAAACAGCACTTGGTGTTGTTATCTGCTACAGTAGTGTCTTGATTCGATTGTTATTGAACTTATTTTGAAGATGTTTCGCTATAAGAGATTGATTTGGTAAAGGACTTAGCTTTTTATTTAGTTTCAATTAGTGCTTGATTCGTAAGAAAGAGGTATGGGATCGGTAGGTGAACTGGCTCTTCGGTGGGTCTGGGGGGTATTGGGGGTCTTGAATTGGAGCGTTTTTAGCAAATCTGGGCAATTTGTTGTAGCTTTTTTTATAAAACTAATAATACAATTTTAAAGAATAAATAAAAATCACAAAGCTTTTTTGGACCATTCCAACAACACTCTATAGTCTACATAAGGCCTAAATTTTCCACAAGTTTCAAAACATCCGGTTTAAGAATTACAACATGATGCAATTTTATTCAGAATAAAATTGGAATTTTGCAATGGAAGGATAGAAGGACCTCGCGCTGACGCCGCTTATAAAAATCCAGCTGAGACCTACGGACGGTACTTAATGCTTTAGCGACCACCTATAATTCTGAAGAGACTTATAGTCTCTTATAAGAGACTTCTATTATGTTCTAATATACAACGTTATTGAACATTTCAGAATCAGTGACTGACAAAATAAAAAATTTAAAAAACCGAACACGAAAAATTGTTGTTTCTAAAGAAAGTTTATTGGGAAAAAAGGTATGGGAGCGCCGCTCCCACGCGCTCCCCCTCAAATCAAGCCCTGGCTTTTAATTATTTTCAAGTGGGTTTATATTATTATAAATAACATTTCTCTCAGCTATGACTTTAACGGATTAAATTCTTAAAAATGATGTAGTTGTTCGATAATTAAACTTTAAACTTAGGGCTATTTAGAATAATTGATAAATAAAATAAATCAAATACCCTTTTTAAAAAACTTCAGAAGTATTATTTTACAGACATGTTTCGGGACATTGATAATGGGCTGAGTCCCGAAACATGCCTGTAAAATAATACATCTAAAGTTTTTTAAAAGTGGTATTTGATTTTCCATTTCATTTATCAATTAGTTGTTCGATATTACGGCTGATATCTATCCCTTCGCATGATAATTTTATTGTTAATGACGGCAGACTCTTTTTAGACGGACATTTTCATTGAAAAGATGTCAAATCTTAGTAGTATTTCAGGTGGTATTGTGTTAGTTATCCATATTGTATGTAATGATGTTAAAAGACAAACCGATAAAATTATATTAGTTGTCATTAATAAATTTTTAAAAAAATATCAAATATAAGAAGCTGGAAATTATATTCTTGAGATGAAGCAGCATTGGGATAGTTCGTAGCATTGTCATTAGCCAGCTGGACCATGTTCATATTCCCCCGGGCCATCGGTCAATAACAACTGCTGGAAGGGCAACACTTCTTCACTCTTTCATCCTTCTCTTTTATCTTTCTCATATCTTATTCATCTCTTTCATTCTCTCCTTTTTCTTCATCGTTGATTGTGGAGTGATTGATTGACCTATTATTAATTCTTATAATTGAGTGATTGAGTGTACTATTTTTCTATACTACTATTGCTTTGTCATAATTATTTAGTGAATGTTCGGGCCTTTTGCATTCTTGACTTACATATTGATGTCGCATTTCTAGGGATGCTGTTCAGAATTGTCCCGAGGATGATGAAGATGTGAGTCCGGCGTTCAGTTCTGAAGAAAGACAACGGCTGCTAGATGCGAAGCAATCACAAATACGACACATTGTCGGTAAGATCCTTTCAATGTCAACGACCATACTTCCACCGTTTCAGATGCATTGCTTGTATACAGTTATTGAATTAAATTATAGTCTCACATTGATAAATGTATTCGCAGATAGAATGTATCTCAATCAGAGGCTGCAGAGATCACAGCTAATAATTATTAATGAAGAGAGCATCATTGAATTTTTCCACATTTAACTTCAATTTTAAATTAGGATATAAGCGGCTAACTTTCACAGCTTCATTTTCTAATTGCTTTTCAATTCGATCAATAAAAATAAAGTATTACAATCTTTTTTCAACGATGAGTCGCTGTATGATGTAGTGATATATTGAATTGCCCGCTAATTCAAATAGCTGTAGTCATGTCATGGCCAAAAATTTGAACATGCTGATATTGAAACTCGATGTTCCAAGTTGAGAAAATTAAAGTGAAAAATGAATTACATGGAATATATCAAATATAGTCACTGGTTAAGTTGACTAGAGGCAGATAATGAATTCCGGTGAACACTACACTTGAACCAATAAGATCATAAATAATTTTTTTTTAATAAATAGAGTATCATTCCGATTTCATAGCTAATCGTATGTCTCATAAATTCACTGTCAAAAGCACTGAACAAAACGTAATACTAGTAAAATAAAATATAATCACTATTAATAAATTGAATACATGTTTTGAAATTCATGCAACATTCTTTTATATAGGATAAATTTAATAATATGAAACCTAACACTTGAACATTGATAGTTGAATTTGATTATTTTGTTTTTCTATTCATGGGTGCGATAGAGAGCAGTTTAGGAGTTGAAGGTATCGTAAATACCAGAAAGGAAGCATGCTGTAATCGACCGATTTACTTGATCTAACTCTTGCCTGAATACTTCTAGATGAGATGCGAAATGCTTCAAGAAATTATTCAATTAATAAAACGCTTTAAGCCTTCCATAGTGTTACATTTTTCTAGATTATTTGGAGTTATAAATATTCAGCTTGGCTTAAACTCTATCTAAACACTGAATAATACGAGTAATAATAATAATAATACTTCAACAGAAGCAGTTCTATGCATGGAGAACTGTAGAAATACTTCTAACAATAGATGTCGATTTCTGTATATCTTTTGCTATTCAAAGATATTCCATTAGGTGTATTCATTGTATTTGTCGTGTTTCCAACTCTTACTTATCACTCTTACAGATAAACACGTTCAACTTCTTCATAAATATTGTAAACATGTTGAATTTATGTTTATCAAAAAATCTCAATATTTTATTCTTCTATTTCATTGAATACATAGGTCCTCATTTTTGTGGTCCTAATTTATTGTGTCAAATTGAATTTTCTTCTGGTTTCAACTTTTTCTGATAATTTTTTTCAATTTTAATGTCTAATAACATTCAATTTTCTACTTTTTCCTTATTTGTTTTTTCCTCTAAATATTTGTATATTCCTAAATAATAGTTTTTCTATATTTTATATTTTTCCTACGTTAAGCAATTGAACCATATTTCTTGGTGTTCATGAGGTATGTCATTGAGAAGTCATATTAATATGGTATTTTCGGAATGAATTCAGTTATACAGTCGGTCTAGCTCCAACATTAATTAAGAATATCGTTAGTATTAAAAAATAATGCTTCGTTTAATTTTATGATTACAGCAAGTGAGTCTAGATTTATTAATTTGAATAAGTAATAAAACTATAGTATTTCGTTGCTATTCTTGACTTGTGAATTATGATCAAATAATTACAAAGAATAGATGGAATTCAAAAAACCTCTCAATAATTATTCAATGAGTAGCCTACTTCAAGTCAAATGAGTTTCAGCACTAGTTACTGGTGATTTTTGAAGAAAAGTCCACTTCAGGCAGATTTTCTACAAGAAAATATTGTATTTTGAATTCATTTAGTGTAATTTGATTCCTTTTTTAATTCTATTACAATCACAGTTGCTTCAGTAGTTTGCATGATAATACAATTAATCACAAAAAACATATTGGTAGCTCCGTGTAATACATTACTTTTGCAAGTCTCAAAACTGTAATAAATACTTGTTCCTAATTCATAATGTATACATAGGTAGCAATTTTGTAATTTTGCATGAGGTGTAAGTAAGTTGAGCCTAAATCACTCTCGAAAACATACAAGTTTTGAAGAGAACAAGTGTGAATATTTTTATGTTTATCCGTATTGAGTACAGTAGTTACATCATACGTCGATGGCATTTTAACAATTGAGTAATTTGAATTGTAATCGTATTCTAGTTCCATTTATTCATTGTTGTAGAAAATTAACTCATTAATGTCATTAAAATTGTAAAATTGAGAGCTTTTAAGAACTATAAGATCGTCTGTAATATCACCATAAGGAGAACCTTCACCTAATAAGAACTGAAACCTAGTATTTCACCGAGTATTATGAGTAAAAAATATTTTGTGTTGTTTAACTTGCGGATTCCATATAAAAATATGAGTTTGTGGACCTTTTTTGCTAAAAATGCTTTTAAGTTTAGATGTAACTGTTACACTTGATTATTTATAAGTTTAGAAAGGTAGTAGATGTGAATTTTATCAGGGTATTTTATAGGAATTTTATCACTAGGTAGGTAATATTAATTACCTCGCTAAATAACCCTATCAAAATATTTTTATTGAAAAGATTATTTGTATTGAATTATGGAGCCTTTGAAAAGGGTTCGAATAGTTTTAGTAGCTATTCTAGAGTTTGAAAAAAATTAAGGCGTTTTTGTGTTCCCCTTGTAAGTTTAAACAGCTGATGTTTGCATATAGAGTGGTTCGTTTGAGTGACTTGTAGTGACTCGAATAACGCGCTGATCTGAGAATCAAAGGTTCTGAGGTCAACTCTTGACCGGGAAACAATTCTTCGACCACAGCGTGATCACAGCCACGGCCATGCCGTCTAATGGAGGAGACGTAACCCCGTCGGTCCCGACTGCCTAAAAACCAGTCGTCATCTCTCATCATCATTTTGTTACCTACCTATCCTCAACCTATATCCTCGGTTGTGTATGAATCCCCCTCTTGCATGTGGAGCATGGATATTTGAATAACGTTCAACTCTAAAGAGTAGTAATCTTAGTCATAAAGACTGATCATCCTATTTCATAATATTATTTTTGTAATAATTACCCGAACTTACGCACAGGCCTATGTTGCCTATGAAAGCTCTTACATCCATCTGTAAAGGGAAATAATTATATGTGTAATAATATAAATGAAGGTATAATAACATTTAA
This sequence comes from Sogatella furcifera, assembly GCA_017141385.1. Classification (NCBI taxonomy): domain Eukaryota; kingdom Metazoa; phylum Arthropoda; class Insecta; order Hemiptera; family Delphacidae; genus Sogatella; species Sogatella furcifera. Next base: position 17,037,816 of record CM029546.1, read on the forward strand.
TATAGTAATTCAATACTGTAGGTATTAGAAAAATATTCTGTAGAACATCTGTAGTAATAATATTGAAGATGATGAAATGTATTTATAATAAGTTATTACAATTTATGTTATGTGAATTTATATCGGATGGATGAATAAACTTGATTTGACTCATCAACCTCTTATTATCCACGCACATGCTTAAAACATGCAGGTCGGCATCACCTTCAGAAAAAGAAAAAGGAAAGTCTGAGGAATTATCATACCAGCTGCCTAGAGAATAGAATTACGAATATACTCTGGTCAGCTTATCCAGTACAGTTGTAGTGGTATAGTCTGTCCAAGCAAAGAGACATTCTGGCAAGATGGGAAAATGACTTCAGCTCGGTAAATATTGGTTCAAAAATTGTAAATTTGGTCTCAAATTGTAGGAAACATCTTGATCTACAATTTGAGGAATTTATAATTTTTTAACGAATTTTGACCGAGCTGATGTCATTTTCCCATCTTGCCAGAATGTCTCTTTGCTTGGACAGACTACAGTAGTTTGGCCGGATTACTTGCTGGCAACATCAACTGTTATAACGTACAAGAGACAGACGAAACCGCCTTAATTTTTCCTGCGAACTTTATTTTTCAATTGATTTTCTTTTTATTCGATGTTATCTTATATTATTCTGAATCCTCACGATGAATTGTCGGATATGTTGTATTGATTGTGTGATGTGTGTGTGATGGCAGGATTCCTGCGGCAGAAGGACATGGAGCAGGCGCTGATTCTGGAGGAGAAGATGGCTCTGCAGCTGCGGCTGGTGGCAGCTGCAGCCGGGGGACAGGTGGGCGAGGCGCCCTCCTACTGCCACCTCGTGTCCGAGGAGACTGACACCACCAAGACATGGAAAGAAGTTCTCACTGCACTTCAGGTAGTCTATCTTCTACACTAAGTTTGATCTACACATGAGCATTTGTTTGAGGGTGATATAATGTTATATTACATCATTATAATACGAGTAGTATAGGAATAGTTGATATGATATTGGACCAAATAATGAAAACAGTATTCGAAGATTGAACTTTAAATTTAGGGCTATTTAAATAATTATTATAATAAATATAACTTCATTCACATTGAAAATGGGCTGAAGATTGAAACATGTCTATGTAAAAATAATACGCACAGCATCACGAGACCATACGATCGAATCTGCATCTGTTTGCGTGATTTCTAAAATGCCTCCTCCGAAAAAATAGCCTCCGAATGCATAAACGTGCTGTAATACTGTTCCACTGTGTTCAAGTATTCAAATCGGTTGACATTCATTGCCAAATCAGTGAATTGTATGTTGAAGACATTCTGAGTGCTGGAATGGTGCGAAGATGTTTTGCGACCTTAAAATATGAGGACGAAGTGAACAACAGTAATTTCTCTAGGTCTCTCATTTTTTCACGAAAAATCGTGAATGATTCTTGCAACTAATGTATGTAAGAATAATGGAAATTTTGTACAAGCTCGATAGTTTTACAATAATATCGGTATTTTTTCATACTTACATTTTTCATACAATATCATTTCCTAATTTTGTACGGATACTTTCACAATAATGCGTTGATTTCTATATGTGTGTGTACAGAAAGTAAATCATCAAATATTGTAAATGATTTTTTCAATTTAGTACAGTAAGCTTTTTCAATAATGTGTTTCTTTATATTTGTATGTGTACAGAAAGTGAACCAGCTGGCTAGTTCGTTGTATGCGTCGGGGACGAACCTGTCGCGGAGTGTGAGTTCGGTGGGCGAGCACCAGAGTGAGGCCTACGTGTCGCCCACTCTGCCAAAACGAGCCGAAACTTTTGGTGGCTTCGACAACGCCAACAAAGATCAGGGACCGCTCAACAAAAGTAAGCTTTTTTAACTTTCTGTAGCCTTTTTAATTCTCCGAAGTGTCCATACAAATTGGTATGTTATATACAATGTAACAATTCGTTTTCAGCTAAACGCATAAAAATATAATTACGTATTTTGTATTATAATGATTAATTAACCAAAAATGTATTGATAATGATAATTGCTGTACAGATTTGCTAAAGAAGCAGCACCAACAGCAGTTACAACAACTACAGAAGCTCCAACAACAGCAGCTACAACAGCTGCAGACATTGCAGCAGCAACAGCAACAACAGCAGCAGCAGATGCAACAACATCAGCAGCAGCATCAGCAACAACAACATCACTTCCATCAGACCACCCAGCAACAGCTCCAATCTAGTCGAGAGCCATCTTTCACTTCTAGTCCAGTTGGCACGCCTGATTCAGCGTTACCTTGCAACAAACCAAAACTATCGATGGTCAGTTCAATTTACATAATATTACAAATTTATCATTATGTTTACATTCTCTGAATGGTTTTTATCAAATAATAATAATAAGGTTTGATTCTTTGTTTCGCATAACAATGGGAAAATTGTATTCTGATCATTTAACTATGCAATCGATCATGAATGAAGCTTCCAATTTGAGCCATTTAAATTAATGTAGCTTAGAATAGTTTATAAATTCATTATCCAAATTTTATTATAACCTGAAGTCAGTTTGAAATATGCCGGGTTAAAATTGAATAGGTAGGCTAATTTAATTCACATTATTTATCATGATATTTTATTTAATCAATTAAATACAAAGGTGAGTATAACAGACATAACGCCCAAAACTGTTCCTCAAGCAATTTATACTAAAATTTCAAATCAAGACTACCTACGGTATGTCATATTTAAGAACTTGAAATCAGATAAAATCGAAGTTTATGACTCAATTTGTTGAATATTCACTTCAATTATTGATTTCTCTGGGTTTTAGGATTGGAACACGCCTCCAGATCTGCCTGCTTTACTATCATTGGGACATGAACAGCAGTTGGCTGCAATGCAATTGTCGCATCATGTCTACACGCTCACCTGTATTATATCCCAGCAAATGACTTCAATAGAGGGGTAAAATATTTTAAATTTTTGATCCAATTCTATCATTAAGTGAAAGTCTGTTGTAGATTCGTTGAAGAATTTGTCCGTTAACTGGTTTGAATTATTGTTTGTCTTATGTTATTGGTTTGATTATCAACATTTGTTCCTTTTGGCTGTCGTAATTATGGAATATTCATTTGAATACCTTTTTGATTCGAAGGAAATTTAAGTGCAGATAATGCGCTACCATAATGAGAATTTACCTCTCATTAGAACATTACTCATGCAAGCAATTCATTGTATCTTGAAATAACTGGAGTAACGAATTATTTTATTTTATTTTGAGCAATGAAAATAAAAATATACTCGTAGGTAGCCTGTCATATAAATTTATTCGAGAATTCAAGGTACTAATAAAATAATAATTCAAGGTAAGTAATAAACTACGAAGATACAGTAAGCAACAATATTTGAAGTTTTAGCCAAAAGGTTTATCAAATTTAAAATCATTTCGTGGTTGAGGATCTTCATACGTACGGTTTCAATACGTATATACAGTATATTGTAAAAACTATTAGAAAGAATATCAAAACTATGAGGTATCAGAACTAAATCTTCGACTTTTCACGATCCTTCACTCCCTAATACAAAATGACTGACATCTTCACAAACCGTTTTTCCCTCTTCTCACTTTTCTACCTCATTGTTTTTCTCTATTATTCCACATGATGATTTACGAATCAATCCGTAAATGTGTGTGCGGAATTAAATTGTATTGAACATAAATTATTAAAAAATTAAATACTTTTTCTATTCTATTCTATATTGTGTTCCACAACCTATTCTCAAAATATGATCCTTACCATCTGCTTTTCTTTTACGAATCGTCTATGATATTTATCTTTTCTCTCCCACTCTTCTTAATATTGTCACTTGGTATTTTCCATTCTTCTCCTCAGCCATATCTAGAAGATCTCTAAATACTCGTACGTTCAGTGTTTGTGTACATTTGAAAACAAGTGGAACTCTGTGTTTACATTATTCGAAATATTTCCTATATTGCAGCCTGCAAGCTCAATTAGCAGCTTGCAAATCGCAGCTGACAGGCGATGATGGAGTTGGGAGGGGAGGTCGGCCCATGTACAGGCACAACCATCAGCTGGAGGAGCTCAGGAATCTGCAGGACAAGCTGACGCAGGAGAAGGAGAGCTGGCAGCGAGAAAGAGAGACCGAAGAAAAAGAACTGGAGGAACGACGAGAACAACTGCTCAGGCTTCAGGTCTGTATATTGGTTGGAATTCAATGATTTTGAAGCATGTGGTTGTATCCCAATTGAATCGTTGAAAGTGTTCCACTTTCCAAGCAGTTCATTTTCATAACTTTATTTCAGTAGAGTACAATGAAGAGTTTTCATATTTAAGGATATAATGTTTTACTCTAATATTTCATCTATCGCTGAATTATCAACAGATCTTTGCGATGATGGAGTTACATCTCGATGTGTAAACAATATAATAAGCATTGAAAATTTCTCAATTTCGGTTTAGGATGTGAATTGAAATGAAATTTGAACCAAAAATTTCTTTAGAACTCGCCAAACAATTAAATCCTCACTCTATGATTCGACTGTGTGTAGTGGATTTAGTGTATACAGTGCTTTTCTAGTTCACACAAAGTACAT
>CM029546.1:17042932-17188932 GCA_017141385.1 Sogatella furcifera
CCTAGGCGCAAGGTGGACACCGCCAAGTGGAAGCACCATCTACCCACCGGCAAGGCCAGTACCCTACCGCTCAATCTCATCAGCACTACCAACCAGCAAAAGGCTAGTGCGATTATTATCATAAACTATTATTTATAGTTTATTCCATATTATTAGATGGATGTGGTACAATACAAGGGCTAATGTTACTGAAGTTTCCAAATTGAATAATTCGGACGAATTATGATTATGAACAAATGAGAGAGGTCACTTACTATGATTTGATACAAGTGTATAAATTTTATTCTTGTGAGTTGAAATTTGTGAGCATAGTGAAAGTGGACATTGTGGATAGACATATAACCTACATCTTAAACCTTCATCATCATCATCATTCATCATCACTCATTCATCCTTTGCTTAAAATACTTGGAAACCAAGTCGCAATTGTAAAGAAATGATAAAGAATAAAGTAAGTAGGTTAGGTAGGTTGAAAATTTCAGACTAGTCCATATCCTGCACATTATTTTACCAAATAAATTTAAAATGCCTGAAATATTTTCGCAGCATTGTGAGTAAACCTGTGCCTCGACTTATCCAAATTGGAATAAAAATCATACCATAATACTGAACCATTTTTTACCAAAAAAATTAAATTAAGTTATAGTTTTACTCATCTTTTCAATAATAGCAGATGAAAAGTCGGAGACTGGGTATGTATGCCTCCCCTGTGTCCTGCTCCCATTTGAACAAAAATTACTTTATTTGATAAGAATAAGAATGATTTTATTCCTTCTGTATAATAATTAATTTTAATAAAATTCAATTTTGTTACAGGTATCGTCAAGTGTACAAATCAAGCAGCAGCTGCCACTGAAGCTAGCTTCAAAGTTGGGTAGCGGCGGAAGTGGCGGAACCCTTCCAGCGGGTGCGGGCGGAGGCGGAGTCCAACAAATGCTGCCGCTGAAGCTGAGCCAGGCGGAGGCAGCAGGCGCGGGAAGTGGTGGCGGCGGAGGCGGTCGTCGCAGCGCAGGCTCGGGCTATCAGCGCCTCAGCTCCAGCTCGTTCAGTCCACCAGACCCCCCAGCCACCTACATGCCCCCCACTCCCTCTCACTCGCGCACCGGCTCTAGTCCGGCTATGATGCAGAACATCGAGGTACACCTGCCAACCTTTTAAATTTAGATCTTTGTGGTTTTTCCTTTTTCTCAAAATATTTTAAATTGAAGAATCTTCCATTTCATTTTTGACACTGCCGAGAAAAAATTGATAACAAATTGAAAAACATATTTTTAAGATTATGATAATAATTATACTCAATTCAATATTCAAGTCGCATACTGTACATAGAAACCTTTCGAGTTAAGTAAAAACTTGGTTATATAAGCATCAATCAACTGCCTGTGACAATAAGAATGAAAATAATAATTCTTACTAAAAAAATGTATTTCCTGAGAAACAAGGCATATTGCAGTTTAAACGAGTATTTCACCATTAAGTCTGAGCCAAACAATACAATCAGATACTAAATTTGTAATTGGTTGTTCGACAGGGCGGAGAAGGCCGAGGCGGCAACAAGGCGGGACGCACACACACCTACCCTAAACTGCCCGACCGGTTCAAGGTGCGCAGCCCCGACTCGTCCGGCACTTCTCCGTCGGGAGGCAGCTCGGCCGCCGCCACGCCCCACGCCGCAGAGGAAGAGGTCATCTTCTTCTGATAAATAATCACTCCTCTCATCTCCACTCAACCGGTCAACAGGGTCTATTTGATATTATTCGTTGCATCGACCCATTTCTGTACAAACTCCTCCTTTTCTTTTATTCAAATCAGCATGGGCAAGTAAGCTCCATGACAATTTTTTATGATACTATTGTATTTTATGTATATGATGTTGTTGATATGTATTAAATAGTAGGATACTAACTGAATGGCGAGGCTAATAAAATCTCCTCTCATGTTTCCTAATTAGTAAACTATACCACGGGTTAAAGAATTATAGCCTTGTCATATTCTTCACGCAATGTTTGATAATTTTTTTCAGTTTGATTTTTTAATATTTGATAGGGAAGCATCCAGTGACTGATTGAAATATTATAGCCTTGACATATTCTTGAAGCGATGTTTGATTCTCTTTTTGAAGTTTTATTTTTTATATATTTGATACTCAATCATCCAGTGACCTTCTATTGAAGGGGTATAAGGATTTGTCAAGTTATGAAGATATGAATATTAATGAGATGATTCATTAGTGAAATAAGTTGTTTTTCAATCACCGAACTATATATTATAAACCATCATTTATATAAATCGTTGCTGAGTTTATTCCTGAATTTTTATTTGTGGAATGGACTATCGATTTTCGGAAAGTTTTATTTTGATAATTTGCTATAGTTATCTTTTTGTTGTCAGTGCGGAAAGTTTGACTTTGCTGCAACGAAAGAACCACTTAATTAAGTGCTTTCTTGAGTGCAGCAAAATATATTTCTATCGCACTAATTTATAGCTATTCATAAACAACTGGTTTACTATCTCCCATCCTCCATGTACTTCATTTTAGCTGGTAAAATAAAGTCTTTTTACTCTTCATAAAATGTCAGATTATAGCGGTTTGAGATATAAAAACCGTATCCTTTCATCCTTTTTGTTTTTAATATTGAAGTTGGATAATTTGCTTGCATATGTTAGAGCTATAATATCGTATAATTTTCTATCAGTTTCATATCACCCGTGGTATGACAGAAGATCTTCGATAGTTGAAAGCTAGTCAAGCTGTGAGTAATACGAATGTTTTCAATTGAAAGTTGTGAACGGTTAGAGGAGAGAGATGTTTGAATCTCATTTCCGCAACTCTCACACAGCTATTTTTTTTTTTTTACTTATACTAATGTTTTAATTCAGTTTGGCAGCAAATGCGTGCCGATATATTTTTACTAGATTCAGAATTGAACCGTATTTGAAATTTATCGAATCAATAAACTAGATCCTAGTCTATAGGGCCTTGATGGCAATACTTATCTATTTCTTTTATAGGATATGATGGGCATGTTTTTCGGTGCTTAATTATGGTGGGCATGTTTTTCAGTGCCAAATTATGCTTCACTCTAAATAAGCTTAGTTAAAGAAATCCAATCTTGGTTTCTTTTCTGTGCCTGAAATCTAAGCTCAAGTCAGAATAGCATACCCGAAACTGTACCGCAGTTAATTCAAAATGACGATAGAAGAGGATTATATTTTTTATCATTCTTTAAAATTGTAATAATATATGATTCCTAAAAAAATTGAAATATTCTGTGACTCTTCATGGATTGAGGGTGGAAATTATCGAAGGTCTCCTGTGAGTTATTATGTCTTATAAGTAGTAAATAGCTACAATATTACATCATATTTACAGTTTTGTAATATTGTTACTGTAATTACTGGTTTCGGGCTTGAAGCATTTATTCTGTATTTAAAAGTTCCTGTATATTTTCAACACAATCTGCAGTATTTGCTTATTATTTTTGCTAGATACCTAGTTTGAAAGGTCAAGGTATAAGCCTTGTAATAGCCTACAAGTTTTCTTAAGAGAACTTAATCTTTCTCGGCTTCAATAACGGCTCGTTACTAAAGTATGATTTTGTATTGCACCTTTAAGCTAATTGTTATAAGTACTAAGCTGGACAATATATTTGGCAATCACAGTATTGTAATAGAAATATATAGTATGTATTTTATAGACAGAACACGATTTTCCAATCATTGGGGAATAACACAGAATAGTTCAAAAATTTACTTGTATATTTAATTCGTGAGAACAATTTTTTTTCTAGTTATCACTGGATGAAATTGTCATTCACTTCACATCAAATTTTTATTCTAAATTTATTCGTTGAGGGAAAATTGAAGTTTAAGAACATCTATTACGATTCATTCCCAATTTTGATGTTTTAATATTATCGTAGAATAAGGATTGAGGATATATTTCTACTTCAATCCTTTCTCTATGGTATTATATATCTGACAAGCAATATAGATCATTCTTTATTGGAAAATTTGAAATTGACTTGTATTTTAAAACATATTTATTGAAGTGTAGTAAGTTATTTCATTGTATAATATTTTTAATAATAAATTAGTGATTTTTTAAAAAGTTATTGTAATAATGTAAATAGTTAATACAAGAGCTTGTAAGTTAAATTATTATTATTGTAAGAGGATATATTTTTACTCTATATGTATGTATTTATAATATTTTGTTTTTAATTCAATTATTCTATTACAGTACATAGTGACTTCATATATCTAATTGTTTAAAGTCTCTGTCAGTCTATGAGAAAATAGTAATCATTTCTGAGCTTTTATAAATAAAATTTGAAAACTATGGATTTCATCACTCCCATAATGTTAATTCTGATATAGTTGTTACAAATGATGTATTTCAAATCCAAACTTTACCATTTTCAAATAAGTTGCCTCGCCAATACTTGCTATTTGGCCTTTCTAACTGTACTCCCATTACTTAGTGTAAGAAATTAATATAAAACAATTATTTATCATGGAAAGATTAATATAGAGAAGAATCATCCCACACACCTGTTCTAATATGAAATGATAATATAACATAGATTATTTTTATATATTTTGTTGATTAGATCATCCATATTTCATGCAATATACAATTTTATTTGTAAAAATATTCTCTCATTTCACTTTTGAATTTCATTTTCACTTGGAAGGGATTTTCAAATTTACTAGTTTTGCCATTTGTGTTTGTATTTAATCTAATAATTAAATCTCTCTTGCATTAACAACAAATGTAGCAATATCCGATCTGTGTTATTCTGAATGCGAATTTCAATAATCATTTATCAACTATGAAAATCGTCAAAAAGAGATAATATTGTTCAAAAAATTACTTCAATTATCATTTTTTTATTTTATTTATTAATGAATAAATAATTAAAATAAAAATCATTTTTTTAACACATTGCATTAAACATTGCAAACAATGCAATTTATAATAGGTCATAGTATTTCATATGGATTTGATCAAAGAGACTGGAACAGTTAATTTTGTTTATTTGATACGGTACCAGTAATTGACTGAATATTTTCACAAATTTTGTATTTGTACTATTAATTACCTTTACATGTTTTTGCAATTACGTTTTTTAATGATCTTAAAAGATTCATTCATAGGCTATGACTGGAACAAGAGTTTTATTCACTAATTTCCTAAAAAATGTGTTATAGTGACAATAAAATGATTCAAAATGAATAATTTTACTTTTAAATTTGAAACAATGATCAAATTCTCCCCACAAGATGGGGCTTTTTACTGCCAGAATGACTTGCCGATTTTCCTTTCCAGTAACACAGAAGGAAAAAGTTTTTGGGAAGGGAAGGGAAACACAGAATAGTAATACTTTTTCCCTTATAAGAGTATCGATTCTTTCCTCTGTGTTGAAAAGTATGAAATTTTAAAAATTAGGGCTCTATAAACATACTTTTGTACAGGTCATCAACACGTTAAAAAGTATGTCCTTATTCTTCATTCACTTTTCGTTGAAAAATCTCAATCAGAAAATGAAATCGGCTCTTTCTATTGGATTTTCTCAACAATTGAATTATTTCATTGTAATGCATGTAAAATTACTCAACCACATAAAGTATTGCATTGTAATGTATGAATTACTCAAACCACAGAAAGTAAATATTCATTTGAAGATTGGGCTTCATTTACAAAACTTTATTTTCTCTGTAATTAATTAGAAGTAGACAGAAGTATGCGGGTTTCCATAAAGTTTTGAATTGATCTAACATTACTGACAAAAGTATCCTAGTAAACTATTTCTCATACAAAATAATGATTCATACTACTAACGTTTATCCTACCTAAATAGTTGGCTTGTAAATTTCTATTTAGTAAAATATAATTCATTATTTGCTATTAAAAAAATTACTGATAAAACTAATCGACTAAGAAATACTCTTGAATGATCAATGTTTTAATAAATGAATGTAAATAATGAAAATTTCATTTGAACTTAGTATGGAGTGTGCTACCTCTCAAGCGCATATATGTGTCTAAAGCAAGGCTTTTTTGTGTAATTCCAATGAGACTGACTCAATGTTGCGACAAATTATCATTCTATTTCATCTTTTTCCCCTTTTGAGAGTATCTTGTTATCTGTTTCTAATGTTGTTAAATAGATGTGTTATACGTTGAGATTGAATGTTATTCAGTGTAAGTTGTTGAAATCTTCAAAAAGTAAAAATTGTTGAATGTGAATATTGTTCAGTATTTATTTTTATCTGACTGAATTTTATAATTATAAATTTAATATAACTATTTTGATCTTCCTAGTTATCTTTGTCGTTATGTATTGTTATACTAGTATATTATACTGTCAAGCTTATAATGATAATGAGAGCAATCTTGATTAAAGTATTATTTTTCTAATTCCATTGAAAATAGTTGTACACTAGTAAAAAATTTAGTTGTTTGGTTGGTTGTTAAATTTGTGGAAGATAAGAAGTGGGACTACAGATTATAAAATAGTATTATTTTTATGTAATTGATGGTTGCTTTTTCAACCTTGGAAGATGATTCAAAATCCACTATTAGAAATCATATTCACTCTTGCAATGATCTATTGCTTAGTGAATGAAATTTTTAAATAGAATCTTCTTAAAATACTTAATTAAATCTGAACTGCATTTATTATGAAAGAAAAAAAGTAAATTAAAATATAGAAGCAATGGCTAGGAATAGTTTTAAATCTGGTATGAGATTGATATAAAACCTAATAATAATATAAATCAGGAATTTAGTTTCTTAGAGGCTAAGGTGACGATGAAAAGTTTTTTCATAAGATAGTTTCCACTTTTCATTTATCATGGATAATTATAATATTAAATTCATGTAATTATCATGATATTATACCATTAGGCATCAGAATAAATTATGTAATTATAAAAGGATAAAAAAGAAGATATAAATAATAAAAAAGCTTTATTTACATAAGTAAATATGTGGCTTCCATGTCATGAACCACAAGTTAAATAAATCTTCATACTTATATAACAACTGTCCTAATAAATAATAATGTATCTCAAATAATATAAACAGATAAAAATGAACATACTCATTTTCTACGTTATTTGTTTGTTTTTTAATCCACAGAAATGTGAATATTTAATCCACAGAAAGAAACTTTCTCTCTGTATTAGTTTTTTCATGTATAGATCTTTCATGTACTTATTAGTTTTTGCTGTTACTGTAGAAGCTAACTATTAACATCAACAATTTCTATTGTTATGATAATTTTCATGTTTAAACAATGAAGCTTCATGCTCATTCCATTTTCTATCACTAACCTTCTCAAATCAACTGTTTCATTTCTATTCATAATTTTATTACGTTCAGGAATGTCTTCAAATAAGGTTGGATTTTCAAAACACAGAGATTACCTATTACCTATCTTTTTAAAATTAATCCTCAATATAGTTATATAGTTAAAATAATAGATCCCAGTTGGATGTAGTTTAGTATTACAATGTTGAAAATTGAATGTTAATAATAATTATAAACAAATGAACACTTACTATTGACTGCCTTCTTGACAAATATTAGAAATTTTTAGTGTACGAATTATTACTCTGAGGTTCGAGCTAATCAGAATGAACCCAATCCGATGTATTTTTATGCTTGATTTATATCCTGTGATAGTAGTATCAATGTACTAATTTTTCTAATCGCATTTCAGTTGTGTTGTTCAAATAGAATTAAATTGAGTTATTAGTGTTAGTTATCCAGCAATTTTAATTCTTTAATGGTTGAATCTGTTTTATATGAAAATTAAGAGTCTTTCAACAAATTTCATTTTAATAGATCATGATGACAGTAAAATTGTCTATTTTATAAAAATAAACGAGTTTTCTTTTGTTATCATATTCATAACTAATTGCTTCCTAACTTCCCTGATGGTTGTTGAGACTTAATTTCACTATCCGCTCTTACTAAATCCCTAAGTTCTTGCATAATCCGCTCCGACAATATTAAGTTATGCTTCGTTATATAGAAAATCAAAGAAAAAAATTAGAAACTGGCTTATAAGAGTAGTGAATGATAGTGTATATTTGCTAGATTACTCAATTCAATTTAATCACAGTAAAATGACGTCATTAAACATTTCTGGATTCGATAGGCTTTTGTGCAATTGTGTCAAGGATAACATTCTTAACAACAACCACTTGGATCCTCAGTTATTTTGAAGGCTTCTAGTCGTTCTAGTTTCAGACTGTCATTCCATTCTTCAAAATATATTCTTGATCTCTGATCCACAGTTTTTCACAAATGGCATTCAGCAATGGCGCTGTCCTGTGCACTTCGTTGCGGTCGTGTGAAATGGATGTCACTTTGTTAACTTTCATAACATTCACGTGGTATTTTTGTTCGAATTCTTTGATTTCGTTCAATGTTACCTCCAATTTCGATGACAAGCAAAATCTGAAATAACAATAATAAGGAAACTGGATTAAAATATTTTCCTCTGATTATTTTGATGGTAATCTAGTCAGGTTATGATTATAATAATATTTTAATGACAATTGAATACCTAAATTGATGTACATATTTGATATAATAAATGATTTTATCTCCTTGTTCACATCGATTTACATATATAAATAAATTAATACACATGAGCAGCTTTTCCATTCTAAGGAGGCCAAACTCAAATTTTTTCAAATTTATTTTATTCTTTGTAGGTACTCTTCAAATTGTTCAAAGAGCATAATACATAGAAGTATAGAATATCATAGTAGGCCTACAATAGAATATGAAGTAAGAATATACAAGTAATAATATCTTGTTAATTCCGTCTAATATTAATCATATGCTTGTTTGTGGTTCTCAAAATCAGTTCAATGATTATTATTATTATTATTATCATGATAACTTATAATACAAGTTATTATAAGTATAATCACCTCAATAAGATCTTCACAAAAAATATTTGATTAATCGTATGCTTGTTTGTGGTTCTCAAGATTGGTTCAATAATTATTATTATTATCATGATAACTTATAAGTTATTAGAAGTATAATCACCTCAATAAGATCTTCACAAAAAATATCTGAACTTTACTGTTTCAAAATTTACACGTAAATTGAAGGAATTTTAGATTAAGGGTCCACTTCACATACGATGTAGAAACTGTATCAAAATAAGTTCCCATTTGATTAATTCAAACTATGGAGGATTATACTTTATTATACAGTCTCTCATTCAAACCATCAAGACATTAATGATTTCAACAAAAATGTTTTAGCTTCTTATCACACAGAAATAAGTGCATCAACTACTGATGAATGGTCGAATTGGTCGAATGGTCAAAAGAGAAATATTTATCTTTTTTCACCTGGTTCCAAACACCATCACAGCTGGAGGACTTGGATCATCTTTTGTCACTTTGGAAATTATATTAGGCACTTCGGCAAAACTGCTTTCATCCATGAACGAGAAAATAATTACTACCCCATCAGATTTCGCTTTGCAGGACTGAAAACATAAAAATGAAGAATAAGCAAGTAGATTAGTGGATTTTAATAATAAAACTAGGAGCACAAAATTACTTGATATTTACTTACATTGGTCACTAGAGGCGCCTTCATCGGCAGGAAAGGTATGTGAGTTTACCACAGACTACAACAATTGAGCCGAGACGTTCAGAAAGTCAATGCCACAATTCATTTAGGTGACCATTATCATTAATTCGTAAGGTAGAGGTGCCCTCTTGAGCTAACTTAAGAAATGGAGTAGGTAAGCCTAATTCACAACAGACCTAATAAAACATTTTTTATAATGGCTATTTATTGCATTGTGGCAGTGTTGTGTTGGGTCGTGTGTGAACCCACTACCGTAGATATACTATTCTATAGATTGACAACGAGATTCCTTATGTATAGTTAGTCTATGCCACTACCCTAACCATTAATGAAAAAAGTGAAAATAAATCAATAGATTAACACCCCAATAAATATTTCACCCATCACGTGAATTAATTTTACTCAATTGAAAATACAGTAATTTGAATTCATTAAAGATCGAATTTTAATCGAAAATTGATGAAAATTTTGAATTGGGAGATGGGTTGAAAAGTTGAATTGGGTATTTTCAGTGTTCAAAAGAGGTATGGTATTAATGCAACACGTCAGGCGCCTCCGTCGTTCCTTGTGTGCTCCAACAGCTGATGTTATCAATTGGAGTTGTCAATTAGTTTTATGTCAGCACACCATCTGCGAAACTTTTTTGTCGACAGCTATATTTAAAGCTGAATTATTTTTAAATCTTATAAAAATTTACAATAGGAAATTACCGGAAATATATGACCGTATTTCTTGACGGCATGTTCACCAGCATCCCAGCATTGTAGTCTGAATAGAATAATTTTATCCCATATTTTGACAGGCCAGTAAATGTTGGTCTTGCGGATTCCAGTTGTTTCTATGTAATTGGTTGGAGGCAGTGTGCCTGCTAGGCGTGAAATTGTTGTTGTTTTACCAACTCCTGCCTTTCCAGTAAAAAACAACTTGTATGATACCTCCTCAATGTGAGGAGCGACTGGAGGTCTCTCCAGAAGACCTGAAACAAACGAAAATAGCAGTTTCAATTGATTTTCACATTGATAGTATTAGTATTAACATCCAAGTACAATATTAAGAAAAAATGGAATAAGTGGAATCTTCGTAATAGATCGAAATATTTTTTTTCTGAGGGTGATGCCCACATGGACTCTGAAGCCTGTCCATGGGTAATTAGAGGGATTATGATAATGAGAGATGACTTTCTAGGCAATCGGGACTGAAGGCTATCGTCTCCTCCACAAGACGGATGGACGTATTTATCTGATTGTGCTGTGGTCAAAAACTGTTCCCTGGTGAAGAATCGAACCTCTGGTTATCATATATCGGCGCGATTCCACTCACTCCAAAGCGCCACCCAACATTACACTAGAATGAATATATAGAATCCACAAAAATCTTAATTTAAAATGTTGACAGGTAGGCTATACCTCGATATTCTGCATAGCCGGACTAGAGCCAGTGCGCGAGTGTAAAGAAGTGGGTGGTATGTAGGGGGTCGGGGGACAATAAAATACATTTTAAATAGTTTCATAATAATTGAACTTGAAATAATGTAAGTTAATCACAATTTTGATAAAAAACAAACTTATATAATATATAGTCTGTCCAAGCGAAGAAGACCCTCTGGCAAGATGGGAAAAAGACTCAAGCTCGGTCAATATTGATTGACCTTTTGAATTGAATTATCAATTTGATCTCAAATCGTAGGAAACAATTTAATCTTCTTTTAAGACCACATTTATAATTCTTGACCAAATATTGACCAAGCTGGAGTCATTTCCCATCTTGCCTGAGGGTCTTCTTTGCTTGGACTTGGACAGACTATGTATATCTTATAAAGAAATTGACATACTTGACCTGAAAGGAATAACTTATAAGAAAAGTAGCAACAAATATTCTTTAGTTTTCTTAAAGCTTATATTCAACCTTTCTGTTCCTAGCAACCCTCTGGGAAGCTCTCTCTGGGAGATTGTGTACCTCATGGGATCCTTCTTAAGAAGCTTGAGAGTTTTGGTCTGTGTGGCAGCGTCTTGGTGACACTCATCTCCTACTTAGCTGGAAGGAAACAAGTTGTGTCCATTGGTGGTGCTCTCTCCCAGCCCATAAAGGTGGATCATGGCGTGCCGCAGGGATCAGTGATGGGTCCTCTACTCTTCCTGGTTGCGATCAATGATCTTGGGCTCATTGGACCTGTACTAATGTTTGCAGATGATGCTACAATCTATTCAAGGGGGCAGACGGTAGAAGAGGCAGAATCGCATGCGCAAAGAGTTTTTAGCCATGCCAAACAGTGGTTTGCAGAAAATAGACTCTGCCTAAATGAAGGGAAGACCCAACAACTGGTCTGTAGACTCCGTAGCCTTGCAGACTCTACCCACCAGGCTGAAGTGAAGCTCCTGGGATTCATCATTGACCCAAAGCTATCTTGGGTAGGTCACATTGAGGGAGTCTGTTCCAGACTGGCACGTGTGGTTTATCTTCTGCACAGATTAAGGACCCTCCTCAGCCAGAAGGACTTGATCATGGTTTACCATGCTCTCTTTCATTCCCATCTTCTGTATGGACTCTTACTGTGGGGACATGCGGCGAGCTGTAAGAGTGTGCTAATGCTCCAGAAGAAAGCACTTTGAGTGATTGCCTCAGTGGGCTACCGTGAGTACTGTCGACCCATCTTTGTGCAACTGGGTATCCTCACGATCTACAACCAGTACATACTGTTCAGTTTGCTGCATATCAAGGACACCGAGAGCAGACAAGTCCCTAGATCGGATCTGCACAGATATAATACAAGGAGGAGGCTTGCAATGGATATTCCACGCTGCAGAACCAGTAAGAAGAAGGACCTTTGCTTGTTTAACAACTTACCTGCTAGTGTGAGGAATCTGCAAGGAGGTGATTTCAAGGTGAAAATAGTGACATGGTTGAAGAAGAACCCATTCTACGCCATGAGTGAATATTTTGATGCACACAAGGACAACATTGCCTGACCTGCCATCTTGCTAGTAATTTATGACGCCTTCTATCCAGTTCACTGGTCATTGATGCAGTAAAAGGAATTAGGAAGCACAATGACAAATTTTCTCCATTTTTTATTACAGTAATTATTCTTATAGGATATCAATATATGTCTCTCCTTAAAGTACCTACTACTACATGACAACGTCAAGAAGGCACCACTTTGATGTCTTTCTTTTCTTCAATTCTAAAAAATTGGGCACTGAAGTTGTTAATAGATTAAACTGGAAAAAAAAATCCTATGTATTATTCTACTGCTGAAATATTGAGTTAGTTTCAATTCCTCATACCAAAAAGTTTTCTTCCAGAAGTCTGCGGATTATAGAAGTGTTGCAGAACTGTCTCCCCTTCCGCAGTACTGTGCCAATCCATTTGCACAATGGATCCCATCACAGGGACCGGCATTTGACCTTGAGCCATTGCTTACAACTTTCCAGATTCCATTCCAATGGCGGATTACATTTTGCTGAAAAAAATAAATAAAATGTTAGTATGCTTGAATGCCAAGAAACAACATTAAAAGTGGGCTGTAGGCCCAAGTTACAGTGAAAAAAATGTTTATCAAATTCAATGCGTTCATTCACATGGAAAATTTGGGCAGGAATTAAAGATGCTGAGCATAATATTGGTCAAATCGAGGCTTAGGAATTTAGGGCAATTTGAGATGTTCATAACCAACTTACACGATGTAGAGGATGTAGGTATAACTGTTATGAGTGCCCAACGACTGTTGATGCTGTTTCATGCAGAGTTCAGCTGTCACATCCTCTATGGAATAATTGTATGGGGTCATTCAGATGGGACTGATCGTAGACTGTCTAAGGTCAAGGATTGTTCTCCAGATTTCAGGATGTTAAACTGCCTGCCACACTCAGTGAAAGGGCGCTCACCTATCTCGTTCAAGAACACCCTATCAAGGGTGCTCATTTGGGAGGAGCTTCTATTCTTTGGACGATTTATTGGAGAATGCTGGTCTGTGACGTCCCATCTGTGTATTATAGAGTTATTAATTTGTACTTCTAATTTTACAGTTCTTGGAAAAATAAAATTCAAATGAGTTTACCTTAATAAGATGAATAAGAAAGCGCACAATGAAAAATATTATTGTTAATTCTGTCTTCTGTTTTTATAACACTATTGGATTATAGTCTTGGATTATAACACTATAATCTGAATTTATCTTCTACAGGCCTATCTGGATTATCATCTATAAACTGAATTTCTCAATACCTATATTTCTTAAAAGGGGTCGGTGATTTTTTCCTATATAATCTTCTTCTTCATAGACAACATTGATAAAGAAACAAATATAAAAATAAGCTAATATAAAGTTATAACCCTACCTACTTGTAAGTTATTCAAACTGTAATAGAATCTCTTGACTTGACACTAGCCTATGTTTGTAAACATAACAACATAACCTGTACCTGTATTGTACTTGGTTGTTGACAAGTCGTTGTTGGGGAACATGGAATAATCTATCGGTAACCGGTAGTATCTCAAAACTCGAGCGGTAGATTATCACGCGTCCCAGTGGAACGAAAGAAAAATACTATGTCTATGATGTCATTTTCTCACAAAATAAGAAAATAAGAGGTCAGTAAATGCAGTCACTTACACCAAATAAGCTTCTATGTGAAGAATCAATATCGCATTGAGCATCAATTTTCTTATTAAAGTACAAGCCTACTGCTAGAACGGGAGTGCCTCATTAGCTCCAAGGATCAAAAACTCCACAATGTTAATTTGGGTTGCCGATGAAATTGGACTTGAGGTGTTTCAAAAACTCCAAAATCACAAACTCCAAAATCCCGTTGCAGGCTGATACACAGTTAGCTACACCGTTGCACATCAGTTCTCGATCTAGATACAGCATGTTTTGGAGACGTTTACTGTGTTGCATTTTAAATACAGAATGATACAGAGCTGTTTTATTGCTAGAGGCTGTATCAGAGACATCAGATTATCAGATACCATAACAAAATAGGTTATGTTATGTTTAGTAGTTGAATCTCATTGATTATTACTGTTTAATATCCAGTTAAGTTAGGACCACGAATTAACATTTTGGTGAGTTTTCAGCAATATTATTCTAGTTTAATATTAAGAACCCAATATTCTCATCAATCTGCATTTAAAACTTATCTGTAACTTTTTGAGCTTTATAGTAGGCCTAATACTTTCTGTAACTTTTTGAGCTGTATCTGTAGCTTTTGAAATTTGGCAATAGGGATCATTCTCTCTTGTTAGAGGCATAAAACAGTAATTGAATGCTGAATTAGTCTAACAAATTATAGGCTACATTATACTTGGTACTTGACTACGATGAGTAGGCTACTAGCTTTACCTAACTTAGCAATAATTTTTTACTTTAATCTTTTAGCAAGATTATTATTACTGTAATTTTCTTCCTTGGTGAAGAGCTTAGAATATACACTGTTAAATTGGGTTCTGGCAATAGATGGTCTTCAAATGCAAGAGTTGCTGCACAGTGCAGAAGTCTTTTGAAAAACTTGAAGTTTTATTCCAAGTGGATTTTGTCATTTACTTGGTGGATTCTAGCATTAGGCCTTATGATTCTAGCATTACAGGTGAATAATTTTGTAAAAATTCATGCAACTCGTACAGCAGATACTTGCTCAATATTCAATGATTGAAATTTAAGTGTCAAGCCACAATAAGTAAATGTACGTTTATGAATTATTATTCCTAATGAATAGACTAAGTGTAATTAATTTCATCATTATTTTTACAGGCAGTTCATTCTCACTTGGAGATTTCAAATTTGCAACTGGATTAACTTATTATATTTTCTCCACAAAGATACTGGATTCCTAACCAGTCAACATCATACTGCATTAAGTAAAGTGATTTTTTTTTTTAACTGTGTTTCAATAAAAATCATTAATGATTATAATTGAGTCTAATCGCCTGATCGCAAGATTCACCTGAGAAAATCATGTGTGATTATTGATGCAGTAGAAAGGTATGGTACGTAGTGCTTTACTCATCATCTGAAAAAAATTATTTTCATAGAAACTTTTCCTGATAAAAAATTATAGGTAATTATTTTTGGTCTAGGACGATCTAATTAAATACTGTACGAAGAAAAATCACGTGAAAAGTGATACATGACGATTTTATAGCTGGTTTTTCAATGAATTTCCCAAAGTGCTTTACTCATCATCTGAAAAAAATTATTTTCATAGAAACTTTTCCTGATAAAAAATTATAGGTAATTATTTTTGGTCTAGGACGATCTAATTAAATACTGTACGTAGAAAAATCACGTGAAAAGTGATACATGACGATTTTATAGCAGGTTTTTTGATGAATTTCCCAAAGTGCTTTACTCATCATCTGAAAAAAATTATTTTCATTAAAACTTTTCTTGATAAAAAATTATAGGTGATCATTTTCGGTCTAGGACAATTCAATTGAATAATGTATGAAGAAAAGTCATGTGAAAAGTGATACATGACAATTTTATAGCTGGTTTTTTGATGAATTTCCCAAAGTGCTTTACTCATCATCTGAAAAAAATTATTTTCATTGAAACTTTTCTTGATAAGAAATTATAGGTAATTATTTTTGGTCTAGGACGATCTAATTGAATACTGTACGTAGAAAAATCACATGAAAAGTGATACATGACGATTTTATAGCTGGTTTTTCAATGAATTTCCCAAAGTGCTTTACTCATCATCTGAAAATTTTTTTTTTTTTGAAACTTTTCTTGATAAAAAATTATAGGTAATTATTTTTGGTCTAGGACAATTTAATTGAATACTGTACGTAGAAAAATCACGTGAAAAGTGATACATGACGATTTTATAGCTGGTTTTTTGATGAATTTCCCAAAGTGCTTTACTCATCATCTGAAAAAAATTATTTTCATTAAAACTTTTCTTGATAAAAAATTATAGGTGATTATTTTCGGTCTAGGACGATTCAATTGAATAATGTATGGAGAAAAGTCATGTGAAAAGTGATACATGACGATTTTATAGCTGGTTTTTCGATGAATTTCCCAAAGTGCTTTACTCATCATCTGAAAAAAATTATTTTTATAGAAACTGTTATTGATAAAAATTTATAAGTGATCATTCCTTGTCTAGGACGATCTGATTCATGAATCTGATTGAATAATGTACCCACGGAGAAAAATCATGTGAAAAGTAATACATGACGATTTTATACCAGCTGTCAAGTTCATTATTAATTAATTGCATGCAATGACGCAATATTCAAGGATGTTTTCATTATTAATTAATTTATAAAATCATCAAACCAAAAATCATGTGAAAAGCAATGGACTATGAGTTTTCTTGAAACATTGTTTGACAATATCAATTGTAACATGAGTTGGTTTCATTTGAAACATTGTAGTAGAGAATCTTAAGAGTAATGAGAATAATCATAGCTCCCTTTAATAAAAGGCCATGCCCTAATAATATGGCAACGTTGCACCGTAGTCGCAGTCTTTTCATATGAAAGCATTAAGTACAGATACAAATCATGCATGTTGACTTGACTTTACAAGTAAAACTGTCACTAACATAATCTTACCTGATATCAAACATCTGATGGCGTCTGGATTATATTTGGGTATGGTCAATATTCCTTTTTTCTTTCTAATATGTTTATGGTATTTCCAATTGCTTCTATTTTTCTTATAGTTCAAAATATTATTATGCACAAAAATATTATTATGAGATATTATGTTCAATCAACTATAATTCTATCAAGTGATATTGATAATGATCAATCTCATGTTAGAAGGATGTAAATTTTGTCGAACAACCATAAAACATCAATATTTCTAAGGCCACTCTAAAATTCGATATTAAAGTTCCAATATCGATTAGAAGTTTCCACGTTTCTGGCAATTACGACCGCTTGTGAGCTGGTCAGATCATGACATCAGAACCTCGGGGGAGGAGCTTGGGTCCAAACACTCAGTGGACGGAGTATAGTTTTATCACAATTTGCTGCGGTACATTGATTATTCCTTGCTCTTCACACATTAACACCAGATGAGTGTTATACACAGAATGGATACACTGTTGCGTTCAAGGTAATTAGATTAGATTAGATTACTGTAATCTAATAACCTTCGTTGTGTTAACAGTGTGAGAATGCTGGGTTATCAAGAGGTGTGTAAGACCCTACACTACCTAGACCCTATTCACAACAATCACCACTTACTTGGTCTGGCATTTAAATCAAAAGATCTTGCATCATTTTCGAAACATCATGTACCCATGTATAAAATTTGATGGACAATCTTTTTGAAAGAAAATTTATCTATTTATAATTTATCTATTATTTGATATAATTTTTTTACAATTCATTGTGTTATATAAATGTCTATCAAGTCTCATATGTAAGTTATTCGAGCCTCTTTTAATATGTAATAGAATAGAATTATGTAGCCTAAGCATAGATATCAACTGTTGTGATCATTTTGAGCTTGATAAGAAGGGGATCAAACATTTGATCAAACTAATATCAGCTCCACAAATTCCATAAAAGGTACTATGTAGGCCTATTGCAATGATACTAGTGAATATTGATCAACATTCATTAATTATGAAAGTTTTTATGTCTTTTACGTTGTACCAATTCATTTTTGTTTTCTTGCAGAATCATTCAGCAGCAGCTACCACCACCACCACCACCACCACAGTATTCGAAATGGACAAGCAAAATTAGCCTATCCTTGCCTCTGAGTGGGAAAGATATGTAATTTTCATATTTTGTTTGATGAATAAATGTTATTGTTAGTTATTTCACTTTAATACTGAGAAGGATCAAATGAACTATACTTTTTATCCAAGTTTTCAAGTCAAATAGCATCTTTCATTATTGTTGCCAAGTATTTATTTAATTGTATTTCAATTTTTGTTAAAGTGAATATGAATAAGAATAAGAATGCTTTTATTCCTTCAATGCTTACATGCAATGCTATAGGAAATGTCAGTCAACAATATAATACGAACCTTCATGTTTTAAATTATACTGTAAAATGTACGTACATGGTACAATACAGACTAAGTAATTCAAAAAGTTCAAGCTGGTATTGTTTGGATGTTACATAGAAAAAAGAGTATATTTACAAGTCATTGATTATTTCACTCTTCAAATTAAAATATATTGCACATAGTTGGAAGAAATATGTCCTTAATTTCAATTCTTACCTTGTATTTTCAATAGTTTTATGACGAATTGTATTCAGAGTAGAGTTTTTTATTGTGCCCCAAAATCTAAGGGCGGAGAATATAGAGCTGTCTTTACCAGAACTTTGAATTATCATTCCAAACCCTAAAGACCCCTCCCAATAGTTTTCACATATTCAATAATTGAATACCAAAAATTGTTTGCTTCCATTCATTTAACATTTTTAGATTGTACAATCACAAAAATCCATCATCAAAATAGTTTTTTCAGCAACTTTCACGTAATATCTGAGTACCAGTTTTTCTGAACCATCATCCTACTGGTACATGTAACTACATTGTAAAGAAAGTTTACTATGTGAAATTGAAGCTCATATCAAAACATTATCAAATACAAACATCAAAACAGGAAAATTTTAATTTTGAAAATCTACCAGAGATATAATCTAATTTTCTCTCTCTCTCTCTCGTAGAGGGAATCTGGAGCTCTAAATTCGCCCTGAAAAGGGTATTCAATCAATCAATTATTTTCTAATATTACTCTAATTTTTAATTATTTTTCAAGTTTTGAGGCAGTGTCTCATACTCTTGAGGATATCATGAAGTATCATATCTGTGTTGTGTCCGCCAGAAAATATTTTGATAGCTAAAAAACACTTGTGACTCTTCTTAACTTTTATTACGATTATTATATCTAATTGAGATTCAAACCGTTTTAAATTGTGTTGTCCTTTGCACGTAATTAGGCTATGTAGGCTTCTTCCATTCCTATCAAGATATAGGTGGGTAGTATCAAGATAGTTTGAAAACCAATACCATAGTCTAACTATACAGTATACAGCTTAGTATATCTACGCCAATACTAAGGTGGAAAAGATGAGAAAATAATTTAGAAATAGAGAAATTGATCAAGAAGAAAGAAGATGATGAGTAGAGCATTATAAATCCAGTGATTCATTTACTCCTAGGTTATGATGTTCAAGAAACATTTAATAAGAGAGAGTCTTGTATCAATTAGATTCTTCCTGAATCATTTTTATGTAAGACAGCTCAATATGAGCGTTTTCTTATGTGGAAAAATGTAGAAGAGATACTTGAGAGAAAAGGGTGATGACAGTCATTATCATCAGTTTCAATATTATTCAACGAGTGCTTCCTCAATATAGTATAAGCCCAAGTATAAGCATTTTATTCTTCTAAATAAGCATTCTCATGAAAAAATTGTGCAATCAAACTATAATAGTTACGTACCATGGAAAATATCACCAACAAAATAAAATTTATGAATTGGAGAATCATTCTAAAAAAGTTTAATAAGTTTGAAGACACTGAATTAATTTAATCAAGTTAATGTGTTTCAACAAAAATGAAAAGCATTGTGACCAACGCCCAATCAATGTCTATAATGTACTATGTGAATGGATTTTTGCTGTGAATGAAAGTTCAAAAGAAAAATTGTTATAACTTTGTTAGTCTATAGGGAAATCATTCAAATTGAAGTCTATACTATAGTGAATAGTAACTGACGCCAATTACTTGGGCGGTTGGCGAATGACAGTTATTAATTTTCAGCTCTCTCAGGACAGTTGGCGAGCTGTCTGCGAGAATACAAAAACGTAAGTAACCACAGCTATACTAATTCGTTATCGAAGACAGATTCGGACTGTCCTAACTGCAGCTAAGCATAATAAAATTTTCCAACTGCCCAACTAATAGGCATCAGCTAGGCCTATATGATTTTTTTTAATTCGTTGGTATTGTTATCAATATACGTCTGAAAAACCGTCACGCAACCAAATTTTTATTCAAACCTTCCACTTCGACTGGCTTTGGCGCGCCGCTTTGCCATTGGCCAATCATTGCGCCAAGGCATATGATTCGCAGGAAACGGCGGGCTTTTGAATTTGAAGGCGGCCTTATATCAGATAGACTGAAAACAGCCTTTTGCTCTCCATAGTGAATGCAATCATTAGATAATTACAATATCATCATTTTTGAAATTTACGTAAAATTTGTTTGTCCAAAAATCAATAGTGATAATTTTTGGATCAAGTTAATTTATGTTACTAGTTGAATTATATGACAATATGTTATCAACAACTGATTCACAACAATGAATGTTGTAAAAGTCTGACACTTGCTCTCTTTGTGTTCCTATCTTTTCTTTATTGGAATGTTTGCTAGAATGCTTTTCTAATAATTCGAATGTTTACAATATTTTGTAGTTAGCTAGGTTCAATCAATTGGGATATTTCCCTTTGAAATTCAACATAAGTAACTATTTTACACATTCTCAAAAAACCACTAGATAGGTTAAAATTCGTTAACTAATGCTATAAGATTTGGTAATAATTTTGGATACAGTACAATAATATTGGGTATTAAAAATAAAAATATAGGCTTCCTGAATCAGGAATTCACTGCAAGTGCCTATTGATTCCACTGAAAATATTGCAATGTAAATATGTACTAAAAAACTAATTTTAAAAATAGCTATGATATTTGTTTTAAGTTGCTTGTACATTTTCACTGGTGAAAAATCTTTGGTACTGTTTGACCAATAAACGTGTAAAACTATTTTCCATTTCATTTTCCTTGAATCATTTTTTATATTAATATTAGATAGTTTTTAGCACTAGAAACTCTTCTATATGATTTGCATTTGATCGATAGTCTTAATTCAGGCTACGTATTATTCAATTTAATCATTGCCACTAAACAGAAATCAAACATAAATTCAGATTTCAATATTAACATAACAAAAATTACTACCGTATATATTCAGTTATTGACATAAAACATGTATGTACAAGGAATTTGTAGCAGGTTGCAAAATTAACTGTGGCTTAAATAAATTAATTTTCATCCACTTCCACATGAGCTAGAGCATAGCCACCTTTAAAAAAGACTATGTTCTTGAAACTGACAACCATGTAGAGTAGGAGTCGGTCCATTTGAAAGAATTGAAATAATTTCTCAATCAACTGTTTTATCGGAGAGTTTCTCATGTGCGTTCTCACATTTGATTAGCTACAAATCATAGCTACATTGTTAAGTCACGAACACTGTGGACTACTCTTGGATGGGTAACCGGTATTTGGCCAAGTACACTGGCGAGGTGGAACTACCCGTAAGGGTCTCCCACCATTAAAAGTAATGAGAATATTTTTATTATCTTTTGACATAATTGTCTATTTTCAATCTTATCTGCTAATCTTTACCACAAACCATTACAGAAAACATGTAGGCTACAAGGAATTCTAAACCAATAAGGTTTCATGAAAATATTTATAATTCAATAACTTACATAAAGAGATTCAAAGTTAACCAGAAATTTATTTTCTTCTTTTTAGTCGGATTTAAAAACGTCGGTTTATGGAAGTTTTTCAAATATATTTATTAAAGAATAAACAAAAAATTTTTAAGTAAGTATTTGGTGATGTAATAAGAAATTGATAACTCAAAAAATTCTTTATGAATTCATTCTTGGTTAGATTTGAATTGTGAACGATAAATGTGTGATGAAATGACAATAAGCAACAAATTATTGATTAAAATTAAAATTCAACAATAGGAGAATATAATGTAGCTGTTATTTAAATGAATAAATTAATTTCAAATATAAATTGAAACTCATAATAGTTTCAAAAACAAAATAAATAAAAGTATCCTTCATGGAGTTGAAAGTATTTTATAAATGCACAGAAATTTTTTGGCTCTCAGAACATTTTAAATGAGTCACATTGATTATATTTATTGCGTTGGAGCATCCATAACTTAGTCATATATGAAAAATTGTTGAGAGTTGAGTCATCATAAGCCTAATTTTTAAATAAAACTGAGATAGATGTAGGTTATGTAAAATTATTCATTAAGAAATAAGTTTCCTTTCCAAAAATAAATAAATTTGAAATTCTTTAAGGGACATAGGCCTACAGTACAATAGCCTAATTAAAATTTACAAACCAAAAGTTATCTTTTCTTAAAGTTCATCACTCCAGACAGCCCGCCAACTGTCCTGAGAGAGCTGAGAATTAATAACAGTTATTCTCTAACCGCCTAACTGACGTCAGCTATTCATGATTAATTATTTTATGACTCAATAATATTAACGAGAATACGTTGGGAAAATCACTGAAATATTGAATTGTATCATTGTAGAAGGCTGTATCATTTAAATTGATGGTACAGTATCATTTCAGTACTTGATACAGTATCAAACGAGTATATGATACTGTATTCTTATTGTTCGTGCCCCGATCTCGTTTTGGAGTTTGTGAACTTGGAGTTTTTGAAACTGTGTGGCGGTTTGGTTTTGGAGCTAATGATTCTTGGAGTTTCTGGCGTACACCCGCTAGAACTGCTGTAAATCAAATATTTGTACCGCGTTGTCGTGATATGCCTACGTCATCCCAAGCTTTCGGAATCCTGAATTTTCGGAACCCTGGTATATCCTCGTCGTGATACCATGACCTATTCCATGCTCCCTAGACCCATCCATAAGCACCTAACCTACAAGCTACAAGTAACGGAGACAGAGAGTAGAGACTAGAGAAAACACAGTTTAAAATCTGCTTGCCAAGCGCCTAATCCTAATCAATGCTAATTTGCTAATAAATAAGGTTAAACTTTTGTATAATGATTTTTAGTTGTTGTCAGTGTATTTTTTAAAGTCATTCAGTAGCATTACAAAGGATTAAATCAGGTCGACGTGTCAGAATCAAATCAAGTTATTAGTACGGTATAATAGGACCATGCTGACATGCAGTGTCTGTGGATCTTCTAATGAGAAGCCTGGAATAAGTATTTCATTTTATCCGTGAGTTAAATTTTTTATTATGTATATTATGTTTGAACGAGCGTTCAAACATAATTTAATAATTTTATGTTTCCTTCTTTTGACTCAAGCCCAAAGTCGTTGTCCGTCTGTTCGTTCGTTTGTTTGTTTGTATGTTTGACAATAACTTTCAAACGCCTCAATTAATCAACCTCAAATTCAGAACATATATTCTTCATACTTTTATACAGGTCAAGTTCGTTGGACAATGAAATCGACCGACTCCTTCATCCTTTTTCAGGCGAAAAAAGGATAAACTGTCAGCAACAATATATCTATATATGCTCCTGTATATTTCAACACAATAATCACGGCTGGGGGAAAAAATGTCATATGGAATTTGAATAAGTTATTTTTTTGGATCCATCTGATTTTAATAAAACAGCTGATTTATTAGCGGCAAATTTGAAAGAACTATCATAAAAATAATGTTCTCAAATGAAATAGTATATTTCGTACCTAGGGCCGAAAATGTGCGTTTTCTGGCTCGAAATCGGTTTTCACTAGAAAAGATTGATATTACATTTTCGACCCGTGGTGTCAAACTTTATTTTTCGGCACACAACATCAATGAAAACAAAACAAAATTATCAGTTAATCATTTCCATGAACAGCTAGACCAGTAGCCTTATTATGCTATCTTCCCCTATGCTGAATTTGGAGTAGGTGCCATCTGCTTGCTATTGGAACTTTGCATCAAAAGTTTATTGATTTAGTGACTGAATATTACTTTATAACTATCAGTGTATTCGATTTTATTAGTTCAGAAACGTTTAAGCCCAAGATAATTTTTGTACAATCATCCTAAATTGTACAATATCAATTCAAAGTTGTTGATTTTCGACAGATATTGGCTAACAGAGAAGCTTTGTCTAGTTGCATTATCAGCCGCTAGATGGCGCTGGCTTACCTGCTAGACGAAGTAACACAGAGTCTGACAACAATAATTTTGTTCAAACATGGATTTCACGTTCATCATTATTCAACAGTTAATCAATACAAACATTTTTAATCTTATCAAAGTTGAAGTATTAGTTATTGAAGCAGTTTTCCTTTATTATTCAACTACTGATTAATTTGAAAACTTTCAACGTTCAGTTCTCTTGACAAGGGATCTTGTCAATCAAAATAACAGATGAGAGACTACCTTTACTTCAAAATACCAATAAGTCAACATTGACTCCCAAAACAGCTGACATTTAATGCAATCAAACCGGAATGCTACCTATTGATCGACTAACCCTTAAATCGACAACAACCTTCAGTCAGCTGACATTCAAGGTTATTTTACCGCCCTAGGGCCAAAAAACGCATTTTCCCGGCAAGTTGCTGGCGACCTCGCCTGAAAATGAGCGTTTTCGGCCTCTGTATAAAGCATGTAAGACAGTCCATTTCATACCAGTGTGGCAAAAAGTACTTTCATGTTGAATATTGATCTCAAAGTTTAAACATGTGATAGGAGTCTATTTACTTAAACAGCTGACAAGAGGCGGCAAATTTGAATTATTTTATCACAAGACATTTTTCCAGTATTTTTTTGGTAAAGAAGGGCTTTTATTTGCTCTTGGGCAGCAAAAAAAAATGTCACAGTAAAAAATTTGATGAGAAATCATGATTATGGATTTTTTAAATCATAATTATCCGGTTCAAATTTAGCAAGCAACTGATAGAAGACAAAAATTGAAAATAAAAATACAATAATTATCCAAGACACAAGAATCTGTTCAGAGCTAACAAGATTTTAAAAACAAATCTGATTGTTATTATCACACAATGTTTTCAATGTAACAGAAATTGCGGTTGGCAAATACTCAGCTCTCTCTCAGGACAGTCTGTAAGTTGTCTAAATGAGCAAAACGGTTTAGTTCCGCTTGCTCTTGACTCAATAATAAGTTCTTGCAGATCTCAAATAATTTATACAATTTATCCAAATGCAAATACTGAACTATCAGAAAATTCCATTCTTGAACGAATCTCTACAATGTTTTCAATTTGATACACTTTTTTTACAAATTCTGTTGAGTTTTGAACAAGAGGCGATCAATATGACTCTACAGAGTGTGCCAAAAATGACTAACTCAAGTACTATCACAGTGTTCTTCGAGCTGAAAGAAAACAGAACATATCATTGGCTAAACACCGAATTCTCCTTAGTTTTCCTCTAATCCGCCCTTCTATTATTTTAAGACTTTTCATCATACCTAGATAATGGATAGACTACACGAAGTTTCAATAGTATGTATGGTTTTCAGAAAAAATAAGGGAAAGTTATTAGATCCATATTTGTAAATTTTTTAGAATTGTTCACTGAACGATGTTCACTTAATAGGTCTACTCTGAATTCTTGCAGTCAAGTCGTCTTGAACAAGTAGGTCTACGTGCATTGGCGGCAGAAGAGTTGCGGATAACAATACATCAAAATATGATCAAACGATTGATCAAAATATAACGTACATAACTATATCCTCACAAAAAGGAATCATTCATCAGTATTCAATAAATCTAGGTATCGTATTTGTATGATTTGTGGTTCATATTTTTGAATAATTAAAGCCATAAGTTGACTCTGAGGGTTTGCACGCAAGTTCTTCAGCCCATGGGGCTTACTATATATTATAGCTGATCACCTTTAACCATGGCGAGTGGTACGGGTATGGGTAGCTCTCCCTAGAAAGTCATAAGATGTCAAAAATGCGCCTTTGTTCATTCTGCTTTTTAACAGCAGATGTCTGCAAATATTGGGTGATCCAATTACTTGATAAGTTAAGGTACGATTTGGTTGGTGCGGAATGTAACAACCGTCAGCCGCAATGTATGCATATGGCTGCGGTTGAACCATTTTTGTTGGCACAACTCAGTCGCAATGATCTGCCTTCATGATACCCAGATGTACTAGTGAGAAATAAAAATTACTCCATTTTGGATATTTATCCCTCATAATTATAAATATTTCCCTCCAGTTCATCTCAATTATAACTTACTACATCTTCTCCAAGTCTCCCAATATATTTGAGGTTAGAATCCACTGCAACTGGTCAGAACACTGCTTCTGGAGGAGTATGGTTGTCATCAAATGCGGCTTTTGGTTGTGGGCGATACACATGAACAAAATTGGTCCTATGATTTAACACATAAGCAGTTCACCATTTTTTTACACAATGATCGACGGTCATTACGTTCTGCACCAACCAAATCCTAGCTTTACTTGATGTTGATGTCTTCATCTTTGACCAGCAGGGCTGGATTGATTGCGTCGTGGTAGGCGGGCTAGGCAATATTGCCCAAACTGTCCTCAAAGTACTCCCTCAGTGAGTAGTATGCTCTACTAATGAGCCAGGACCGTTTGGTTTTGAAGCTGCTATTGTCCAGACACTTCACTGCAGCTGGTAGCCTATTAAACATATTGAAGGCATGGTTGGGAAAACAGTCCTTCTTCTTGTTAAGTCTGCAGTATGGCAGGTTTAGTGAGTTGCCATGTTGGAGGTTTAGAATGCATTAGAATGCACAATCCAATCCTAGCTTCAAAATTATATTGTAACGGAATACTAAGTTTTCTGATGGCGGAAAAGTTCTAGTTGGCAACTGATCACATTTTTCCAAATGTTTTACCCCAGGTGCACACCAACACAATTTTGTTGTGAAGGTTTGTTGCGGTGCAAATTCAATTCTGAGAACTTGCCAGACAAAATTTTGAAACCATTGTGGTGTATGAGCTAGCGCAGACCAATGAGTTGCAAAATATTTGGTTTGCAAATATTTGCAGCAAATGCTGCATGCAGCATTTGTCGCAAATATTTGCATGCAAATATTGTGGCTTGTTCAGGAACTAACTCTAATATTATCGTCTGCAAGTAAACAGACATAACCAAAAAGGAAGAAAGTCAACTCTTGGCTCTTTGGAAATGAACACTGAGGAATTGTTAGCAATTATTTTCAAATACCAAATATGATGATTTGGTATTATATTAACATGTATGATTTAAATCACAAAGATTACAAGAATATAAGAGAAATTACAAGATTTGGTGTGATATTGGTAAAGCTGTCTATGTTCCAGGTTAGTTTCAGTTTACTTTAATAGGCTAATTGGGCTATTAGCTGTTATTAGGCACCTTACTATAGTAGTTTATACAATAACTCAGGATATTATTATTGTATTACAGCATCATTATTATAGTTAACTTCAGTATCTCTTCTACCCTACTATGTGTTAACTCTGACAAGGTTCAGGACTTGATTATCAGCTATAACAGAAGACTCACTATGAAGAGAGGAAAGAAGCAAAGTTTCTGGGCTTCACCCTGGATATATGCCTGAATTGTTCCTAGCATATTGACATTGTTGCTGGCAAGCTGAATAAGGGATTAGAAAGTTAAAGTCTAGATTAGAACCCACTTCTTGATTAGAAAGTTAAAGTCTTGTGTTAGCTTGGATGTTTTAAAGGTGATCTACTATGCTCATATCCATTCCCTTTATTTGTCATACGGCACAATACTTTGGGGTTCTAGAGCTTACAATAGCAGACTTCTCAGTATTCAGAGGAAGGCTATCAGACTGATGAGTGGCCTACCCAAGCAATTGCGGTGTGAAGAGCAGTTTAAGCTTCTAGGAATATTGACTCTGCCTTCAATGTTTGTTCAACAGAGCTTAATTAATGAGAATTTGGGAGAATATGTAAGGAGTAGTTTGTGGAACAGGGGGTAATCCACAGTCATTACACTAGAAATAGAGGCAATTTGAGTACTTATCGATTTACCTATTCTAGTATACAAAAAACATTACTATTCTTTTCTATCAAATTGTTCAATCCACTTCCAGAAAGCCTCAGGAATATGGAGAATAGACCATTAAAACCACATATCAAAAGTTTTTTGTTACCAAACCTTTGTACTACAACCCTTTAGCTAAGAATATGTAGGTTATATTAAGTTATAAGTTAAAAATTCAAGTGATTTAGGATACTGATAGCTTATTGACAGTGCTACTTACTAATATCTTTGTACTTTGTTGGCCTATGAAATTTTTTATTTGTTATTTGACGCTTGTATTTTATCTGATGCCCTCAGATAAGTTTCATTCAGACAATAAATTTCATTCTATTCTATCAATACATCAGGTTGGTTAAGTTAAATACTCAAATATTCCCGCACTCTAAGTCACGATTATTTTGCTTTGGTGTGTGTGCCCCAGTGTTACAAATATTTCACACCAAAACCTTTGCCTCAAAATTGGAGTCCAAATTCTTGGAACCACTGCAACAAATTTGCGACACATTGGTCTGTTCAAGGCTTATTAAAAAATAATAAGTTATGTTTTTTTCTTGACATGGACGGACATTCCACATGGGTATGTTCACTAGTGAACAAATCAGAAAATAGACTTTGAAAAGGCAAGTAAAAAATTTTAAACTACTAGGCTACAAACAAAATATGCACTCATACTCATACTAAACAGTGGCTAGTAGCAGAACTCATAAAATGATTTCAAAAAATATCTACTCACAGTTTGTTGGTCCAAAAACTCCCTTAGTGAATAGAAACGATACTCTTCAAGAAATGCCCTTATTCTCCTTAAATACAGGCTCTTGGCCAAGCTGATAGCATAGGCTATTTACAATTTTGGCTGGCTGGCGTAAGTAGGCCTAGTCTGTCCAAGCAAAGGATAAATCCTGACGAGATTGAAAAATGACTGTAGCTTGGTTAATTCAGCTTCAAAAAATATAAATTTCATTCAAATTGTAGACCAGAATGTTTTCTACAATTTAAGACAAAATTTATAATTTTTGAACCAATATTGACCGATCTGGAGTCATTTTCCCATCTTGCAAGAATGTCTTCTTTGCTTGGGCAGACTATAGCCATGAGGCTGTTCTGGGTTCTCTCCAATATGCAGAAAGGAGGTCCAGCCTGAACACGTTTTTTGTTTTGTACCCCTGATACTGGTGAAGTCATCTCTTATAACCGGCTGGAAAATCATAATCACCGGCAGCTTCACACAAAATTCTCATGGATTTTATCTGCACAAGTAGGATCTCTATCATATTATCAGATACAGCCCTCACAAGGTGATACCATAAGGCAACATACTTTGGAAAAAATGCAAAATATTCAGTATGCATCTTCTCAAACTCCTGAGCAGGAACATTACCCTTTCAATTTGTCAAAGAATGAGCTCTCCCCAGGACAGCTTTCTGTCCAGGGTAAAGTCTAGAAGTTTCACTGAGGAGACATCCAGGAAATTACAGTTTTTGAGATGAAACACAATTTTCTGGGTCTTCTTGCTGGGAAGTAAGTAAGTAGTTTGCTTGAAAACAGTCTGCAACAGCCTTCTCATAAGTGCTTATCATGGTTATCCATGTCCATGCTGTAACATGCCTCATTATTAATTATGCCTGTATTATATGAGACCCTAGCTATCCTAGTCTCATAATGGTCTAATAAAGCAATCTTTTTTTCATAAGCTCTAATTCATGTTCATGAGCTACAAGAACTTGATAGATGAAATCCCAGATCTGGGGGGGAAATTTGGAATAATAACTTTATTGAGAACAATCCTTACAGAATTAACCAACTGAAGCACAACATTGCTCATCAAATACCCCATATAAGTGTAATTTACATGAGGAAGGTTTGCAGAAACGCTTGAAAAGGGGGACATTTTCTACATCTATTGTAGGAAAAATCTATTATGATGAATAACACTAATATTTATACAAACTTTTTAAAAATAATTATTTTTTCACTGAAAGGTCTATTCCTTTATAAAAGAAATGCTAGCATAAATGATGGGGTTCCAAATAAGCTTGTTGCAGAATGGACTTGAGTGTGTTATGACATGGATAACCTGGGTGGAATATCATGTGTGCTTCCAAGAGGGCTGTTGAGACTGGTTTTGGGCTAAATTACTTTCTTCTCAGTAGTGAGAAGATCCAGAGAATTGTATTTGGCATCAGAAATGGTAAGCTGTATGATTCCTCCCCAGTAAAACTTGTAGACTTTTCCCTAGATGGTAGTCTTGTTATAAAGGCGTGTCTCCTCAGCTTGCATGAACTATATTGTTATGGAATTCAACAGTGTCTGATGGCCTTGGGATGGTTATACATTGAGTGATGGACAGGCAGGGATGGGAGGCTTTGTGTAAACAACATTATTGCTTTGTTATGTAAACAGGCAATTATCTCGAACCCTCTTGAAGTCATTATACCAGCATTTTCTAGCACTCTCTTGTTACTTCTTGAGCCTTCTGGCAAGTAATGTAATTCATTAATGAGAATGTTTGCAGAGTTAGTCAGTCTTACTCAAGTGTTTAAACAAGTTGTGTCAATTGTATCATGTGACAGACAAGCCAGACGTTGTATATAGACACTCTATAGTGATATTCATTTTTGTCCATTAGTCAATTCATATTTCTTCTTAGTGTAACTTGCGTGATAGAGACTTCCATCATTTCTTATTGTTAAACTCAGTTATAAACTTTTGTGCTATCTTCTGTTCTGTTATAGTTTATCTTTTTCCAGTGTGTCATAGCAGTGTAATTAATAAAGCTTATCAGTATAAATTGTCTCAAGTCTTTTATTATAGTGGAAACCCATAACAATTGGTGTCAGAAGTGGGATGTAGCTATTGATTGAGGCAATTTTATAAACTTTATCTTTGTGTGTGAACTTTATCTTCAAGTGAGTGAACTGTGATCTTTGAGTGTGAACATCTTTGTGTGTGAACTTTATTCTCTAAGAGTGAATGTTAGTCTTCTGTACATAATTGTGAACTGTGTAATATTTGTGGAACATGAACTGAAATGGCTGGGAAAGGTGTGAAGCTCACTAGTTTAAAAGTAAATCAACTGAAGCAAGAGCTGGAGGAGAGAGAACTGGATACAAATGGGGTAAAATCTATCTTACAAGATAGACTCCGGGAAGCACTGCTGGCTGAGGGTCAGGACCCAGATACCTTTTTGTTTGAAACAGATTCGGAAGCTCTGGTGAGTACATTAGAGAGTAAATTTGAATTGTTTGAAAGTAAAATGGAAGAAAATAAATCAGCTTTGATAAATTTGGAGAGTAAAATAGAAGAAAATAAAACAAATTTGGAGAGTAAAATGGAAGAAAATAAATCAGCTTTGACAAATTTGGAGAGTAAAATAGAAGAAAATAAAACATCTTTGGAGAGTAAATTTGAATCTCTGAAGGAAACATTTGAAGGAATACTACAAGAAAATAGTAAAATTTTGGAAGATAAATTTGAAACAAAACTTAGAAGCATGAAAGATAAATTTGATAAGAAGATTAAAGAGCTGCAAAATAATGACACTAGTGGAGCAAGAGCAACCTTGAAGGTGGATGATAATGCTTATCAAATTGAAAAGGATACTTCGGTAAATAACTGCAATGTGCCTATTACCATGCCAAATTATCATGGTGGACTACCAACATTTGATGGAAAGACTCCATGGGAAGATTACCGTACCTTGTTAGATGTGTATGCCAACAGATATGGATGGACACCGCCAGCAAAGGCTGATAATTTGTGCCTATCTCTTCGGGGAGATGCACTGTCAGTACTCCAGACGATTCCAAAGTCTTACAGACACAACATTGGTGAACTGTTGAAATGCATGGAAATGAGATTTGGCCACCGACACATGTATCAACTACACCATTCAGAATTGAGGAACAGAATCCAGAAGCCAAATGAGTCACTTCAGGAATTTGAAGCTGACATAGCTCGCTTGGTGAGGATTGCCTACCCAGCATCAGGGGATGATGAAATGAAGGAGAGTATGGCAGTTGATAGATTCCTGGATGGTCTACGTGAGCCAGAAACCCAACGAGCTGTTAAACTGGCTCGTCCTCAGACCCTCAGTGAGGCATTAACTCAGGCCTTGGAATTTGAAGCTGTGACACAATCTGTGAGGAGCCATGCACGTGTTTGCTCAGTATCAGTGGAAGATAGCCATGAGGAGTTGGTGATAGCCATAAGGATATTTTGATTCTGGTAAGCTATTTAAGCTACTATTGTAAGTGGTACATTGGTCCTTATCGTTGTTCCCTTGTTGAATAGTTGTAAAGGTGATATCAAATGAAAAGACATAATGTCAAACTCCACTGATTTATTGAAAGTTACTGGTTTCGGTTGCTACACAATTATCAAACTTATCAAAATTGGGAAGCGGTTGTTCCAGTGGTAGAGAGCGTCTAATCGGTGAGATTAGAGACTTGTCACCACTGTTGTACTGGTGACCGGTTTCTCTGAATTCAATTTATGAGCCTCAAAAATTGCTTTCCGGTGGTTCGGAACCCACCTACCGAAGCAGTAGGACCATTCATCTCTCATCATCATCCTACCCATTATCCATGCACAGTCCCAAAAGCCCATATGGGCATCACCCTAGAAAAAACCCTAGAGTTACTCACTTTTACAATGTTTTCGAATAAGATCATTGCTGGTATAGTCTGTTAAAGCAAAGAAGACCCTCTGGCAAGATGGGAAAATGACTCAAAGCTCGGTCAATTTTGGCTCAAAAATTATCAATTTGATCTCAAATTGTAGGAAACAATTTGATCTACTATTAAGATCACATTTATAATTCTTGAACAAATATTGACCAAGCTGGAGTCATTTTCCTAACTTGCAATCCATCTTGCCAGATGGTCTTCTTTGCTTGGACTGACTATAGTCGGCACTGAAACGGTTGTTGACAACGGTTTTAAGCGGGTTTCTGATTGTAACTACTATAGAAAATACAACTTAATATCATTGATGATTAACAAGCAATAATCCTATGAAACAAAAATATCCTTGCCCATAGGAGTTAGATGTTCTCTATGTATTCTCTGATTTTATTTTCAGGTTTCCTCTAAACAATCAAGTGCTGCTTGACAAATGGATGAATTCCATTCAAATCGAAGGGTTTAAACCATCAAAAAACTCTGTACTCTGCAGTAAACATTTCAAAAAAGAAGATTTGGTAGCGATTCATGGCAGGTCTAATCACTCGCTGACGGAAAATGCAGTACCTTCAATATTCGAAACACTGCCTGAATACAACCAACCGATGGTGCTAGTATTGGTGGATGAAGAAGAACCAGATCCTTTCGCTCCTATAATTTCTTCTGTAGAATCCATAACCCGGTTCCCTAAGCGTGAGATTGGCACACAGACAACGTTCAGCAATCCACTTGACATAATGGAGAAATTAAGGAAAAAAATTAGGGGATTCCAAAGAAGTGTAAGTAGGAAAGAGATGAAAGTTGAAAAGTTGAGAAAGTCAATGATGGAAAAAGGAATATTGACTGATGAACATAGACGACTTATTTCAAAGTATTGCAAAAGGCAATTCAAAAATGACCAAGAAATGTAATTATTCAAGTTTGAAGATCAAAAGTGAAGAGGATGAAGAAGACAGAGGATGACACAAGTGAAGTATATTGCTTTTTTATAACCAAAGAAGTTTGAACTAAACCACCAGCATCATTAAAATTCACAGGTACATGTTACACGTTTTTTTTTGCATGTTCTGTTTAAAAATAAGTAAGATTAGTCTCAATTATGTGAATTTATCAAGAAAACAGTCCCCAAGTTCATGTATATCCATATCCTACATCATATAATCTATAATCATTCTTAGAATATTACATTGTAGTTGAAAACCGGATATTCTCCAAGAATAGAGATTGTAAGTAACAAAAATATGTGGAAATATCAGTCCAAGGGCTTAATTTTGCGCTTCCCTCTCACGGAAATGTGAGTTGGAAAGTTCTTCTACATGACATTATTTGATTCCGCTCTTTTCCAAGATATCAATTTTCTACTGTCATCAACATAACATTTATTATAAATGATTTTTAACGTCCTATGTCAATAATGGACCGATTAATATCATTTTCCATAACCACAAACAATCAAGTGTTGAAGTAGATTTTTTTTTGTAAATGAGAGTGTAAATAAGTGACGCCAACAAAAGACTCATTTCCAATTAGCTACTGCTTTTCAGGATTTCAAAATTTTAATAAATTTATCCTATTCAAACTAAGGCTTTTAAAACAATAAAAATGCAGAAAAGCATGATATGAATGGAGCGCAACGTCCAAACCCAAATCAACGTCTAGTAGAAGTTCGCTTTTTTATAATAAGACTTTGAAACTTTCATGAAATTCCGCAGGAGTCTTGCATCTTGCCTCTGTTCACCGAGTATCTGGAGAAAATTGAATCTTTTAAGTGTTAAGTTATCATTCTTTGAAACCTATTTTTGATATCATCCTTTGAACTTTGTAACTTTCTGAATATTGAATTTCAAATTGGGGGTTTCAACTATATTATTATATATAGATTTATAAATTTAATTGACAATATAGATTTATTGGCTGTCATGGAAATGTTTGATGTACAGTGAAACAAAATCTTTGAAGAAGAAGGAACTCTTATTCTGTTTCGAGCTCAAAATTATCAATTCCAAATCATCTTCAATTTATTAAAAATACCCATGAGGGGTTTCACTTTTTTTTAATTGTGATCAGTTTTCTAGATTCTGTGTTTCTCCTATAATAATAAGTAATTCAAGAAATGTCAGAATACAAATAAATTGTACCGGCTATTCCAAATCACATACGGTAAGCATTGATGAGAAAATTACTTATGAGAAAAATTAATCCATCTACCCATTTTAAATCTAATGGAAGAATGTTATCTCTCAAATTCAAGTTTGCTATTGAGTTTATAAAATACTGATAACTGCCTAAATTTTTTTCTCTGAACGCATCAAAACAAAACGACATTTCTTGTATGAGAAGTTGTGCTACCATTTCAAGATTGGTGTTGGCGCCGTTTCAAATTCTAAAAATATTCTCCAAAATAATCCAACTCTCCTCCCTTCGCGAGAATAGAACTTTCACGTACAGTTGTCAATTCGTTCTTATTCGTTGTGTTTATTATACTATAATGATTAATAAATTGAGTGAAGTTTATGGTCAGTGATAAAAATTAATCCATTTTCAATATAAAATAATTATCTTGTGGTGTGAGAAGACCATGTGAATCTAGAAACAACGTTTGACACTGTTTCTCACTGCTAGAAGTGAGAGTCTATATTATTCACTTATCTCTCACTATGTTTAACAATCTAGCATTTATATTTTGTATCACTTCAATTCAGGTAATTCATAGCTTTAATGGAGACGAAAATTCTGCTGTGGAAATACCGATCGGTAAGTCCTACTATTTACTTTATAGCTCTTAGCCACATCATACGAATTTAGAGTACCGTATTAGATTAAAATACTGTAAATCATACTTTTTTGAAATCTTGAAAGAGCTTTGCTTCATAAATATATCACAAATTTCACTGTGCATTTCTATGCTTCACGAATTACATTTTTCATTTCATTCAATATTGAGAATTGATAAAAGATGTATGAATTAATGTTACTTCAGCTTTACTATGAAAAGCTTTCATAATTGATAAAAATCATGTTTTCCTCTGACAGAGGGGTCTGTCACAATTGATAGGGCAGTAATAATGATATAGCTACATGATAATAAAAAATATAAATAAACTACAATTTAAATAGTGAAATGAAAAAATCATATAATGGCTATTGTGAACAAATAGCCGAATTCTCTCTTATATATATAAATAAGTTAATGACGTTATAATACTTTTATTACTGTGTAGGCTATTTGTAGCATACATGTGTAAAATAGCCATAGATTGAAGAGTGATATTCAATTATCATGATTTCAGGTGGCCTATTGCACTCCATGAATGACGAAGATGAATTAAGTGCCATCAATGATAAGGCTTTCCACTATGCGGTTGATCTTGTCAATAACGATCCAGACACTTTGGCTGAATTCAAATTGAAAGCACTCACACAAAAGGTGAAAGAGCACAACAGTTTCAATGTAGGTTTTAAAGGTAAAAGCTCTTTATTATTATCATTATCATCATAGGCTATTAATATTTTCATTTCCTTTCATATTTTCTAAGCTTGATCACTCCTACTGACCCTCATAACAGTTGGACCTACTATTATAAGGTTTGATGTTGACAAATTTCTACAATCACAACTAACTTTGTAACATTTGCAGTGAATTTATCAATAAACATGATTCAAATTGTAATTTAATTCTCAATATGGTTGTATAGTGAATGAATAAAGTAAAGTTGAATAACTTGCGTCAAATTAATTGAATCAACTCTCGTACGGGTAGAACTTACATTACTTGTAACTTAATTGAAAAACTCAGCTCTAAAATACTCGAGAT
Organism: Sogatella furcifera; assembly: GCA_017141385.1. Classification (NCBI taxonomy): domain Eukaryota; kingdom Metazoa; phylum Arthropoda; class Insecta; order Hemiptera; family Delphacidae; genus Sogatella; species Sogatella furcifera. The sequence continues at coordinate 17,079,839 of CM029546.1, forward strand.
ACCTTGAAATAATTTGCAAAAAATCATCAGTTAATCAATCTGCAAAAAAGGCGTTTTTATAATATAAAAAATTGAGTGAAAAGACTAATGATTATATTTAGCAATTTAGGCACAATATTTGTTCCCGTCCGCCTAAAATCTTGTGATGATTGTATGATTTATTCTAGGTACTTACTTATTTATTTTATTTCTCATTTATCATACATAAATTGTAATTATAATATTTAATAAATTCATTGCAGTGTGCGAGCTTCTATCAAAAGGCGTTGCTGGTATATTTGGACCTCAATCACAGCTCAGCTCACTTCATGTGCAGTCGATTTGTGATGCTATGGAAATTCCTCACATAGAACTGAGATTTGACGCCCTGCAACGACGTGGATCGTGTCTTGTCAATCTCTATCCTCATCCGTCCGAACTTTCAAATGTAAGAACTCAATTATCTAATTATTATTCAAAATTGAAAACAAACTATGTGATTAGAGTTGTGATGACTAGAGCAGAGCAACTCGAGCTGCCGCTATAAGTAATGGTTTTGTGAAGCCATTCATGTTTGCTGATGTTCTGGCTGTGCAGGTAAAATGTAGCAAAATGTTCAATGATCTTCTTAGAGTTGTGAATGTAACAATTGATGACTGGACCGCTGCAAACTCCCTTTGTCTCAACAAAGATAAAACTCACATGTTGGACTTAACTCAGCTAATAATCATACTAAATTCTAAGGTATTGTTGTACAGAGCAACCTCAATACCACATTAATTTGTTGCTTGGTAAACTGTCTAAAAGTATATTTTTGCTGAAGTGTTTGAAATTCATTGTAAACTCTTTCGTTCTAACTATTGTATATTTTTCACATGTTCACAGTCATATATGTCATAATCATGGTATTCTTGGGTGGGATAGTGATAGTAATGTTGGAAAAGTGTTCATTATGCAGAAGCGAGCTGTTAGAGAGTGTATCTAGTCAAACCCATTGTAAACCTCTTTTTAAACAGTATAAATTTTGACAGTTTATGCTATATATGCACTTGAATGTTTATTGAACGTAAAGAAAAATTCAGCCTATATCCCTGTGAATAGCTCTGCTCATTCCCATCATACTAGAAATGCTTTCTCACTTAGACTTAATCATTGTGATTACTCATATACATTGAATAGTTTTTTGAGTTTGGTACTAGGCTGTATAATAATTTGCCAAACAGTCTAAAGATTGACTATTTTGAATATTTCAAGAAAAATATTAAAATTTATCTTATTGAAAAATGTCCTTATAACAGGAATGAATTATTGTTGGATAATTAATGTAACCTGTCATATTCATGTATTAATTATTGTTTGTATTGCTTTTATTGGATTATTTTTGACTTTGTTCTGCTTTGTATCAATGTTTAGACAATAAATGAGATTTGAATTTGAATGCTACCTTCTCAGGTTAAAGTACAATAAAAGGCAGTTTTAATTTTCAGGTTTATGCAGACTTGGTTAGAATGAGCCACTGGAAGAGTTTCACTGTCATTTATGAAGACAATGATGGCTTGATGAGATTGAATAAACTGCTCACATTTTATGATAAAAAAGGATATCCAGTGACAGTGAGGCAACTGTCATCCGATGATAATCACAGGTTAGTTTCTAATTTAGAATATTTAAACTTTTTATTCACTAATAAATTACCTGAAAAGTCATGAGTAACTCATGTCGAGAACAGTATTTATATTATAATATCCTTCCACTTATAACTTGGTATTCTTTACAAATTATTTTTCCAATTTTATATAAGTTCTGATTTTAAGAAAATTGTTTTTGCATTCATAGTAAAAGCCATCCTTTCCTAATTAATATAAAGTTAGTAGATGGAATGCTATTGGGTGGCTCGTTGGAGCAAGTTATGAAGCGCCAGTCTAATAACCAGAAGTTGCGAGTTCGATTGTTGACTGGGGAACAATTCTTTGACCACAGCACAATCACATAAATACGGACACCCCGTCTTTTGAGAGAGACAATAAGCCGTCAGTGCCGACTGCCTAAGAAGAAGTCGTTATCTCTCATCATCATCCCTCATATTACCCACGCACAAGAAGTCTTAGAGATCATATGGGTATCACCCTCAGAACAAAAATTATGTTCTCTTTTCTTCTAATTATGATATGTATTGATCTATCCATTTATTTGTCTACCTATACGCAGAATACGATACCTTTATGAAATGAAAGGGTGCCCTTTTCGTGCATTTAATGGATTATATCCACCACTCAATTCAAATTTGATCATAAGCATTCAGATAAATTCAGGACTGCTTTTTTTCTGTAGATAATTGAATAACTTGATTGTTATTAATCAGGCCAATTCTTCGGCGCGTGAAAAATGCTGGAGAGAAGTTTATTGTGCTGGACTGCTCGATCGGAAAACTCTACTCAGTATTGGAGCAAGCGATGCAGGTTGGATTAATGGGTGATGATACCAATTACATTATAACCAATCTGGTAAGTAAAGTACTCATTTTGTGACAAACGAAATCAATATTCTGTGAATGTAATTGAAAATTTCAAATTGTGATTTTTCTGATTTTGTGTTTTCTCTACGATTTCAGCAATTACTTGTTTTTATGAATGAAACAATAATTATTTCCTAAATATAATTATAAAATGTCAATTTTTTCGCAAAACTTCTTGAGCACTAAACAATAAATATTTTCCATTGGTAGTCTTCATTATTATGACCAATCCATCAATTTTCCATATCCAATCTATTGGAATTTTGGATATCATAATAAAATAGATTGAGTTGATTGTTTTGTGTACCCAGTACTAACATTTATACATGTCAATAATTGGAAGTGGAGTGGAATTTCATGACTTTTATCCAAATTAATGTTTTTATGTTCATTCTTTATTCAGTTTATTGATTGGATCTATAGAGACTGTAGTTGTGTCAAGAACAGAAGAGCCTTTGGCAACATGGCTGCCATTCACTGCTGCCAGTAGTCGAAATGAAAATTGTTGTAACATAACCAAAATTAGGAAGAAATAGTACAGGCTCAGACTATTTTTTCTGTCCTAGTTCATAATTATGTTATGATTTGTGCTATCATATGTCAATAAATAAATGAATAAGAAAATATTTTTATTTGCGAAATCAATATCAATATGATTATAATTAAAAAAATGGTAGTAAAAATGGAAGGTAGACTGAAGTGATATTACCCTAAAATTTCAGTTCTGCGCTTGTGTAGTTACACTCTTACTTCCCTCCTCCCTCTTGCAAGAGGCTCTTCTGTTCTTCGCACAACTATATAATGCAGTCTCTATAATTAGATCTGTATGCTTTTTATTCATCCAGTAGGCCTGAATGTTAACAACTACTCTTTCAATTGTAGGACATGCAGACCATCGATTTGAGCCCATTCATGCATGGTGGAACAAATATAACTGGTCTAAGGATGTTCGACCCTGAAGATGAGGAGGTCAAAGAAGTTCTTGAAAATTGGAAAGAATGTCCTAAGAACTCGAAAGATGGAGAGGATTGCGCTCCAGTCATTGGCCCTGACTCACAAGTCCATGTAACAACCTGATTTAAGAAACGCATAATAATGTATAACGCATACGTATTTTGATACGTACTTCCAAGCTACATGGCAATTTGTGAGCCTGGAATAGCTTCATCAACTTCACTATTCTATTGTGAAAATTGTGATGAGTGATTTCCTAGCTGATTGGTCTGTAACTTATAAACGTACATCCATATCTATAATACATAAAACCGAAAATGTGTTTGTTGAATAATGCTTAGACATTTTTATTACATTAATTTGCTTTATAAATTGGAAAACGTATTATTCCTGAAATGGAGAATTCTTCTCTCAAAATATGTTTGAAAATCGCGAACAAAAAAATTGAATGTGTTTGTCTTTTCTATGGCAACGACTCCAGATCGTCACTAGCGTTATGGTGAGAGAGGAACAAATTATTACAGTGGTCACAACCGGTACTTATCCTAACTCATTGAGTCTGATAAGGCAGGTCCTGAGAAGATTAGGATTTTATTTTGATTTTCCTACCCAGTTTGGATAGTTTTATATGAAAAAATCTAGTTACCTAGTTCGGTACTGTATTTGTTCAATCAATAAATGATTGTTATTGATCGCAGAAGTGAGATAGTTTTATAATAATCATAAGCAACATTACATTGCACAAGTAGTTTTGCAAAAGTTAAATTTTCGAACTAGAAAAATGTTGAGTGATTTCGTATTTGTCATTGCGTGTTGTTGTATTCCTAATTTTGTATGCTCTAGTAGAAAATTATTGTTTAATGGAATTTTTATTTTTCATAGCTCGAAACAATTCTAGTAATGGATGCTGTTTTTCTATTCGCCGTGGCTCTCCAACACTTGAGTAATACTATTGATTTCGTGGTGACCCCTCTCAATTGCTCAGAAGAACGTAGTTGGGAGCATGGATACAGTATAATCAACTTCATGAAAGTGGTAAGAACTATGAAATCTGTGAGAATTATTCAAGATTTTATCATCTGTGATAATATGCAATGTTAAATGTTTAGAAACATGTGAAAAAATCCATAAGACTAAAAAACTTATAAAATTGATTTTCCCCCTCAATAATTATTGTAAATATCTCAACTCCTTCAACTTCTTAATGATTGTGGTTTTGAACTGTACTCTAATGTCTAGAGACCACCCGCTCAAGATTTACTTCAGTGAGCTTTGATTGGAGTAGACTGAGTGTTGAATATAGCATAAATTCACTTCTTAGATTAAATTTAGTCAACTCTGGATTACAGAATTGAATCTTGGAGAACGAAATAATGGAATAGCCTTAAAGTTAATTCATATAGTAATGGGTAGTCCAGTCCTATTTGAATTATTTAAAAGTTATTAAAACTATTATTATTAATTAATAATAAAAACTAAAACAAGATATTCATAACATAATTGTAGAAATTGTAAGAAAATTATCAAAGATGGAATTATTGTTATTATTGAGTATTTAATTCAATTATCAGGCTTTATCAAGTTGTGTAATTTAAATTTAGATTACACTTATCGTATTCAGTTAATTTAAGTTTTTAAAATATTTTATCATTAATTTTTCCAGAGCGAACTGAAAGGTTTATCAGGTTTAATAAAATTCGATCATCAAGGATTCCGTACCAACTTCAAACTAGACATAATTGAACTGACATCGACTGGTCTGAGGAAGAAAGGCTCTTGGAATACAACGGAGGGAGTCAATCTGACTGCTATTGCTCCGGGATCATCTGGCGATCAAGCAGTGGAAGATTTGAGAAACATGACGTTCATTGTCCTTACTGCTTTGGTAGGATAGTCAATTTATGCAATTGACACTTTCAATAATAAAATGATAATATAGGAGACTTGCAACAGCACAACATAAGGCACAGAAATACAATAAGATCTGAACAACATAGGACCAATATTTATTAGTTAGATCCTAATTACATGAGCAAAACCGTCTTCAATGCATTGTTGGAGAAAATAACGAATTCTCAGTCGCTTGAATCTTTCAGGGCGAAAGTCAAGGAATGGTTACTTGATAAGTGCCTCTACAACTATAATAATCTATTATAGGAGATGATTCATATACAAAGTAAACTCCACAGGGTTTCATTGTCAGGATTATAATTAGATTGCATTAAGTGAAAATTTATGATTATATAGATCTACCACATCATCTGAAAAAATGTATTTTTTCTATTATTTTTATGAAAATTGTCAAACGATTACAAAACCAATACTTCCAATCTTGATTCAAACTCAAGCCGACTGAGTTGTTTTATCAAATGCTGAAGACTTGCGGAGTTGTTCACACTAACTTGGCTTTCTCCCCACCAAAAAGACAATATCATTTTTTGAAGAACTTCCTGGTAAATAGATCTTATCTGAAGATCGTTCTTGCTAATATAATAGTTTAATAAAACCTAGTTTATGGGTAGAAAAGGAGAAACAGATTATTAGTTCATTGTTCTATTTTTCAGACCCATCCTTACGGAATGCTGAAGGAAACAAGTCACAAATTGACTGGTAATGAGAGGTTTGAAGGATTTGGAATCGACTTGATACATGAGTTATCTCTAAAATGTGGCTTTAATTACACGTTTCGTTTACAACCAGACAAGAGTAGTGGAAATCCAAATCCAAAAACAGGAAAATGGAATGGTATGATAGGAGAAGTTTTGGCTGGGGTAAGTACAGTAATATTAAGGTGTCTTACCTTGAGTGTGGGTCCAGTAAATAATAATTAAAAATTTATTTTCTTATGACTTAATTTGACTTAATTTCGTATTATGGCATGAATATATTTCCATAGGCCTACTTCAAATAATAACAAGTTTAAGAAGAACATATTCTTTGCAAATAATGCCACTCTCGTCTGAACCATAAGCCTCTGTAGTATCAGTTTTATGAATTTCTATTTTTAATATATTTCAATCGATATAATACGTTTGGATAAAAAAGAATTGAGAGAGAAATCATATCCAAGAAGACGTCTCACTCAAAATTTATTGATCCAAATTTTTCATTGCTTGAAGGCTCAAAAAGAACAGCCCCCTCGATCATTTTCCATAAATGAAATATACACTTTTCAACTTGACTTTCAGATACATATTTCAATCCCCAACATAATAATTATTATTGAGAAAAATTTAATTTTTATTCTAGAGGGCGGATCTTGCTATAGCGGACATAACCATAACAAGGGAAAGAGAACAGGATGCAGACTTTACTATGCCTTTCATGAATCTTGGTAAGTTAATTTGAATTGGTCATTTTGAGTAGGATATGTCTAATTATTTGGTAAATTATTGATTATTACAGTAACTGTTCGATCACTGGATTACATAAAAAACTAACTAAGAATTGCATTAATTTCATCAAATCATCTAAACCAGATACCATCTGAACTTTAGAGATTTACTGCTCAGTCTTTCTAATCTGAACCACCTAAAACATGCACTTTTTTGACATCACTATCCAAGCTGCGTGGATGTCTTCAAAAACTCTGAATGATTTTCTATCAATCCAATGCATGTCACTTTGAAATACAACAGGGCTTTTCCTAATTCCTTTTCTATGAACCATACATTTCTGGATACTGATAATAATGATGTTATAGGCATATTTAGTCCGTCATTCTATTAAAGTGAATAATTGATTTCCTAACCCCTCAAATTTTTTTATTTTCTGATTTTTACTGTGTTTTACAGGTATCAGTCTGCTTTACAAGAAACCAATGAAAGAACCGCCAAGTTTATTTTCTTTTTTGTCACCGTTCAGTTACGAAGTTTGGGGCTACATGATTGCAGCTTATATAGGTGTATCAATTTTGCTGTTCTTTATGGCAAGGTATGTACCCTATTGTCGATCTCTACGTTTTCCCATTTCTCTTTTATAGGAGTTTGGAAATCTGATTACTTGTCCTGCAGAGAGAAATAACGTTTGAAAAATGAATAAATTGGAAATATGTTGGTTGAATGAAATAATATTGCAGATTCTTGATTTCGAATTATATTACGGTATTGGATTAATTAACTGGCTTTATTTAAAAATTCATAAATACTTATGTATATTATTGTACGTGCAATAATGAGTTGTGTCTCCAAGTTCATCTATAACTTCCTCTTGAAATATTGCCAATCCTGTAAAATGGCTCTCAATTTTAATAAATTTTACAATTAATCTGTTGAAAATCAATTTTTGGTTATTATATGTGTATACTTAATCTAGTTTTAGACATGGCTTCTTATTCGAAAATGAAATTTTATTCCAGAATCAGTCCAGCTGAATGGACCAATCCATATCCGTGTATAGAAGAACCTGATAACTTGGAGAATCAGTTCAGTTTGAACAATTCATTGTGGTTTACCATTGGCTCACTCATGCAGCAAGGATCGGAAATAGCACCAATGTAATATCATACATTTATTTATTATTTTCTCCTATTCTAGTTCATAAGAGGTCTTGAATTCTCAGATATCAAGTTTTTCTATCTCTGATGAGTTTTATGTGTTTAATGTTTAATGTGAATGGTGGGATTTTCTTCAATCTTCCCAAGATAAGTCAGCAGATTTGTGTAACTTCAATAAGAGATTTTTTAGAGCGTCCACAACTACAAATATTACTACACAACTAATTGATGCTACTCTTTTTAAATGATTTGCTTATTATTGGTTTTCAAAGTTTAGCCCATTTGCTCAATCGATAGGCACACAACAAAAATTTTAAAATTTCTTCATTTTTTAAAAATCTAATATACGTTAATAATCTAATGCTGTACAACAATTTTTTTCGAATATCAAGTTTATAGTTCAATTACAATATTACTTACTACACGTTCTTTAAAATCAAAGACTTGTTTGCCTCACTCGTAGGCTCTTCAGTTCATTGATATGGGAACGTACTGAAATTGATATGGAAATACCGTACTTGAAATTAATTTTGATCTGATTTTCAAACAAATTAATTTTTATTAAGTGAAAACTAACTGCTGGTCCTTTATCGATGGCAATGCCGATAGGTTCAACCAATATAATTAGAATTCTATTTGAACTTAAAAATAAACTTGAAATTGGAATTTGTCAAACCGCTCAAGTTAGAGTCGTAATTGGACTCATGAAATAATAATTATTCATTATATACTTTACTATCACTAGCTTTCTTATCAAAATCAAACACGATTTGCAAATTCTATATTCACACTAGTGCCATTTCAACACGCTTGACGGCTTCCATCTGGTGGTTCTTCACTCTGATCATGGTGTCTTCCTACACGGCCAATCTGGCAGCTTTTCTTACAGTTGAAACATCCTTTTCACCAATCAGAAACGTGGAAGATTTGGCCAATCACAAGACGATTAAATACGGAGCTAAAGCTGGTGGTTCGACTGCAAACTTTTTCCGGGTATTTACTATTTCTCCCTGAAATGTTTGTCACTGAAATAACATTTACCAGTCATTATTAATAATATTGATGTTGTCATTGTCGTTTTGTAACTACGTGTTTCGATGTCGTTCCACTTAACTTACAGAATACTAGTTAGATCTTTCATTCAAAAATACAATTCATTTATTGGGCTAGAAGTTATTTTTCATTGGTAGTGGGTGAGCGATAACTTGGTTGACTTCATGATATTTGCCGAAAACGTGAAAACTAATGTCATTGGGGTTTTTTTTAAATTAAAAATATCCAAATCAATTATTTCAGTGCTACTATGTTCATGCAGGATTAAGGTCGGGCGTGAGCTGGGACGCACGTAACGCATTCCACGCGAACTAGCCAATCACAGCTCTTTTCTTGTCATCAATATGAGCTGTTCGCTTGTAATGCATTACGTGCGTCCCAGCTTACGCCCGGCCTATTAAGCAGACTTGATTAATTGTGATAAAATTCTCCGTATTTACTAGTACTATCAAATTTTCTATATAGTCTTTATTGTCAGAACGAACTGATGTTAAGGTAAAGATGACGGAAATAGAATAGCAATAAACACGAAAACAACTTCTGTCCACAGCTATAAAACTATAAAATAGAACTATAAAATGAAACTATATATTATTAATGAAACACAATATTGAAGTCAATACAGTGAATAGATTTAGTGAAGCATAATAATCTTCCACGCAAGTTGAGGGATTTGAAATGACATATCAATATTCAAATCACCAACATGGAAACCATTTTTTTATAAGTTACATCATAATCTTTGCAGATTCGTCACAATTATTATTTTGATAGCAATTTACTGTATTTTTATCCTAATCAATGTATTAATGACGTTTGCGTTCTTGGGTTGGAATGAAAAGATGTTTTCCTATTCACTATGTGATCAAGAAGCAACATTATAAGTTATTTCATGTGCCTGAGTTCATAACTTTGGTGAATGATTGTGCAACCTCTATTGCGTATGTCATGTTATGTTGATGAATCATTGAATCTTATTACTGTACCAAGTTTTATGTGCCTGCCGATGCATTCTTAGTGTTTTTAGAACAGTTTTTTGTTATTCAGTTACACCGTGTAATATTCTGTTCATTTACTCTACACATAACTTTCTATAGAAGCTCAACATTTAGCAATATTAAGAATTACACTTTTCCAGTTATGATATGGAACTTCACCGTAATGAGATGAATCAGTAAACCACAAAATTTGTCAATTCCACAAAATTCAGTTTATTTAAGTTTATAGACAGTTTTCCTCTGAAGATGATGCTAAGAACATCGAAACTGGAGTTTCATTGAAACATCCGTATATTCCAATTTTTTGTTTCTATTGTTTTGTTCGTGAAGCATCTCCTCTTCCACTTTCTATTTTGATTTGACTATATTAGATGGTCCCTTGATACATTTTTTGCAACAAACCCTTCTCATAAAGCAAACATTGAAAGTTAGCCTCATTTTAATTTTTTATAATTGTTCTAGGATAAATGATGATAATAATCTATAAGTTCTTAGCTTCTTGTATTCTAGAGATATTAAACTGTTTTTGAGACTTGAAACTTCTTAAATTTTGAATGAGGTTAATAAGTTCTCAATGCTAAAATAAATTTAGCTCTAAATAGTTTTCAAATAAATCGTGTTTGATACTACTTCACACATTAAACACAATTGCGACCTGGTTAGCAGATAGAGTTAGTTGATGTTCTGATGTGCAAATTGTATCTGAACGGTAATTTGCCGGATATCAACAGAGCGATATCAACGCGTATGGTGGCTGGCATCTGGTGGTTCTTCACCTTGATTATGGTGTCATCCTACACCGCCAATCTCGCAGCCTTTCTCACAGTCGAGAATACATTCTCACCATTTAAGAATGTTGAAGAGCTAGCCAATCAGAAGACTATTAAGTATGGAGCTAAAGCAGGTGGCTCCACCGCCAATTTCTTCAGGGTATTATGCAGTATAAAATAGTTGAAGTAGTTTGGTAGACGGTAGAGAGTAGTCATTCATAACAAATAGATGTTTATTAATTCATCAAAATCTTTTCGCTTATCAATGTGATCTAATTCTAATATGATACGCCATGGGAAACAAACGTTTTACTAATTGATAAAACTAAAAAACTTCAAGATTTTTAAATAATTTATTGGCAGAAACAACTCCCACGAGTCTATAGTTCACCCAAGTACGAGAAATAGTGCACCTTAATCAGCGTAAATCTCTCTCCGACAGAGAGAATCCATCAGCGTAAAATCATAAAACAATACATCTCTCTCTAGAGATACTCTTTGATATTTTATCTATAATTTCCGTGTTAAAAAATGTAGGTAAGTGGCGTCTTGCTCTACAATACCTTGTTATTTGAAATATGGTTATTTGCTCTGACATTGTTTCTCTTAAAACGTTTCAATTCAATGGTTACCCAATCTTTCCTTGTTGATGATTTGATAATTTTTTTTATGCAGTCCTCACATAATGAGTCACACATTTCGCTCAGTTGAATCGTCAAGTATTGGGGATAGTGAAATCGTGTTCAAATATAACGAAAATCTCTCTCCGACAGAGAGAATCCATCAGCGTAAAATTATAAAACAATACATCTTTCTCTAGAGATACTCTCTGGTAAGATACTCCTTGATCTCTCCCTATAAGATACTCTTTGGTAAAATCTACTTCGTTCTTAAACCTCATGATAGTGGAGTTTCGTTGATTTGTGAAACGTTTGTTCCCTGTAGTGTATCCTGTAAAATATATGAAACATCTCGCCTAATATCAATGAATCTGTTACTTTTGCGTGTGGTTTTCTGTTGTTGCTTTGCTCTATGTATTCATGTATTAATGTGTTTTATAACGATGCTCTATCATGTAGCGCTATCTCGACCCGTATGACTTCTGCTATCTGGTGGTTCTTCACACTGATCATGGTCTCCTCTTACACGGCCAATCTTGCTGCTTTTCTCACCGTCGAGAACACTTTCTCGCCGTTTAAGAACGTTGAAGAGCTAGCTAATCAGAAGATTATTAAGTATGGGGCTAAGGCTGGCGGCTCTACTGCTAATTTTTTTCGGGTATTGTTCTTAGTAAGCTTGAAGCGTGTGAATCAACTCCACTACCTGACCCCGAAAAGCTTGTTCCAGCCTTTAGACCTGATACATTTTGTGTGTTGATATCAAATATTGAAATAACATACAATTTTAAATCCTAGAAAACGGGTGAAACCCTCAGTATGATGAATATATCAAAATGTTAGATTGCACTGTGTTTTTCTAGATTCCCATAAACCAAATTTAATAATTGGCAATTGGTTTGTTTTCTACTGCTTTTGTGTGCGTTTAGTTTTTAATTAATATATGTTCTCAGTTTTTCTATCTCCTTTTGTACGTAAGTTGACATTCCTATTTTGTGATTTTAAACCTGTTGTTATTCTCTTTATTCAAGTTGTGATTTTTTCTGGTATGAGACGTGATTGTGTTTTTTCTCAAGTAAAGTGATACTCTATTGGAAACTCAAGTATTGATACAAAATATGGGAAAACGTTGGTACGGTACTGCTGTACAAATAGAAGTTTCTATTCCAATTTCTACTGTGTCGTTCAAATTCTCGTAAAATTATTGAAAACTCAATTAATTTCAACTGAGGTTATTCATCACCAGTTATTTTTATAAATATATGTTTTTTTTTTTTTAATTTGTCATAAAATTGCTAATGTATGAGTGAGATATTTCCACTGAATTACATACTTCTTTACATAATATAAGAAATTTTTCATTGTTGCGATCATGACTCAATGAAAATGCAATCAGTAATATTTTATCATAAATTGTATGTTATCATTCTACATAATTGTATTCACTCTGCATGTAGAGAGGAGTTCATTGATAAAACTATTTCCTCGTTAATTTCCATAGAAGTATCCCCACAAAAATTGTCCTTCTTTAGTTGAGCAACTATATCACAATATAATTATACAACTTGTATCACAATTTTAGTTTTTATTCTTCTATTCTCATTGAATAAAATATAATTTATCAACTTTATAAGGTATTTTAGCATCTACTCTCTTGTAATAATCGTTCACTCGATTTTGTCATTTTACTAGGATTCAAACCATTCGACTTACCAGAAAATGTGGCAATTCATGAAAGAGAATCCAAGTGTTATGACTAGTTCGAACGACGAAGGAGTGAGAAGGGTGATTAATCCTGACGAGGACTATGCTTTCCTCATGGAATCCACGTCTATTGAGTATGAAGTCGAGAGGAAATGTGAACTCAGTCAAATTGGAGGACTGCTCGATAATAAAGGATATGGAATAGTTATGCGAAAAAGTAAGCTTATTATTAAACGTCCAAAGTCATAATGGGCTACCATTTACTGGTAGACTATTGGCATTGCCATCCCATTTATTTTATTACGGCCTAAATTGTTTTGAATGATGGCAATGGTAAATTGATCATTTCGACATAGAAATTATTCATACGAGTGAAGGTTGATTATTCCAGTTTATTTAAGAGCGTTTTCCATTCAGCTTTCAGTCTTTTCTATTTGGTTTATATATCAATAAAAGTAGGCCTATAAATTGAATATTACCTTGAACATTATCCATATAGAAGAAAATTGTATCCCATACAATTGATTAGTGTAATTACTCATTATTGATACTGGCCTATTTGATCAACTAGTATTCTAAGTTTAGCTGAATGAATTGGTTTGCGAATTTCAGTTGGTTTTGCAAATTTACAGATTCGCCGTATCGTAATGCATTGAGCACTAGTGTGATAAGTTTGCAAGAAACGGGAAAATTAACAAAATTGAAGAATAAATGGTGGAAAGAGAAACGTGGCGGAGGAGCTTGTCAGGTGAGCGGTTCCACTCTCTTCATGAAACAAGAAAATTATTCTTTTATTTATTCTTCTTACGTAGTCATGTTAGCAGTGAGCACTTAACTATCTTTCAATGAGATCATAAACAATTCCAATCATCCAAAAATTTTCATTCATTCAATTGTAATCAATTCGAACGACAATTAGATTCAAATGTGTACATTTTAATTGAAAATATTTTGAGACTTGCAGTAGTCTATAGACTTTCTACTTCCTGTAGAGAAGAGTAGACTACAGTAGTCCATTTTTTGAAATTTATTCCTAAAAAGCTATTAAAATCTTAGTTTTCAACTTTATCAAGTAACAATCATTTTGGTATGATAAAAATTAACTAGAAGTAATGTATAGTTAACATTGATGTGGAAAAAGAGAGATTCGGATTAGGGATTCCTTAATATTCATCAATTATTGATTATTTTTTGTACCTTGCATTGATGAATATAATTATATTCTTGGTAACAAGTTTTCAATTTCTTTTCCAGCAAAAAGATGACTCGGCCGGTGCTGCTAGTGAACTGGGACTTGAGAATGTTGGTGGTGTTTTTGTAGTACTGGTTTGCGGTGTCTTTGTTGCTTGCTTTGTTGCTCTTGGAGAGCTTTTCTACGATGTCAGTACTAAAGAAGAAAGGGTGAGTGTTTGCATTTTTCCATCATCTTGTAGACCTTATGGCCTATGGGTCATATCTCTCTGTGATTTGATTGATCTTTTCAAGAACGATTATATCCTTATGTTATTGTTAATTGTTGATTGTTACGTTGTTATTATTAATCATAATCCATAACTCATGCTACCTCCTCTAGAAAATTGAAAACCCGTTAGGGGGACTTCATTACAGTTTTCTGTATTGTATTTTAGTTGATAACTTTATTAGAAATCGGTCATTCTTATCAAATAAAGAATTCTTCATGACATAATTATTCAATAACAATTTCAGAAAGAAAGTAAATACTAGAGAAATCAGCTGTTTGGGCTTTCAAAGTGATTATAACTACAGTGACTTATATAGTCACTGTAATTATAACTTATCATGATATTCTTTTCTCTAGTTTTCCTGTTCAAAACGTTGATCAACATGAAAAAGCTATTAGTACAGTAAATAAAGCATTATAGAGTGCATGAAATATGCCCCAATTTTTGACCTCGGGGATTTGTTTAGACTAGTTGAGAGGTTAACATACTAAAAGTCCCCGGACCTGGGGGGTGAGCATTTGGGCTCAAATTGTAGAACAGAAGATTATGTTCTATAATTTGAGTCCAAATGCGACTTTCTACCACCAATAATTTTCCAGATAGACGCATTTTAACACAAAAAATTGGTGTTTTCCTGGTATATAGGAATAAGCTCAAAGTTCTTCGGTTAATGAAATTCTTCAATTTTGGTCGAATTGAACATATAGTATATGAAATAGAACCGCCTTTGGAAGCTGAAAACAATGAGCAATTTGTTAAGATCCGTTCACTTTTACGAAAGTTAGGGATGTCCTTAGATTATTATCCTTGAAGGGTCCTTTCTGCTGAAAATAGTCCTGATTTTGAGCAGTAAAATAGATATTCTGATAAGGAATGATCCATATAGACTACCAGACACCACCTTGAATATAGTTATTACTTGTTATGTATATTTTAGCATCAACATATTGACCAAAACCACCTGTAACTGAATTTACATGAATTCCATTGTCAAACTTCCAAAAATAGGTCGAATATCAATATTGATATGTTATTTGCACTCTACTCGTGCTCGACAACTTTTAGGGTGAGGGGTGTAGTGGATTTATTGTTACTTTATGAGTTAACTTTTATCACATTTAAAAGCAGTTGGGACTATTTTTTGGGATTTTTCATAAAAATGGGAGTTTTGATCAAATGTAAAAAATTTTCTATTCGGCCGATTTTCATTTCTTTTTTTTTTAATCGACGCAGATTTTAGTCCTCTTTAATTTCTATTCAGAGCACTTTTCTCTAGGATTAACCGTTTTCGGGTTTTATGCGAAAAACTGAAAAATTGTACCTTCTACCCCCCTCCCGCCCTATGCTCACCCCCCAGGTCCGGGGACTTTTAGTATGTTAACCTCCCAACTAGTCTAAACAAATCCCCGAGGTCAAAAATTGGGGCATATTTCATGCACTCTATACCCGTGCGGACAGGCTTTATTGACTGGACTATCTTCCATTACAGATATTCTTTTTTCTTTATCATTTCTTTACAATTGCGACTTGGTTTCCAAGTATTTCAAGCAAAGGATGAATGAGTGATGATGAATGATGATGATGAAGGCTTAAGATGTAGGTTATATGTCTATCCACAATGTCCACTTTCACTATACTCACAAATTTCAACTCTCAAGATAAAAAAAAACATGCTTTATCAATTTAAAATTTGAAAGGTTGGTGAATGATTCAAAACAGCATCAAAAATATCTAAAATGATTAGCAATTATCAATTCTCACTTAGAATTTTAAAGCCAAAAAATAGTTAACAAACTTTAATGATCGTTACTAAATGATAAAGAAATAATTCTCATTACAGATTGCTTGCATATTCAGATATTTGAACTTGTATCTAAATCTAATTAATTTGATAATTTATGAATAGGCAGTCTTGAGTAGCGCAAGCGAATTATGATTTCAAGTATCACTTTCCAACATCAATGAATTTAGCCTCATTTATTGGTGTAATACGTGGGTCACTTAACATAATATTCACTAGATTCTTAAAATATCAATTGAAAAAGTTTTTTCAAAATCAGTCGCTGAGAATAAAGTGAGCTTGAAGATAGAAATTTAATAAAATAATAGAAAACTTTATTTAAAGCAATATCACAATGAGTAATACAATAATTATACAATATTCATTGGATCAAGTTGCAGTTGTTCTAAGATCAATAAATCCAACCATTCAACATCAGTATATAAACAGTCTATAGATCAATCTAGAAACACAATGAGTAGTCATAGAACAACAAGTAGTCATTCCATGATGATAATGATTTTTTTTGTTTCAAGTTTCTCAAAATATTTATTATTCTTATTTCTTTCATTAATTTGTTTTATCAAGGTCTCTAACGATTACTTCTTTTTCAATTATCTTATGACTTTCTGTTGGTTCTTCAAATTATCAAATTATGTTGATTACTTAAAATTAGTTTTATCACCATGTTTTTGGTATTTTGATTTCAATTTCCAGGGTCCTTTGAGAGAAGAGCTGATGCAAGAGTTGAGGTTCATCACAAGATGTCGTGGATCAACGAAGCCTGTTCGTAAGGCTGGTAGCGAAGAGGAAGATGAAGAAGAAGAAGAGGAGACCAATAACGACATTACTTCTGAGATGCCGCTGGGCCCTTTCTCCACACCCTACCGATCATTCGATACTAATTCAAAACAACCTCTTTGATGTACATTTATTTGTTATTCCACTGATAGCCTTCAATTTTTTAGATGATTATTGAGTTCCTATAAGTAATATTTGTGTTTCAAAGTTGTTTCAGTTATTCTCAGCTTGTACTATTTGTTCTTTTCTCGAGAAATGAGCTTCCTTGTATAATATTACAATTGCAGTTGAAAATAAAGTAATTGAACGAGCGAGTTCCTACTTATGAATTTTATACTTCTACTTCCTACTTCCTATAAGGATAGAAACAAATCCTAATACATCCTATATCCTATGCATCCTGATATCCTAATACAAATCCTATCCGGAAATCAACCCGTAAAGAGTTACAGCCCTTCAAAGATGTCAATTGTTCATATTATTTTTATTTTTCCTGGATTTATGGAAGAAAAAGAAGTTCCGATATTATTTTTCTATTATTTAAAGTGACCTTAACAGTCTGACTTTGAGACATGTTTCAAGATTTTAGTTCAAGTACTTCTCAAGATAATTCCAAAAATTAGAAGACATTATTGCGTTTTTCCATGTGTTATGGTGAATTCAAGACTTTATTTTTACTCAATTCCT
Organism: Sogatella furcifera; assembly: GCA_017141385.1. NCBI lineage: Eukaryota > Metazoa > Arthropoda > Insecta > Hemiptera > Delphacidae > Sogatella > Sogatella furcifera. The sequence continues at coordinate 17,097,655 of CM029546.1, forward strand.
CAGTTTAATTTGCATCAATTTTTATAATTTTGTGACTTCAAATGTATTAAGAATAGATGAAAATTGGAAAGAACACTGGTCGTAGGAATACCACAGGAAGGAGCATTTCAAATAGTCCGCGTTTAGTATTGATAAATCGTTACTCGGTTTGTTTACGCCATTAATTTAGAAGAATATAATGTATTATTGATAAGGTACTACACATTTGTCGGGTTGCTCATGTCAAATATAAAAAAGCGATCTATTGCTTTGTTTTTTAAGCTTTTAGTGTTTGACACATTGACGTTTAGTTGACTCACCAGTGTTGAATTGGTTTGGGGGAGGAAGCTAAAGTTGGAGTCACATAAACGCATGCTCTACACAATGGGCATGCGCTAGCTCCAGCAGTTTCTCAGTGGAAAGTGGAACTTAGTCAGTTTTCCGCGCTTTGCTGTGTAGATCGGTGCTCTGCTCTCATAATAAACCCTATGATCACAGAGAATAAGAAAGGTTAGTCGTAGACTGATAGTAAACTTTATGTACCGTATCTACCTCAACTACTAGAAAAAAATAAATACAATGTTGAAGGAAAATTCTCAATTGAAATACCTAATCGTTCTAAAAGCCTACTTGAAGAAATCAACAGTGGATTAATTTGGATAGTTTTATTATCATGCTTCTTACAAATATAAACTATCAGAGTTCCTAGATGGTAGGTATTATGATTTAGAAGCTAAAACTTATATTCTGTATAGGGCCTGTCCCCGTCCTGCCCTATGTTTAATCAGTCTTATTTTGAGTTCTCTGACAATCCCCAATAAGCATAATTCAATATACAGTAAATTCGTGAATCAAGTGAGTCTTAGCAAAGAGGATTGTAGTATAGAGAAATCTATTATTCTATTGTTTTAGCCATCAGAATTGGTGTATTTTCCAACAACAAACTCCTCAAAAATGAAGAGGCCAAAAATAAGAAAAATAGTTGTATAAGAAAATTTAAGTTAGCAACCAATGAGAATAGCGATTTACAACTACTCAACAAGGAAAATAGTCATTATTTTATTTATTTATTGTTACAATTGCGACTTGATAGCAAGTATTTTAAGCAAAGGTGACAATGAGTGAGTGAATGATGATGTTTACATGGTGAATTGAAGATGATGAAAGTTCACTTTAAAATTGTCACTTTGAAAAATTCTCAATTTTGATGAAACTTCACTGTTCACAATAAATATCAAATAAAAATGTTCAAAAACATTGTATATTTCTAATTAACTGGAAAAATTTCAGAGCAAAATAGAACCAAGCTAACAAGAAGCCATTTGAACTCTAAACGATAGAAGAAAAACATCAAACTTACATTAATATGGCAAATGTTTCGTTCTGTTCTTACAACTAATCAAAGCTTTTTTGAAGTTTGAACATTTTTATATTCACCAGTGGAGTGTAGAAAAATGCATCTACAATTAAATTGACTAGGTAATTTTCATTTCTGTATTGTCAATTTCTTCTTATTGTTGGTTGTAACCAGTTCTATTGATAGGAAAAGCTATTGTTAGATACTTATGTTATAGGAATTTCCGATTTTTCAATTCACGACCTTTCCACAGAAAAGTCACGACTATCAGATACCAGACAAGTACCTACCGTAGTTTTAGTTGGATCAGAAAGCCTTTCATCAGCAATTTTTATTTAGTTAGCGTATGCTTCCATTAGTGGGGAGACCCAAAGGGTTGTTCCACTTCGCAATATTATAACCTCATTTTCACGAATGAAAACATAGTAAACCATGTGGGTTATATTCCATTTAAAATGGTCATTTTTAAACAATTTTTTCTATTTTAAAACATCACTAATAACTAAAACGCTTCAGCAATAAAAAAGTCGTTAGCAATGGTCTCGGTTCTATAGCCTTGGCTCTGATTCAATCAATGTGATCGCTTTATAATATATCTCAATCAGTTTGAAATAATGAGATCATCCCACTTCTTCATTTCATAAAATCAATAAGAAGCAAGAATAAGAAGCAGGGAGTGGAATAAAAATCCAGGATAAAGGTTAATATCACAAATTAGATTGATAGATAAAAACATCTATACGGTTATTCATGTACACTATGAATAACAAGCTTATAATTAAGATGAAAACATGAGTTCTTGAATTAGCGTAAGTTAATATAGGACGGATATGATGATGAATGAAGAATGCAACTACATATTATTATTCTAGGCTGTTTCCAAACCACCAGTACCTATGCGATTTTGGTTCTCATAAATGGAAAATATCTAAAGAGGCCACCGGTTTTATTATTGAATGGGTTCTTTCTACTCTCCTTTGAAACTCACATATTCGTCTCACATATGGCATGCTGCAAGCCAATTTGAATCAGATACGAATATGAGAATGCAGAATAAATTCATATAAAATGGATTCACTTCTCACACATGGGGGAAGCTTTTGGAGTTCAGAGGTGAGCTTCCTTCATACAGAAATAAACGAGCACGATGCCGTTTACGTGCGAAGAAAACAACTTTTGAATTGAAAAGAAGTCGGCCAGGAAATTGGAAAATTCCCAATCCCTCTCTATTGAACGCTCACTGCACATGACACTCCATATGGAGTACCATTAAGAATGGGGAAAATTGCAGGACATCTTTAGAATAGTTTCAAAACTATTGCAATGGTCATACCTGGTTCATTCTACACTTTCATTTAGCTATTCATGGATAAAATAGCGCAAATAACTAGTGAACCAATCGTTTATCCACATCCACTGATAGTTCGATCGTTTGATCAGTTCGATCAGTTTGACAGCTAGTCGGATTGCTACTTTACAGCTGTTGGGCTGCCGGTTTCCCCATCCACTTTACAGTTTTTCACTGTCACAGTCCGAACTGACAGTGGATGTGGACCCTTACAAAAAGATGCAAAATGTATTTTCGTCTTCAGGCGTGATACCTCTTTAGAATACCGCAAAAAAATTTCTCTTATCGACTGAATCACGCTAGAATTAGTTTGGACAATGAATTAGACATTTCTGTAAGTACTTTATATCTTATTAAACGGTATTTTTCAACATAAAGTATTTAAGAAAATAATGTTCGTGTACTATATACTAGAAATCCCAATGAAATTATCTTTATCTACTTTGTAAATAAATTTTTTTAATACTTCCCCAATCAAGCTTTAGGTCCATCCAAGATTGGCTATTTCTTATTTGATTATTTAAACCACATCTTTAAAATATGCAAAATAAGCTACTTAATATTAGATCATTGAGAACTGGAAACGTTTGAAAAATTCAAGTTCAGCGTTCGGTACGTGATAAAAGAGTATATTCTTTAGAAAAAATATCAGAAATAATATTGCTATTATTTGAATAAAGGATAAAAAATAGAAAGTTGATGAAAGGAGATTTCTTCAATGTATAGTATTACTGATAGGTCATAGAACACATGCACAGGCCATTTTACAACGAAACAATACCTCTTCTATTGGAGTAGGTAGCGCTAATCAATAGGATCACGTTACAATCTCTTTTATACTCAAACCTCTCTCTCTCTCTCTCTCTTCTGATACTGAGAGTAAATTCCACCTTCCCACATTCTCAAATTTTCTTGTGAAGCAATTCTTTCTGATTAGCAAGCTAAATAAAACGTTAATTTTCCTGCCAACTCAAGAAAATTTCCTACAAAACCTACTTCACTTCACTTTTGAACTTTAAAAATCTTATTTTGTTGAAACTTAATTAATTTGAAACTTTGACTAACTTGTAAGTTGTAACAACGTTAATCTATTAAAATCCGCCTACTTCATCCTCGAACTACTTCATCCATGATGGATACTTTCTGAAAGGGAATGAGTCATTCCCTTGAATGATTGAACTACAAAGACAATATAATTTTACCATCACAATACAATATAAATGTCTGAGTAATACGTTTTCCGTACTACATAAAAGTTTAACCCGATAGCATAGGTAAACGATACAAGTCAGACTACAGACTCGGCTACCTGTAGCTCGAGAGACAAAACTATAAAGTGTGAAATTGAGCTATTCTCTCATTCTTATTGTTGAATGGTTGAATTTGATCTCCCCTTTGATCGAGAATTCTATGTCGTTACCGTACAGAATAATGCTGTCCCAATTCATAACTCTCTAACTCTGACATTGAACACACACTCCACAGAGTGTGACTTGCGAATGTTTCGAGTCAAGCGACCTGTTTATCATAGCAATGAATTTGTTTAATTAGTCTTCTCTCAAGTCTCATCAACTAATTGAACAGTAGGTGTTATTCTATGATATTGCCATTTCATTAAGTAGGTAACAGCTCTCTAGAAGCACTTCTCATAATTTGTTTACATTGATATTGAGAAAAGATTAATCAATTTAGGATAAGTGCAAATTTTACTGTGTAATAAGGTACAGCGTACAATATTTTTATTGTGATGGATAGCCTACAGTAACGAGAATGGAGTATTCATCAATAAAAATTTAACTTTCTATAATTTATCACATTATACTTTCTTTGCTCACCTTATCCGTCAAAAGTGAGACAATCTTCATTTAATCCATTCTGCTTTTACATACAATAATAATTATAATGTATCTTGATTTTGCATTTTTTGTTCAATCTATTTCAACTCTTCTTCAATAGAACTTTATTAGACTTTTCACTGCACACCTTGAGAAACACTGGTATAGAGTATACTTGATAAGAAATATAAGAAGGTACAAAAGTGTTACTTGTTATTGAAGTGGAATAAAACTTTGATTTTATAAGGTTTCAAGTACAACTATCAGTATATAACATTCTTTCTTACTTGAAAACTTCCTGATATGATAACTTCAGCCCATTTTTTACACCAAGTGTAACAATTAAGAACCTACTCACAGCTTCAAATTCAAAATTATCATATTCAAAATCTATGAATTCTCTCTCATTCTCAGGATAAAGAGAATCTATGTACATTCAGTAATAATTCTTATTCACTGGTTCATGATTATTATAAACGAATTTTTCTCTCCTTGTAGAACGATGAAGCCTGAAGTGATCGATTCGTATTCTACTGTCGAAATTTCCTATCTCAATATGAATAGAACCGAGCTCGATGCTTGAAATTTGAAAATAAATCAAAGTTGAAGAGGTTTTCTCGAAAACGATATCAGCTCCTCTCAAATGGAATTATTGAAGTGTTGAATATAGCGATCCATGTTGTGGAGCGTAAAAAATGGAGTAATTGAGTCTCTTGTGATGTGATGATGCTGAAGAAATTAATATTGCGAAAAGTGAGTGTACTTGAGAAAGTTGAGCTGAGAACATTTTAAACAAACTAGGGAATGATTTTTCTCTCAGTAAAGTCCTCCCACGTTAAAGCTCTTCAGTTTCAGCATTGCTCAAATATTGATTGAGTTTCCCTGTTAATTTTCATGATTCACAAGTTCAAGGAAAGACCTTGACAATGATTTTTCTTCTTAATATTGAGTTTGTCAATACTAATCAATAATTTTAAATGGTCTTCCAATATTATTTTTTTCATGTATTGTGATTAAGCTCTTTAAGTAATCAAATTTGAAATCTTCAATTGATGTAGCTTGTATTATTGATTGATACAAAATCATAATAATTATATATTTGACACTCCACATGCAATTTTCAACCGAAACCAATGATTCTCTTTAGAAAGTAATGTGATATAGGCTAATATACAATTTTCTTCTGAATAAAATATTCTGTCTCACGAAAAGAACCAAATCATCAGAATTCCTGTATTGGTTCATTATGGGTGAACGAACATATTTCATATTATTCAAGTTCATGTTAAAGCTTGGGTGGCACACATAACTTATAGATGAGTCGAGCTTCAAACTTTCCAATTAGCGATTAGGTTGTACCACACTCATGAAGAAGATTGAGGTGATTATTATTAGCTGAGCTGTGAGAAGTAAGTAATAAAATGATTGAGTTTTCATGTCCCAGAGCATTGAATCAGCGATATTGTTAGATGAGCGTTCGTAGATTGTGTCAAGAGTCTGTGATACGCTAATGATGAGAGTTGAGGGATAGAGATTTGAGTACATGGATAGAACTTTCACGGTTTCCTGATTGAGTTGCTCTAGTGGAAACGTGGACGAAAATGTAATGATTATGTACATATTTAGAGTAGTTCACTTGAAACTTTTTGATCAGGGATTTAGTTTTCCTACTGGAATTGAGGCAAACAAACTGACTAATCTACATTGGAAAGTCCGCATATGCAACTACATTCCTAACAGAAAAGTCTATTTGTGTTACTTTGAAACATGATTGGAATATCCAAAATGCAAACGTTCACGTTATTCGTATTCTATACTGAAATCAATAAGTTTAATCAAACTCCAATATGATTCAATAATAAGCTCAATATTAACTTTTTTCGAGAAATTGGCAGAAATCAACTGGTTGAAGCGGGTAAAGTTGATTAATCTAGGTAACTGATAACGAGGGTAGCGTTTAACACAGGTAACTGCGAACTGGGGCCGGAGGTCCTGTTTCCTGTAGCTCTTGAAACTTTGGTAAGCTAAGGAAGAGAAAAAGTAGAAACCACTGTGAAAACCACTACTATGATAGTAGTAGGCTTCTATTAGGTCTTCAGGAGTACAAATTTTATAAGCTGTACAAATTAAAATTTTTATAAGTTACTGATACGAAAAGTCGAAAACAACGACGAAATGTGAATCTCAATGCGAATATCTCTGTCTGTTCTCGAACTCATTAAGAAAGAATGACTTAAACTCAGAATTTAATAGCCTGAAATTCAAATATCTTGCCTGACATGGGAACTAGGAACTCAATAGCCTGGAATCGAAATATCTTGCATTTAAAATTGTAGGATTCCTGACAAATAGACAGGAATTTTCCAATACAGTAGCTTCATCTATATCTATAAAAGCGAAATGGCACTGACTGACTTACTGACTCACTGACTGATTCATTCATCACCATCAGAACTGAAAATCCACTGAACCGAATGCGTTCAAATTTGGCAGGCATGTTCAGTTGGACGTTTAGACGCGCGCTAAAAAAGGATTTTTGATTCTTTATGAGAATAGGCCAAATATTTGAGTTTTTCTATAGTTTTTTAGCGTTTCTTATTTTTTTCGAGAACCAATCGGTAGAAAATGTTGATTTTTGGTTGGTAGGTTCAGATAAGGTCTAGAAATGTTGTATTAAAATATTTTTGAAATCCGTTTAAAAGTACGCCAGTAATCACTTTTCAAAATTATAAATGTATTGCGGGTAGCATATCTTCCGACTTGATACGACCAATCCTTACTGTAGATTCAATGGTTCATTGCGATTTTATAGATAAACTAATTTAGGAAATATTGAATCAAGTTTCAAACTATGTCCGATATAGGCTACTTCACAAGGTTAAGCTCAATATTAACGTTTTATTGTTTTTCGGAATTTTCCTCAGATTTTTCGAGAACAAATTGGCAGAAACTGTTGAAGTTTGGTAAATAGGTCCAGATTAGGTCTAGAAATGTGTTCAATAAATTTCGATTCTCTTCTGAATGGAATTTGCAGGCGAGCGAAGCGAGCCTGTTTGACTCACATTGCCGATACTGTCGGGGGTCCAGGGGGCGGAGCCCCCTGGCTAGGCGGAGAAGGCGAGCGAAGCGAGCCTGCCGGCTAGTAGTTGATAATTGTTATATGCCGATGAAACTTATAACAAGGTAACTACTCCGATGGTCGAGTTGGTCTTTCCATCATAGCAAAATCGATATTGAAAAATAATTATAATTCTTTTTCCACTTACAGGTGTGTTCAAGTAAGATGCAAGTATTTTATCTGTACTTTGTGTATCGTAAGCTGGATGATTCTTGTAATTATATCAAGAATTTTATAATAACAATTTTTACAATCAGTTATGAAATTTGAAGAATGATTTAATTTATGTTCTCACGCAAAGATGTGGGCTACAAGATTCAAGTTTCTTGAAACCTGCGTTACAATTTTTATCGTAAGTTTGTGACAAAATTTGTTTGTTAGTTTGTTTGTGACAAAATATTAGTTACCATCAATAATCTCTACTCTATTCAAGGAGAGCAGATTATCAACTGGTCAACTTCCTCAAGATTCTCTCTTCTCATTCATTGCAATCTTCTAGAATTATTCTAACAACTATTTTATATGACTTTTCTAGAGCATTTAAGCCACCCCTGGAGCAATGGCAGACTTCCTGATCTTATAGAAATACAATTTGAACTGGGTGTGACTGTGAGATTTTGTAATTTCAAGACCAAACTATGTACTAGATTTTCGATCCCAGAATATAAGATGAATGGAGATACGTAGAGAGGGAGGCCGCTCTCCACTAGTTCGAGGAATCAATGGAATGTGATTGTTCATAGAATCACTCCTTTGTGAGCATCCGCCAATAAAATCGACCCATTCAAATGCGTTTATAGAGACTGCAGCCAAGCCACTAGTCAATAAGCAAGCTCCACGGGTAGACAAAATTGTTCCACGGAACATCCATCAACACTGGGAAGTGGTCACAGAAATCTAATGAAGCCTGTAAGAGAAAGCTCTTTCCCACTTCCATCTTAGCTTTTATTCTGACTCCACAACAGTTGAGAGAGAATTTTGCACTGCTACAAGCCGCCAACCTTTCTTTGTTCGTAGTCAACTATAGGAAAAGCTCACATTTAGAATTACTGTACAGCGAGATGGAAAGTAATTAATTCTATTAAAATTGATAATTAGGTCGTGGGTATATGAATTATTGGATATTGGAATGGAAATGAATTTAATCAGTCAAATAGCAATGAAACTATTCCAATATCTTCTGATTATTGTTGAAGTTCTAAAAATTCGATATTATTCTTAATTGATCAATAAATTGATGAGTTTTCTTCAAAAATACAACATAAAGTTTCTACGCATATGAACGAAATTCGAATAACATTTGGTAGAAATACAACCCAATATTAAAACAACTAATACCCGGAATTAAATATTGAATTGAAAATTAATTTTTGTTTATTGATGACTATGACTGGAACATAATAATTTTTTGATCAAGGTAAGAAAAAATTCTCATTTCTCATGAAAATCATAGCTCAACGATTACTCTTATGCAATCCATACTGTAGAAATAATCTATGTACTAATCGTCTTTTCTGAAGAAATTTTGTACCACTCGAGTTTAATCCGTTGGTATCAATACATACAAGAGATTGATAGCATCAACGTCTACCTCAATTAGCCATTATCTCTATGCTTGTTTAATCAACTAAAGGAAATTCTGAGTCAAACTATGAAACAACAACAATGCTTTCATCAGTAACCTACAATGAACTTACTATAATGATGCTTCTAGGCGGAAATCTTGCTGAATACACCTACTAAAAGTTGAGTTCTCATGTAGTTAATTCAGTTAAATCATGAACCGTCTTTAGTGATTAGTGATGATCATAAATCATTGAATACGGTACTCGGTTCATCGCATTCTATGATAGCGTTATCAGTTTTAGGCTAATACCTGAGTACCATATTCAGTGAGAATTGAGTATTGGTTCGAAAATTAGATTAGATAATATATTATTCCTTGCTATAGGAATAGGTTGTCGGCAATGTCAAGATAACATAAACATTTTAAAAATAATTTTTTTTTGGAATGTGTGAGAAAAACTCAATTGAATATCCCAATGGACATCTAGCTCTAGCTCCAGAAGAAATAAATTTATTTTGTAGATTTGAAGAACTAGAAGTTCAATTTCTGGCATTTACATTGAGGAAATTTACTCGACAAGAGCCTGGTCTCGTTTGACACCATCTAATTAAGTTGTGAAAGGGATGCAGCGTTATTGCTGTGGGAAGAACAGGCATCTTCTTCATCAAGCTGTGAATGCTGATGAAATAACTCTGGCTTGTGAATCGGATAAGCTTGCTCACAGGTTATGCTGGAATAATTTCTGATGTTAATTAATAGAGTTGTGTTTGGTATATTTCAAACTGGCATTCCATGAAAAACTGCTCTCTTGAACGAATCAAGCTCCTAGTGTCAGTATCTTGATTAAAAAAAAGTACAATTTGGATAGTTGTTCTCTGATACCGACTTTAAAGTAGTCACTGATTTATGGAGTAATGAAGGAGTACGAAACATGATAAGATTGTAACGTGTTGAAGATAAGAATATTGCAATGAATGATTTATGTTGTGAACAATATTATTGAAGAGACTTTTTCAAGTTGAGAATCACAAAAAATTTCAATAACCTTGACTTTTCTTCTTACCGTTAGTTATTATTTCATTAGGATCTCATTTATATTATTGGTTGATCGTGAAGCAACTTTTTTTTAATTTGCCACTGAAATAAGATTTATTATAATTTATTTGTAATAGTGAATGAAATTTTACAATCAGATGAGAAAATTTTAGGAAATTTGTTTTCATATATTTTTCGAATTTTTGTAAAAGTCGTTCTCTATTGTTGCAGATACAATCGGAATTGTGAGAGGAGAAAGACACCGAGAGAGTAAAAGTGAAATCCTTCCTGGAATGCCTTTACTCTGACTATGGTATCCAAGGGCACAGTATTCAAATTTATGAGATTCATGCTTTGTGATTTATTGTTGGATACTTAGTAACAATACCACCAATTATAAGCTTCATCTTCAAACTAAGTCCCGTTTCACAAGAGGATCGCTTCCTTGGAGGACAAAATCCTGCCTGAAAGGTCTTTACATAGAAGCAGCTCTAAATTAATATGGCGTATATCTTATGTACGGAATTTATAAACTCTCAAACGATCTTCGAACAAAACAATTTGACTAGTTCACTATAATATATTAGAGTGTCTTGTTCTATTTCAAGCTTTCATAACGCAAGAGATGATGCTTATTGATAAGAAACCTCAATCTAATGAAACGACGATAAATCCAAGAAGAACTCAATATAATGAATGAGGAACGAGTTTGATTTCACAAATTCAATTATGACAACGATATTTAACTCAAAATATCCGAGAATTTAGTTCAAACTGTTATTCTCAAGACCGTAGAATAATTTATGAACCAAAACAGCGATGGAGCTATGGAGATAGTTCGTAAATTCTGCCAATCGTTCAAATAGTACCAAAAGTTGTGAGTGTGTTCAGTAATAGTTCCATTACTAAGTTGGTTATCACCATGGATTTGTTCATAGAACTTCAAAACTGATCTAACTCCAAGTGTTCTCCGGATGAATTCACAATTATGACATTGAATTTCACATTCAACTACTGGAAAAGTTATTCGCAGAGTAATACAATTCCTTGTATCTACTTGACCCAGTGAGAGAATATATCCGAAAGTTTCGATCAAAATGAATTACTCAGGAGTGATATTCAACAATGAAACCTTCAACTGCGAGTCGCTGGTGCCTCCCACTCTCTCATCAATGCACTTCCAATCGACAGTGTTCATAATGTACTGCGGCATATTCATAGCCGCTCTGCTGGGAAATGGCCTCGTGTGCTACGTGGTGAGTTCTTCGCGTCGAATGCACACAGTCACCAATTTCTTCATCGTGAACTTGGCTGTGGGTGACATCTTAATGACGCTATTCTGTGTGCCGTTCAGCTTTGTAGCAACGCTTGTTCTCCAGTACTGGCCTTTCGGAGAGCTGCTGTGTCACACCGTCCAGTTCTCGCAAGTCACGTCAGTCATGGTGAGTAATTCATTTGACAGAAATATTAAATTCGAATTGGATTGATTTATAGAAATAGAACTGATTTATAGCATAAAAACGTATAATTTAACAGTTTGTATAGAGTTAGAACACTTGACTTGTGTACTGAGTTGATGTTTCAGTCCATCCTTGTATTTTATATTAGGTAGGTTCTATCCCTACAAGTCGCGGGCACACGATGCAGTAGAAATAGTTACGTGTATGAAGCAACGCAAATCAAAAAGCAGCTGACCAATGTTGCTCTTCAAAACTCATGTTCCTATTGCATCCTAGGAACATGAGGGGATGAGCCCATGCGAATTTTGTAGTAATAGAAACCAAGGTAATTGGATTAGTTTAATCTTATTACATTGATGGAAACCTACCTGAACCAGTACAGTACATTTTAAATGTTGGTTATCGTTCTGAATTTCAATGGAATTTGTTCATAGAAGGATAGAACTCCAAAACTTGTTTGTTTCTCTTTTGCAAGCATGATGAAAATTTTTTCACAAAATGGACATTAACTTATATCGAATCGAAATTATATCGTTAGCTTCTTCTGTAATTGAGAATCTTTGACTCCCACTGAATCAGAAAAGGAGAAGTGTTGTACAATGACAATGCTCACAAGATAAGCGTATTTGTCTACGAGTGGGAGCAAATCCTACTCTTACCCTAGAGTGAAATAGCAGATTACTGGATAGTATTTTGTAGTAGTTAGATAGTTCGATAGTAGAATAGACAAGAGTAGAATAGTCTTTCTTTCAAAAGTAGAATCAGCTTCACACCAAGTTTTCCAGTGGTTCTAAAGTTATTAAGAGCGTATTTATGTAATTTGATTTTAGTTTCACTTCCTAATCAGCAATAATTATTATAGCATCATTATACCTATATGTGATATACCACCATAGACTTATAAACTAGGCGAATTAGAAAGAGAATATTTTATCTGTGGTAATACGATCAAATTTTCTTATCATTCCTTAATGCTGAGATATTAATTAAATCACTGTACAAATTAAGTTAAACAAGTCAAAGCGCTTCCTCCCGTTAGTGAGCAAAAATCAATTATCTACAAGATGAATAATGACTGCAAGCATAGCCATATTTTATAGTAGCAGGCTATCTACTGAAGATCATCAAGATGGCTGCATAGCAAGTCAGTATCAGTAGAAATTGAGACTTCAGAAAGTTTTTATCATTATAATTTAATAATAATTATACTCAACCCTCACAAAGTACTCTGATATCAGCTTCGAATAGTATAAGTAATAGTAAAGAATAGTATGAGAATAGTATAAGAGAGGACCTATGAGTCCTAACTTCGCCTTGTAAAAAGTCAATAAATAAATACTCTCTGCAACTACAATGATTGATCCTTGAGTGATTCTTTTAGTATTTTTCACACGACCCCTAAGTTATTTAAGCTTTTTTGCCAAGTTTAAATTTTTCCTCCAAGAAGATACAAATAATAATACACAAATCTAATAAAGGGTGTTTTTTTAAGAGGTATAGAACTTTAAGTTGGCATTACTGTTTAAGATGATAACTGATTCAACATTTGAAAAGTTATTTATTACCAGTTAGGTTTGGCAATTCATAATTTATAGACTCACACCTGAACAACACTTGCAAATAGAGCAATATTCTTTCGAAAATTATGGTTCTGTGCAGAATACGTATCTCACTACGTCCATTTTATCATCAACAAAATCGTCTATCAGAACAGTTAATTCGATTAACCATGGACAGTTTTCGCACCTCGTTCACTCTTATTGATAACTAGCGTTCCCAGAGACGCCGTAAGTAAGTGCAGAAGAAAGCCAGTAAAGGTGCAGAAGAAGCTATTGATATGGGCCTACTGCTAGTTAGAGCTTAGCATTGAGGAAAACGCGAATGAGCTATTCGTCATTGAGCATAGGAATTGGATGTGTCCATCCACTTCATGGAAGATTCTGCGGAAGGATTTTGGTTTACGTGCTTACAAAATTCAAGTTGTGCAATAATTGAAGCCAAAGGATCATAAAGCAAGGCATAGATTCATCAAATGGGCTCAAAACGAGATAGCCGTTGTTCCCGATTTTCATAACAGAATTTTGTTTAGCGATGAAGCGCGCTTCTGGTTGAATGGCGACATCAACAAACAAAACTGCCGCATTTGGAGTGAAGTGTAAGTCAAAACACATCTACATCCAGATAAACTTACCGTTTGGTGCGCTTTATGGATGATTCGCTTTGGGGCGAATCATCGGCCCCAAAAGTTAGAAAAAGTAATCGAAAATTGGACATCCAGATTGGACTATATCCGAGCCAGCCGTGGCGGTCATATGCCATAAATCATTTTTAATATGTATTGCCACAAAATTATCTTTCAAAAAAAAAAAATTCTTGTCAATCGAATAATCCATTATTGTTTTATTGCAATTTGAAGTTCTATACCTCTAAAAGAACACCCGTTATATGTTTAAATAACGATACGTGACTTTTAGATTAGATTATTCCACTTGAGATTATTCCATTCCCCTATAATCTTGTTTATTGTGAAGAATGAAATTGAATGAACATTTAAGAATAGAATTGAACTGTAGACACGCTGTTTTTATACCTAAATAAGGATAAAAAAGTTGCTCAAATAAATAAGTTTATCAAGAAAAGTTATAGATTTGTAAATATGAATAAATATCATGGATGGGGGGGGGGCAAGCCAATTTTTTTGTTCCCGCAAAATATAAGAAAGTTGCCCCTTGTCCCTCTCTCCAGTGAGGAGGATGGAGGTTGTAAGCCATAATATTATTCAGTACAAATCGTGAATAGTTGATCAGTGCTTCATTTGTAAAATTTAAGGTTCTGGTATGAAGGCGGATAATCGGTTGGAGAGGGGGGTCCGGGGGTCCTCCCCCGGAAAAAAATGAAATTCCAACTCCTCAAAACTCATTTTTAGAGTTATTTTAAAGATTTTAATTGAGTATTATTACCATCATTTTTACATATTTTTATTAAAACATTTATATGATTTTGGCCTACTACAGGATTAGCGAGTACTCAGATTCAGAAGTTCTGGGACGGCGGAGATTTGATTTGATATGAGCCCTGCATTTAATTATGGAAATGGAAAATGAAAACAAGTTCTTAATATTATTATATAATCAATAACAATTATTTAAATTATTTGCTTGGTAAAGAATTTCAAGTCCATGTATTTTACTTATTCATTTACCTTACTTATTTGTAAGAGAATAACGTTTTGAAAAATTTCCAGAAAATACAAAATCCACAGTAAATTCATGGATCAATTAAGGTAAAATTCAATGGATATAGTTAAACTACAGTAGCACCATGTTAAACTATGGCTAGCACCATTCTTTATGGTTTTGCTGAGAACTCATTTTTTTAAAACCTTTTTTTATCTGGTCCTTGATTGTTTTCATTCAAAAATTCACGATGGATACCCATTAAGCATAATCCCGTCAATATTTCCTCTACCATTCAGATTCAGCTCTTGAGCCATGTCTGTACCCTATGTAGGGTACTAAATAATTTCTTAACAGTAGCTGTTGTTGATGAAAAACCACTTAGAATGAGCAAACCATGCCTAGTGCTTGAAAAAAGTATTTGCCTTTTCCAAATGTATAGCTACTTCAATTTCCTTCAACTCATCTATTTTTCCAAATATGTACATTATTATACCACAGCTTCAATTCCACAGTCATGGATTTCAGCTCGTATAACTTCATATGGAAGATTCAGAATGTTTTTATTCTAATTCTCTGGAGTTACAATTTATACAAAGAATGGAGAAGTGAAAAAGAAAAGCAAGAGTATTCTCATTTGAAATATGACTTCCAAAGACTGATTAAGAGAGTCAAAATAAGGAATTATCATTGAACTTCTCCAGTATTCAATTGGTGCATTGGATACTCAGATGGAGGCATACGCCTGCCTGCATACGCCCATGACACGTTAGAAGTTTGTCGCCGGACAGAGTAACTAGAGAAAAAATGTATAAAAATTGATTTTCTTCAAGAATTGGTGACTTACTTGAATTTTTCCGTTCAACTGGCTAACCCTATAAAGGATGGAGAAGAGTCAAAAAGCAAGAGTATTCTTATTAGAAAATCTGATTTCCAATAAATGTTTGGAGAGTCAAGATAAGGAGTTATCAATCATCAATGATCTTCTCCAGTATTCAATTGGAGACTCAGATGAAAGTTTCACTCCTGTGAGTCTGTAACTTCGCAACCTTCTTAGTTTAGTCGTCAATTTATTAAATTTTATGATAATAAAAATTTATTATCTTATTCTATGAGCCTTCTCTTCAATTTTATTTTATTTATTTTAGATGTGAATTATTTTTATAAATGACAAAAAAATCCGTCTACTTCTGGGGGGGCAGCTGCCCCCCTGCCCCTGCCGGGTACGCCCATGAATGATACATGCATTGAATGACGACATGCCAATAATGCAGGTGTTGATAATTGATTTTTCAAAAAATATTCTATTGCAGTGTTTCAAGTGAAGAATAGTAATACCAATTCAGTATAATAATTAGTAAATTGTTTAAGTATAGACCTAGTATTCATTAGTACATAGTAAGAAATATAGATAATGTATTTACTCCCTGATCATTTCTTGGAGTGAAGACCTTTGGTAGGCACAGAAATCTGGACCCAAAAATGTGGTCTATATTTTGATCAAACTTGTTCTAGAAATACTAAGGCCTGTTTTTTCTTACATTGTAATGTATATTTGTGATTAGATAAATGAATAAATTGATAAATTAATAAATCAATAATTTCAAGTGAAGTGCTGTATTGCACGAAACAATTACATTTACAGGTGAGTGCCTACACATTGGTGGCAATCAGTGTGGATCGGTACATGGCAATAATGTGGCCACTACGACCCAGAATGAGCAAGCACCATGCCAAAATCACCATCACCATTGTGTGGGCAATAGCAACCGCCACCGCCTTCCCCATCTTCACAGTTTCCCATCTATCTCAGCCATCTCCTTGGCACAAAGCTTGTCAAAGGTGAGCTAATTATCAACATTTTTCTCTATGAATATTATATTTTTCAAATAAATTAACAGCCATTACTTTTCAAATCACTATAGTTCCTCATTTATCTGGGGTTAAGTAACGGTGGGATTTATAGTTGAATTGATTTAACTTCTTTCTTCGACTGGAGGGGAGTCCTCTCTTCAATGGGAGAGAGAGAGTCTGCTCAGCCAATAGTAACAAGAAATGAGCAAATGATGCACGCGCTGTTGTCAACTTTCCACTCCCATACGCACAGGTGCATTTTTACAAAATGCTCTGAGCAAGAAGGAACTACTAGATTAGCTTGTCTGTGTCTAGTGCGTGGATTGAGGCATTCCAGTAAACTGTCGTATCAATGAGGCAACGGCAACACTGCGCCAGCTCAATCCCCACATGTTGCTTCTCCCCAGATCCCCACGAGTAAGAAGTATTTTCAAAACGACTATAGTTTGTGCGGAACGTAACGACCGTTGGTCGTTGCGTAAAAAGATGGCGGACTGCTTCTTTGTTAAATCTTAGGACCGTCTTCGTTCATGCGAATCACCGACGACCACGACCAACAGTCGGATCCGATCACGACCGTAATCCTAGAGAAGCAGTAATCCGACCAGTCACAGTGCATTCCAACTACAAATATCTTGTAGAAGATATATTAAGTTACTATTGAGATGACTTGAAGAGAGATATTGATAATTATAAGGGATATTTTCATCAAAGTTGATGAAATTTTGATTCGGATTGTACCAAAATTGTGTAATTTTTATTTCTTACAAGTAGATCTGGATATCATGATGGCTGGTCGTTGCGACTGAGTCGTGCAAACGAAAACGGTTCAGCCGCAGCCGTATGCGGCTGACGGCCGTTACGTTCCTCACAAACGGAATCCTACCTTAAGGATGGGTATAAGCGGTTAAGCAGTAGAGAGGATATTATTGTCCAAACTTCACTACATCATTCAAATAGAGAAGTCATTCTAATGGGTGAATGAGTCTTTCAGTGCTACAATCAAACTCCGTTGAACTCCATCAAGTTCCATTGAACTCCATCAAGTTCCTTTGAACTTCATTGAAAGTTTGCTCTATTGAATTCCAGAAAACTTCATTGAAATTCATCAAACCACATTGGTTCACAGCAAATTCTATCAATTATGCTCATAATATTTTTCCAGGGCCAAAAATTATTGTGTGAAGTGCGGTGAAATCACATCACCTTGTTTTGGACTAATAATCATACAAGAAAATTGAGGAAGAAATAGCTCAGGCTATTTTTCCATCCTAGTTCATAATTATGTTATGATTTGTGTAATCATGTCAATAAATAAATGAAATGGAATGGAATTTAAATCCATTGGGATTTATCTCTATTGAACATCTTTAAACTCCATCGAACTTTATTGAATTGAATTGTAATTCATTGAACTTCATTGAAACCAATTAATCATTCAATTTAATAATCTAATCATTTGTCAGAAATGGATACTTATTAATCCAATACTTAATAATACTTAATAATTTTTATTGGATGGCTCGTTGGAGGAGTGGTAAAGCGCCGGTCTGATAACCAGGTGGACCCTGGTTCAAGTCCCAAGCGGGGAAACAATTTTTGACCACAGCACAATCACATAAATACGGCCACCCCGTCTTTCAGAGGAGACGATAAGCCGTCGGTCCCGACTACATAAAAAAAAAGTTGTCGTCATCTATCATCCATTTCATTACCCACGCACAAGCCTAAGAGCTCATGTGGGCTTCACCCTCATAAATAAATAAACAAACAAACAAACAATCTTAATTAAAAATAGACCCTTATTATTTATTTCCATTAAACTTCATTGATTTGCATTGAACTTCTTTGAACTAGATTAAACTTTATTGAACTCCATTATCAAGTACAGAAATTCATACAAATCTCCAACTCAATTATTTAAAAACGTAACACCATGAAGAAAACACAAGATCAACGATATGAGAACTCAACTCCAACTCAATTCAAATGCATCAGACACCCTTGAAGTTGAAAATTTCAAACATATTTCGACCATTATCTCGATATTAATTGAACTCAGGAACTTCCAACTGGTTTCATTGGATTTCTCAGCTAATTTCACATAGGAATTGATAATTTTGTTTTTTTAGGCCTACCTTAATTTACAGTTTGAAGAATTCTTGTTGCAACGCGTTCAAATAATGTTATTGAACAATACTAACCTGCTTCATGCTTTTGTCCAACTGGGGTGCAGAGGGTCCTAACCCCCTGCCGAACACGCGAAGCACCAAAATTGATAATATTATTGAGAGAAAATTATTGTCAAATTCAAATTGAGAAAAAATATTGATTTGTGATGAAAATACTGAATATGAATGGAATAACATTATTCAATAGCTTGGATTGAAAAATATATAATGGAATAGTATTTGAAATTGAAAATTATTCGAATTGAATCATTCTAAAAAATAAATATGAAACATTTGATTTAATCTAGCATGTTTTGTATCGAGGATTGAGAGGAATAAATAATAATCATTTCAATAAAAATAATGACTATTGAAAGTCCAATGGTATTCAATGAAAATCCAATGGTTAATTGAATATATAACTCTTCTTATCTCATTATTGAAGTACATAGATCATTGGAAAACAACATCAACTGAAATAGACAAATTCATGTATATTCAAATAACAAACAAGCTCCAGTAGGCTTATATTCTAACAACAAACTTCATCATTACTCTCCACATTAATAATTAATACTGTTATTGAAAACATTTCAGAGACTTATTGGAATAATTGAATATTTAGTTATGTTGCATCATTATTGGAAGACTTTTGGGATTATTGAATATTCATACTTCTCCCATGAATTTCATACAAGTGATTAGAATGAGGCCTACAATGGTTCATTTATCACGGAGTTACTGAGTTGTATGCCTACTGCAATAATAGCGAGACCCAGTCTAGACTCAATAATGGTGCATCAAGTGGTTGTTTGAATATCGTTTGTATTGAAGAGAGCATATTGATCCAGTCGTCCATCTCTTGGATACGAATTCCTTATCAAACACACCGTACTGCCAGTTATTGTGTCAATTTGCTCTGTTATAGCCTACGTCTTCAAACAATGCTATAGTTACTCCTTATTGAGCTCATAACAATATCTATAACGACTTCGCGAACAATATTCTCTGGCTGTTTATTGCAGAGCAAGTTTTGAGCCAATTACAATGAATGTAATGAAAACATTGATGAGCTCTCACTATCACAGGAATTTACTTTCGACTGAAATAAAATAATAATAATGTAAAATTCGTTCCCAAACGTTATTAAAAACTTTGAATGACTAGATGGTATAACATCTCCCCAGAAAAACTAAAAGCAATTATTACAGTTGCATTATCAATTCTCAAATTATGTATAATCTTTCTTGAATTTTAATATAGTATGAACGTTTTGAAATATTTTTCAACAATATTTACACAATTCAATTACAATATTATCAAATGTGAGTCCAAACCAAACGTATTTAGAAAATGTATTCGTGTAAAGGAGCCATTCTAAAACTTGAATATACAGTGGATACTGTACTTGGTATATTTCCATAACTGCCATCTATCGGGAGAAAAAGTAGACAGGTAAGCTGACTCGACCCCCATTGGACAGCTTTTCCCAGCCGGTGTTGAAAGTGGGGGTAAGAACCCTCGTCCAATCACAGAGCTTCATAGAATAGTGGTCTCCAACACTTTGTTCTCAAAGGCAGTCAATTTCTCAATTTAACCAAGCATAGGCTATAATATTTTATTTAAAAAAAATGGTAACACGAGTGGCTCGTGTCCACGAAATAGGTGAAGTGCTGTACAGTAAAAGATATGGACCCACGATTCACCTGTTCACCTGTTTGGACCACCACGTTCACCTGTTTCGTGGGTTCGAGCCGTCAGTGATGCTAAAAAAATTTTTAAGAATGTTTTTAGACAATGTTGATTCTAAAGAGGACTGTCATTATATCCATGTTTTTTACTGCTATTTATGCACTTAGGTCACGGAAATGTTTTAAAATTGTATAATATCATCGGCAAAATGTATCCTGACATTTTTATTTACTTATTAGATTTGTATAGATCAAGATTGCTTTTCTTAATGCCCTTGTTAGTAAGCTATTGGGCCCGTGCTCTTTGAATATTAATGATCAGGGGCGGATCCAGGATTTACTTCTGGGGGGGCACAACCCAGGTTATGAAATTATCAAAGGCTAGTAAGGCGAAATTATCACAAGTCTGCACCCCCCTCCCCAATTTTTCACATGTCCCTCTTCATACCCAATCACCCCCTCCCCCCTCCCTATAATAAGATAATATCAAGAAGTATCACTAATCAATAAGAGGGGTTTTTTAAATCTAGGAATTTGAAGAAGAGTATTTTTTTAATTCCAAAACCCATGATGAAAATTCCACAAAATCCACTCTATCTGATTTGGAAAATGCGTATTATTACATGATTCATCAAGCAGATTAAATTTCCCCCTAAATTATAAGAACAGTTTTATAACTCTTCAATTCAATTTTTACAAAAGATCAAGAAACAAGAATTATTCATGAATAGGCTGGTTGAATATGAAAAAATGCTGAAAGTAAGTGGCTTACCTAACTCATGTTTTTTTGGTACCGGTACATTACTTTCGTTTTTCATTGTAACATGTATTCTTATCTAGTAGGCTACTTGATATTTTTACTTCTTACGCTATGGCAAAAAAGGGGTCGGGAGTTTTTCCCCCAGAGATTTTTGTTGAAAAAGGTATTCTCAAATGCATTTAGAAGAGCAAGAAAGCCATCCAATAGGTGTTTTCAATCTTACAGAAGAGCAACCATTTCCAACCATTTTCCTTGATTCTGAGCAATCATTCCAAACCATTTTCCTTGATTCTGACTAGTTGATATGGGTATTGGGTATGATGGTCACTGGTCAATCTTCAGTGCCCCATATCACACTCTATCCACTTTAAAGTTATCCTACAAATACAATAAATCATATTATTCAGAAAGTATCACCAACATATCATAATTCAAGCTCCTCTCATACAAATAACAACGAAACAGACAGGTAATTTTATTTAAAGTCAACACTATGATAGGATTTCCAAGCAGCAGCACGAGTTACGCGGCTCGAGCTATCCTGCTCTAACTGCACTGCTCTAGTCATCAAAACTCTATTCACAGAATATCTCGAAGATTTGTCTAAAAATGTATAAGTTACGTTCATCCCTTTTGTAACTTGAGAACCGTTCAATTTAGCGAAATTTTGCATAGGAACACTATTTTAAAATTAGTTCTCAAGATATTTTGGTGCCCCAAAATTGAAGATTTTGTTACTTTTCACAAAATAATATTGATTAACCCAGTTCAGAGTTGAAGAGAAACTCTTATTTTGGATGGCTTCAGTCTAATTTATACTATATAGCTGTTGCCAAAGTTTTAGACACTTTCCTCGTTGATGTAGCCTACTACTAAAGCATCTATTGTCTCTTTTAATTTTAAATCCACCATCCAGGCATAGATAAATGACAACTCTAATAGACAGCACCAGCTGTTGGAGCGTACAAGCAGCCAAAACCGACTAACGTTTTGGCGTCAGCTATTAGGCTACTTGATACACGCTAAAAATAGGCTCCGAAAATTTTGTTTTTTTACTCTAAAAAGTATGTTCATAGGAGTTTTAAAGCTTTTAATTGAACCCCCTTAGAATTTTTAATTCGAGTTTATATGTACAGTATAATTAAATTTAGTGCATTCTATCTAGTGTATGTTTCATCCGTCTGGGGGGGGGGGTGCCCCTGTGCCCCCCCTGGATCCCCTAGTGTTAATGATGTGCCATTTATTAAAAAAAAATGTTGGGCAGCTTTATTACAGACTACTAGATGAATTTACTTATGCAATTGAATAGAAAATTATTTCGGAAATAGAATTCCTGCAATACCTTTCCCTCGATTCATGCGAGGGAAAATGATCAACCTTAGGCTGAGGCCGCACTGCCGGTGGGTAGAGCCTGGAGGGTGGAGGGTAGTTGGAAAATCCATAGAACATACACACCATCCACAGTAATACATCGTATGAATGGTATGTGTTTAGCCGCCATCTTGAAATTCTTAAATATGGACAACATAACCTCAAAAAACAGAATGACGTCATACCATTCATACGATGTATTACTGTGAATGGTGTGTATGTTCTATAGATTTACCAACTACCCTCCACCCTCCAGGCTCTACCCACCGGCAGTGCGGCCTCAGCCTTAAGTCGACAACGATATTAATTATTAATCATCTATGCAAGAAACCCTAAAATATGCATCCAGTTGGCGGAATAATATTCGTTCTACCAACCTTGCCCAACATTACTGTTCTAACCTATTTTTTCACGATATTTCCATCACTTTTCCAGGTTTATATGCACAGAAAATTGGGAATCGAAGGAGTATCAGAATTTCTATTCGTTTTTGCTGCTCATTCTGCAATATGTGGTGCCCTTTACGGTGCTGGTATTCACCTATACAAGAATAGCGGTTGTCGTTTGGGGTAAACGCATTCCTGGCGAAGCTGAAAACTCCAGAGACGTTCGCATGGCTCGCTCAAAGAAAAAGGTACGCCTATCGCTATCTTCAGCACAATCAGTAGGCTCGAGGCTCAATATGCTTTTCCTTGCATGTCCATCATAGAAAAATACACAGAGTCTCTAAGCATGAATGTGATCTTAAGAAGAATCATGTTTCTACCTTTTCTCTCTTATCTCTTTTTAGTTCATGCTTCTAAATATCAATCATACATAATAATACCATAGAGGAATGATACAAGTATATACTTCTCTTCTCATTTCTCTATAACAATACTTTAATAATAACGTAAATGTATAATGTACATGTATAGTGTACATATAGTGTATAATGTATGTATAATTTAGGCTAAAAACCTTTATTATTAGCCTATATTTTGTTGAACTTGATGATAATATCAAAGTACTATTCGATTCCTTCTACCTCTATTTTGATCAATTTCGTTTCATTTTGACTCTTATTTTAAAAATATTTTGTACTGCATAAATCTTTAGAATAATATTTTGATTCTAGCTCAAATGGCTTGCAAACTTCTTACATAGTTAGATTGAAAACTATTGAACTGTTCAAAACCATGTATTCATAAATGGAAATAGAGTGAATATTAATTTCACAAATTAAAGCAGCAAATTATGTTTTTGGACAATATTAGGCCTAGAGGAATACTAGACTGCTGTAATTCATTTTATAGAAGAAAAACACGAGAGAGGCATTGACAAACACTCAATGGACAGTAGGCTACCGTACCAGACAAGAAAATCAATTCATGGAAGTTCCAGTATCTGAGACAAGAGCCATTCCGGGTTTCTTTCCAAGAGGAGAAACTTGCACAAGTCAGTTCGATGAATCCTTGAATAGCAACGAGTTTTGCTCAGTCGAGCACTTTGAAGCGGAATAGTTGCAGTTGGTGATCTTCTTTGGATTTTGAGGGCTCTAGAAACCTTCACAGTTGAATAAATTTATTCCACGATTGTACATTTCAAAAGTAGCCTATTATTTGCAGAAAAATATTTGCTGTAGCGTGCTTGATGCTCCTCAGATTTATTCCGTAGCTCGGAAATTTTACTTCAAATTTGATACTCCAATTCAAATTAAAATTGACAAACTTTAGTATTAATGACTCTGGGTCAAATTCATTCATCCATAGCTTTCGAAATTGATAGCGTAATGTAGAGATACGTTTCATGCCTTTCCACAAAGCTTTGGCTTGAATTTCTTTCAAAAGTTAGGCTATTGATAAAAGTGATTGGAAACTTCAACTCTATTCCCTGGAGCTTCATTTTGTTTTTTAGTTTTGTGTCTCTAAAAAACTAAATGAATTAATTTATGATAAATTATTTAGATTAAGGTTTCTCACCACCCTTTCTCTGAAGCCTGACGTTTAATACACGGTTCAAGTACTGTATCATTGTTTTAGTTAAATAAGGATGAAGTACAGGTTGAAGGCGGTCAAACACTTTTATCCAATAATGATTGCAGTGATCGTTTGCCTTTCCCCTATTTCACAAGGCTTTCAGAACAGACTCCAGTGAACAAAATAATTTTAACAAACTTGAAATAAATGTTCTTACATAGGAAAAGGATAAGAAAATGTTTAAGGTTATAACTATGTTGACTATAACTTTAAACATTATTCGTTCCACTTCTCGTCCTTTAAGCTTGTGGTTGATTCTTCCAGTTGATTGAACCAGATTCAACCAGATGGTTCATTGATGCCTCTATTGAAGTAAGACTACATGTTATGAAATTATATCCCACATGAGATATTTCTTTTGTGTAAAAAGTTTTTTTTCGAAGTCTATGCGCTGAGCGTACTATTATAGGCGATGAGGGAAGGTAGGCTTACAAAGCTTTAAGAGACATTTCTACATCTGTCAAAGAACAAGCTTTAGAAAGCTGATTTCCAGATTGCTCAGTGTTCTCTCTGTCGTCAGCGCCCTAATCAAATTTCAGTCCCTCCAGCCATTCTTTCAGGGAAAAGAACAAATAAATCACTTCTCTTTGCGCCTCGTTTCTATTGGACTTCAATTTTGTGACAGATATCAAAGATTGATTCTTGGAGACAGTTCTTGTTGGAATAAGCTGTGAATGAAATTTACCTTTTGTAGAATAAATTTCATTCAATCTTAGCCTGGTGGAGTGCAATCCAAATGAAGTAGGTCAACCAATCATAATTTATTGAAAGATCAATTTTGTTGTGGTAACTAGATTGAAAAACCAATTTGTACGTACTGATGATTTGATTTTATTCATCACTTAAATCTGCATAATGCAATATTATTAATTATCAGAATATATCATGGAAGAAAAATTAATTTCATTCAAAGAACCTGAAGAAGCTGAATAAAAATTCTCATTGATATGTAAATTAAAGTAAATTTGAAATAGTATCTCTATATATACGCGAAATGGCACTGATTCATTCATCACCAGAACTTAAAATCCACTGAACCGAATGCGTTCAAATTTGTTATGTTCAGTTGGACGTTTAGACGCGCGCTAAGAAAGGATTTTTGGAACTTCATTAGAAAACGCAAAATAATGAGTTTTTCTATAGTTTTTTTAGCGTTTTCTTATTTTTTCGAGAACCAATCGGTAGAGAATGTTGATTTTTGGTTGGTAGGTTCAGATAAGGTCTAGAAATGTTGTGTTAAAATATTTTTGAAATCCGTTCAAAAGTACGCCAGTAATCACTTTTTCAAAATAGTAAATGTAGCCTATTGTGGGTTGCAAATCGTATGCCTTGATACAACCAATCAACTAATGTGGAAGATATTGAATCAAGTTTCAAACTATGCCCGATATTCTTCCCAAGGTTACATTCAATATTAGCGTTTTACTATTTTTCCGAAATTTTCGTACTGTTTCTTAGATTTTTCAAGAACAAGTCAGCAGATAATGTTGAAATTCGGTAAACAGGTGCAGATTTGGTCTAGAAATGCTGCGTTCATTAAATTTCGAATCCCTTGTGAACGGAATTTGCAAGCGAGCGAAGCGAGCCTGTTTATCTTAGCTGACACTGACAGAGGTTTTGCAGGCGAGCGAAGCGAGCCTCTTTTACTCACACTGCAGATACTGTCGGGGGTCTAGGGGTAGGCGGAGAAGGCTAGCGAAGCGAGCCTGCCATCTAGTATACGTATAAGGGTGTTTCAGGAGGAATGTGCAATACTTCTCAGGCTCATTCCTTACACCAAGTAGACAAAAAAGTTCCATGGGACCAACCCCCAAAAACGCTCTGTTACCGAGATAACAATGGCGGAAAATTGAGATTTTAAAAAAATACGCGTATTTTTTTTTAATTTTTTAGAGGCTCTACTGAGATTCTAAAGTAAGCAATTCCTATGTAAAATTAACTGAGAAATCCAATGAAACCTGTCTGAAGTCTGTAACTTCAACAGTTATTGAGATAATTGAAAAACATATGCTTGTAAAACGCCATTTTTCAACAATAAGGGATATAGCTGGATAAGGAATCATAAATCTGTATTTTTTATTAATGGAAGTTGAAGAGAGTCTGATTCTAAAGAAAAAGTTAGGTGGCAGCGATTGTGTAAATCTTACCCAAATCTCAGAAATAGCGATCAAAAATCGCAAAATCGCTACTAAACACAAATTTATCACTCGTGCTATGTTTTATCGAATTTGAACACCCGAAACACCCTGTATAACCTTGAAACTATGGTAATATAAAAAGCTGATATGAGACATGAAGCAGTTTTTAAGGGCACTATAAAATGGAATAAGAATGAGTATTCATTTGTTCAAATGTGGCTCAAAACCAGGTTAAAATTCAGCAAATTACATTGTTTCAGAAAACTTATTATTTATTTACTTTATATAAATTAAGTAATATTTACTTATCTAGAGTACTGTATGAAATTATATCACTTTTCTAAAGCACTGTGCTATTAGAGGTACGGACGTATAGTACGGTACCTTATTGAAAAAGTTTACGTTCTTTCGTACTGTGCTTAGTCCAGGTGTCGGTGTAAAAGTAACCCAAAGAAACTACTGTACTTCGGGTTCGTTTAGAGTGTCCTGACTCCAATATTGTGAACTACCCCTATTAACGAACCTGCTTTCCCCAATTCCTCACACTTGTGCAGTGTTTTCTCGTTTGCCGTTTCTCCACTTCTACAGTGGAACTATCGTGTGCTGGTTTTTCTCAAAATAAACTGGAAAAGGGAGAGAAACAATTTTTCACTCTAAAATCATGAAAAAATTAATCAAAATGAATCATAATAAAAAATATTGAAGGTGCATAGTCATCCGGTTTTGATCTATCCTGAAAGTTTCAAGTCTCTAGCTCGTCGAGAAGTGGATTTAATTTACAAAATTCCAACCTGACAAACTACTCAAATCTAGTTAATCATATAGACTTCACTAACTTTCGGTCAATAATCATAATTATTTCCCTGTTACAGATGATCAAAATGATGGTTACAGTTGTGGTTGTCTTCACGGTTTGTTGGCTACCTTTAAACATATTTCTGGTAAGTTTGATAGTGAATATTTCTTACAAGCCTAACTTTATTGTATCAAGTTTTTTTTTTAAAGATTTAATTATATTGCTGCCGAAAAATTTCGAATATTAAATAGTTTTATTTGATAATTCCAACTTATTCAATTTCTTTTGTAATATTGATAATTGATAATGAGGTCATCATGAACGTATTTTAATAACCCTCTTAGTCACATATTTCATCACATCTATTTTATGCTAAAAAACTATTTTATGCTGGATGTAAAGTGCATCTCAGACAATGATATCAATTGCGGTATGAATGAATAGTAGAAAGGATTAATACAAACTGATTATCAGTTGTAAATGAGTTGAAATTCATACATACGTATGAGTTCATAAGTGATTACCGTGTAATTAGATTATACTCATTTCCAAAATTATGAAGAGCTTTCGAATAGTTATCTACAACAATAATTTCCCATTTGTATGATTCTGTTTGTACCACCTTATTCGGTATATCCTTATTCGGTGGATTTCAATAAATGGACAACAGAGGGACGAGTAGTTGCGATTCAAATAAGTGTTTCCTATATCTGAATCAAATCTGATTTGATATTTCGTATCTCCCGAAACGAGCTGAGAGTGAGCACTTTCATATTCTCTCAGTCTTCTTCTCTCTCTTTCTCCCATTCTCTCTGCCTCCTACCGGCGCGACTTCCATTTACAATATTCAAATTATCACATACACGCAAGAGGAATTCATCCAATTACTTTGAACATGAATTTTAAGCAAGAGCTATTATATTGAGTGTTCGATCATACACAAATTGCAATCAATGCTGCTTCAACATTCGAGTGGATATGGCAGTAATTGATAGAATCCATTAAAATTATTAAAATAGTCCACTTCTAGTTTGTATAGTATTTTTGAAACAGCTCTGTCAATAATTTGATTTCTAACGGATGTTTAATTCGATAGTGATTTTGAAAACTTTAAATAATATTTGAATAATAATGGATTGTCTGTAATTTTGGAGCTTCATGACAATTAGTTTTCATTATAATCTAATTCCGGTAATTGATTGTTGAATGTGCATGAAATAGAATAAAAATACGAGTAACTCGATCTATTATATTATTCTGTATATTCATGATATGGAGCACTTGAGCGGTGATACAGTACTGAATTAAAATGAATAAAAATTTATAGCTCAGGAAAAATGCACCAAATAGACCATTCGATTGCATGGATAAACTACGCTAATCCTGTATTCACTTCCTTTTCTACTGCACTTTCACCGATAAAATCAGTATTGAACTTAGAATGTATGAACTTAAAGTTTGAACTTTAAATGTATGATTTGTTGATCTCGTCAGTTCAACGAAGATTGCGCATCATGTCAAAAGATCAACCGTATACACAATTACAAACGATTACTGTAAACAAGTACACTTTTTAATTGGAAGCCAAGTTATACATTTGCATGTTACTCTAGTAACTAGCCAAGAAACCGCTTTGATTTTTTGTACCAGCTGTATAAGAAATGGCCGGCTGCGCGGGTAGGGTTCGATTAGTCCAGTGCTCGATTAGTCCAGTTTTTCAAATATATAAGTTGTTTTATGAGAGTGGTTCGATTAGTCCAGTTTTTCCTGTACAAATCGAGGCAGTGTATTTCAATTTGTCTAGAGGTTCGATTAGTACAGTAAAGTTGGTTTATTAGGTAGGATGTGCAAGGCGCTCGATTAGTCCAGTTTAGCCAATTCATGCGACCCGCTGAACCGGTTATAATATGTGGAATCAACTATATCACTTCGCCCTTCCTTCGCGCCCTCCCAAGTGGAATTGAGCCCGCTAGTCGGCAAACTGCCGAACGGCAGGATTATGTCCCATATATATAAGAACAAACATATGGGACCGAGCTTCGCTCTGAAGCTGCGGCCGAACTGTTGAATTACATAAATATGTTATTGTAAAAAATCAAGGAACCTCTTTGTAAAAAATAGATTGAAAATTGATATGATCACCTCTCACAATTTTTTGACAGTCATGAACATGTGTTATAGACTTGAATGTAACTCCATTCACTCCAGCTGGATAGCGTTTGTCAGCTAACAATAATCCTATTATAATAAGCGAGTAATTTCTGTATGTATGTATGTATGTTTGTATGTACGAGTATGTATGTATGTTTGTATGTACGAGTATATATGTATGTTTGTATGTGGAACCACGGATGTAGAAAACGGCTCTAACGATTTCCTTGAAATTTGAAATGTAATATAACCGTGATGGAAATTAAGATTGCACCAGGTTTCATGTACGGGAAAACTCTCTGGCAGGATTAATAAAAGAATTCAATATTCGTTCAGGAATAATCCGTAGTATTGCGTATAATGGCTGTTATCGTTATCTGACCAACGCTGTCCCAGCTGGAGTAAATGGAGTTACATCATAGCTTCCTTCTATTAAAGGAAGCTATGGTTACATTCAAATCTATAACACATGTTCATTTCAAAAAATTGTGAGAGGTGATCATATCAATTTGGAACTTGTTTTTTACAAGGAGGTTCGAGGTTGAACCTCCTTGATTTTTTACAATAACATATTTATGTAATTCAACAGTTGGCCGCAGCTTCAGAGCAAGCTTGGTACCAGATATTAGCCTTTATATGCAGTACCTGGGATTATGCCTGAATAAGGAATATTTTATTCTTCTATTAATCCTGCCAGAGAGTTTTCCCAGACATGAGACCTGGTGCAATCTTATTTTTCCATCACGGTTATATTACATTTCAAATTTCGAGGAAATCGTTTGTGCCGTTTTCTTGATCCGTGGTTCCACATACAAACATACATACATACAAACAATACTTCTTTTTTCTAGGGCTACTGTATTTTTTTGAAACTTTGAAAATGATTAAAATCAGAGTACCATTTAAAAATATTTTTTTATTTCACACACAACATGTTTCGGATAATTTGCCATTTTCAAGTGTAAATAATAACAGTGAATAAAATTAAACCTATTGTATTTATACCTAAAATTAAACCCAATCTATTTATACCTAATTTATTAGGTAATTTATACCTAATCTAATTAAACATATGTTTGATTTTAGCATAAATTTCGTTTTTTTATTTTCAATGTGTTCATAAATCTGTCATATATCTAGAGATCTAATACAACTACTGCATTTTTATTAACCTTCAAATTAGTGAAATTTTTTCAAAAATTGGGTTGTTTGATTCAAACTGAATTCAATTTATTATTTTCTCTTTGTTTGCTTTTGCTGCTGTATAAATGTGAAATTCTTCTTTAACATCTAACTTTTTACTTTTATTTCCATAATTCAAAATTTTCATGTTTGAGTTCATGTCTGTGATGTTATGGCCTGAATTTATTAGATGTTCAGCAAATGCTGATTTTTGTGTCATGTTTTTCTATTTAAATGCTTGAATATGTTCCTGAAATCTTGTGTGAAAATTTCTCCCCGTCTGACCAATATAAAACCTCTCACAGTTGTTGCACTCAAGTTTATAAATTCCAGATTTCTTAAATTTATTCTGCTGTAATTTTGGATTTGATTTCTTGTTTATTAATTCAAAAGCATTATTATTAGTCCTATAACCTATAATGAACTTATTTTTTGCAAAAGTTTTCCTAATAGCTTTATTAAATGTTGTGTTGTATGGCATACAAATATATTCTTTGCTTCCTGCATTCTTTTTATCATTTTGCAATATATTATCTCTTAGTTTTTCTTTTTGTCTATACACCATTTTATCAATAAAATTTTATTATTGTACCCATTTGTTACTGCCACGTATTTTATTATTTTCAATTCTTTTCTATAATTTTCTCTTGTCATTGGAATGTTTATTAGCCTAAATACCATTGATCTGAATGAGGCTATTTTCTGTTGCCATGGATGATTGGAATTTTTAGGAATTAAAGAATCAGTATGTGTTGGTTTCCTGTAGATATTAAAATCATGTTTATTAAATTTTTTACTTATTGTTAAATCTAGGAAATTCATTTTCTCTTCTTGAACCTCCATTCTAAATTTTATTGAGGGTGATATTGTTTTTACAATAGGTTTAATTTTATTCACTGTTATTATTTACACTTGAAAATGGCAAATTAGCCAAAACATGTTGTGTGTGAAATAAAAAAATATTTTTAAAGGGTACTCTGATTTTAATCATTTTTTAAGTTTCAATACATACAAACATACATACAAACATACAAACATACAAACATACAAACATACAAACATACAAACATACAAACATACAAACATACAAACATACAAACATACAAACATACAAACATACAAACATACAAACATACAAACATACAAACATACAAACATACAAACATACAAACATACAAACATACAAACATACAAACATACAAACATACAAACATACAAACATACAAACATACAAACATACAAACATACAAACATACAAACATACAAACATACAAACATACAAACATACAAACATACAAACATACAAACATACAAACATACAAACATACAAACATACAAACATACATACAAACATACATACATACATACATACATTCATACTGTCAGATGACATTAGGTTGAGATCAATGATTGGGCTTAAATGTACCTGAAATAATTTAATATTTGATGAAAGCGCTGGATGCTGTCGGTGGAATGGCTCCAATATCAATTCAAACAATATCACAGACATAGAAATAAGAATGATTCACATTCAAGCAGTAGGTGCAAAAATTCGCAAATATAATTTTATTTACGAATTTAAGAACCCCCCACTTTGAATGAAAATCAGCAATTATTGATATTAATTGAGTCCTGTGGCCGCTGGTGTGCGATTCCAAGTCCTCTGTGGATAATATCTCCAAAGCCAGCTGCTGCAAGTTATAGGTGGGCCAGTGTGTCGCTCTGTGACTATAATTCAATACATTCAAGCAGGGATTAGATCTAAAATACTCTTCTCCAATCTTAGACCAAGATTTGATTGCAAAGAGAAAAAGTATGGTAGTAAATAAGCAATACAATATCTCCCAGCGTGATTATGGTGTTGTGTATCCATTCTTTTTTCCACTTTAAAATTTAAAACTCAATAAAATCACTTAAAAATGGAAATAAACTTACTTAATAGTATCTTCAGAAGGGAGGAAAAGGGTGGGGATAGTGGTGGGGGTGTAGTTCACCAAAATTCAAAATTTCCACTCTTATAACAACTACTCCAACCACCTTACTCTATTAAGTAAGTTTATTTCCATTTTAAGTGATTTTATTGAGTTTTAAATACAATATCTTATTCCTGCCCAAATGAATTGAGAAACAGTAAGCCACAGAGTCGCAACCAGCATGCAGCAAACAGAGCCTTAAAATTATAATAATATTGGAAATTAATATACATAAACATACATAAATATAATACATATACATAAATATAAATAAATAAATCCACACTGTGGCTTTGAAACCAGCTGTTCAAAATTATAAAGCCGTCCACAGCGGCAAAGGATCTGAATTTCCAATTCAGAATTCAACAAGACTCAAACATTATTAGACAAGTCCTTCTGGATCATTGTCAAATTCAAGATATAAGATGGCATGTAGCCAATAAAATATTATACGGTACAGTATGTACGTTTGAGCGGAAATAGAATAAATTCACTAGATTACAATAATAATACCGAAATTTATTGAAACAAGTAATGAAATATATACGAAAAAAATACAAACTAAGAAAATATGTGGGGTACAACCCAATTGTAATAAGTTTTTGATAATTTGAATAATAATTAATTATTGGAAAAATTGAGAGAGTTCTGTTCAAATTTGACTGTTAGGCTTTCACCTAAGGTATGCAGTGAATGTAGGAAAGTCTCTGCGTTCTCTTTACAATTTAAATAAAATTTGATTCAAATATTGGCGTAATATATTTCAATTGATGTAATGGATACAGCTCACCCTTTTTCGTCGCGCTGAGCTCAGCAAATCACTTTTTATTCACACACTTTTATTTCACTGGCGATGAATGGCGACAAGTATGTTGAGAGCTCCACATCAAATATATTTCTCACGTCTTTATTTTTTGATAGAAAAATTAATTATTAGAGAACGCAAAAAACTGAGGCTATTACTGTATTCAGGGACATTTAGATTAACATTAAATTACAGATAATTTACATCGAAAACATATAACAAAAGAGACCAGGAATCGGTGGTCTTTTTGGCTAGCTAGCTCAATTCCAAGTCGTCTTCAATTTCTTTTCCGGTAATAGGAAGTTAAAATTAAAGAAGATTCTAGAAAATTCGGCTCACATGCCCTTCATCTGACCAATCACATCCCAGTGCCGAAGATTTCCACCAATAGGAAAACTTCCATGCGGTTTTAGGCTCAGGGATGTATTTGGCAGGTGAAGAAAATTAAACAGTAAGGCAAAAATTAATTTTAATTGTTGGTCATGCAAGCAGGAAAGCAAAATTATAAAGAAGGGTTGAAGGTTTAAATTATAAGAAGTAGCAAGGGTAATGAGCAGATTTCAAAATAACACAGATTATGACAAAATAGAACATTAACAGGTAGATAAAGGGTATACCTGCAATCAGCTGGTGACTGATAATGCCAAAATAATTTAGGCAGGATAAAGACACCCTAACCAATAAATAAAAATGTAAACAATGAAGTGCTAGCATTTAGGCTGCAATTTACTATTGAGCAATGTATTTGACAAATCAATAAAATTGTGATTAATATGTCATCAATAAATGTGAGTATTAAGTGTCAGTGGCTTGTCAATTATTCCATTAATTACAATAATTAATTTTAAGCTCAAGAAGTGGGTTTTGCATCACCACAATATATATATATATATATATATATATATATATATATATATATATATATATATATATATATATATATATATATATATATATATATTGTAACGGTATGAAATATCATGATTATTTTATCTTGTTTTTCAACCAAAAACGTTTAATAAATTTTCCATTACTTGATAAAATTGTTTTCAAATTACTCGAAAAACAACTTTATCATTGTTCTTGCAATTACAAGCTTATTCTTTTAGTAGATTTCTCTCTATATTTTTCCTCCTTTTTCTTTACTTTGTATGTTGCTCGGTCGTTCTCTTTCTTGAACAAAATTCTGCTTGATCGACAGTTGCTTAGGAGTGGGGATGGCCTTGTACGGTTTGCTCCTCTATTAATTTCAATTCACTTTGAATCCAGCTCCCAACCATTTCAGATAGACATTTTCTTTCTTCTATAAGATTTGTTGAAAGTTCTTTTAAGTACAGGATGTAGTCACATTAATTAAGTTCTCATTCTTTTACATAGTAGCTTCATCCTGACTTTTTTTATTTTAATTTTTCTTTGATATGTAAATTTACCAAGTTATTGGATTCTTCTCTCAAATTTTAACAATCTCCAAATCCGCTGTATCAGGTAAAGACATATTCCTTGTTATTAACTTGGTTTACTAAATTTCATTGTAAAATTAAATTAATATGTTCTTCTTTTGGATATTCTAAAGTTTTGAAATAATCTTTTCTTTTCATTATAAACTCTTGGCACTTTTTCTCTTAAATTTGTTAAATTTTCTAAAGATGCTTTATTATCCTTTTCATTTAAAAAATTATAAGAAGCTTCTCTTCATTAAAAAATTGAATTTTCGATACCTCAACTTGTTTGTAACATTTATTCACTTAAATGCTGTTTTACAAATCAATACTGTATCTTTACAATAAGTATTTTGTATTTATTTCTATTCAGCGGTCGATGTATCAACCTCGATGTATCAACCTCAATGTATCAACCTCGATGTATCAACCTCGATGTATCAACCTGGATGTATCCACCTCGCTGAAATTAACCAGTAAACCAATACTGTAGCATGGACTTCGCAGATGGACCGAGGGTATCTCGTTAAAAACCCCAAGGAAACCCGGACTTCTGCACATCAGGATTACAAAGAAAAACCTCAGAAGGATCAGATTCAAATTTCCATCAAAACCAATATTTTATCAACCAAGTGAAGTGCAATTGAAAGGCAATAGTGATACATAGTGTGAAAGTTTATGGGGGGCCCTCATCACACCAGGTATTTATGTATACTAACATATTTAAGAATTTAAGTAACTGATTGTAACCCATATTTCTGAAAATAATGTAATTTGTATCTCCGGTATCCAATTACTATTATCTTTTGATTTTATTTATTCTGGTTTTTAGAAATAAACCAAGGGATGTCGCTACTATAACTTTTCGTTATTAATTTATAATCACCTCTGTCACAATTCTAAAGATGAGATCCTTTTCTTTCGTGGTGGTTTAATTTTGAATTCTCTTACTTTCACGATCCCCTTGTATTGTGTCGGGTGTGTAATTTTGATGATTTCAGAATTTATTATATTAACCTATAAATATTTTAAGTTTTGATATCTTCTTTTTGCCCATCTGAAATAATATAAGGTCAGGTATAAATCTATACAAGGATCAAATAATTTAATTTAAAGTTTCTCCTCACCACCAACTGCCTACGTTACAACTGCGCCACTCTGCTTGGTATTACAACTGCGCCTAACTCTTTAAATAATTCAGATAACGTTTTGCACTCATCTTTTGGATTGCGGACAGGGAAGGTTATTATGGAAATTATAAAAATCTAAATTTTTGGAAGTACAAACTATTAACTACAAATATTTTGCACCTACAATATTTTTTTCTTGTCTCAGTAGTCAAGTTAAATGGCATCACCTAAACGTAGTATAACTTCTGATCTTAAAATTATGAATTATTATTGGATTATCAAATATTGAATATTCAATGGAATTAATCAAATGTACCATGGCTTCTGATAGCAAAGTAGTGAATTACTGGGATGTATAAAAGGAAGTAGAAAATAATTTTGATCTTCATTTGTTCTCCAATACTAAATTCAATCCGAATTATCTCTCAAAAGAATGTTTATTATTTGAGCTTGAAACTTGAGGGATTATAAAATTGTTTATCTAAATACAGTTATATAGATATGCTACTCAAGTTTATTAAATATAAAATTAGGAATTTTGGGTATGAACTATTTTGTAAGTACTGTTTATGAAAAAATAATAATTCAACCTGAAAGATGAAGTAATTTTGATCAACAACTTCTTAATAATTTATTATTCAATTGTAGTGACTTTTGCTTAAAGATTTAATTTCGCCTTTTAATTAAATTATAGCTTCTCAGAGAGATTTTCATTCAGTGTACAGTACAGTAATTTTTGATGCATTATTATGCTGTTTTATTCTCAATTATCAAGTTGTTAACGAGTAGTCAGTAATAAAGTAATCACCTACGTAGTATTTTCAATCTCAATTCTTTTAAAGTAAAAATAATGAGTATAGATTCTGTGCAATAGTATAATTTTTAAAATTATTTTCAAGGTTTATGGGGACTTAGAAATTAATTCTTGAATAGCAATCTTTTCTTGGTTATAGTGTTGAGACTAGAGTATGTAGTTTTTTTTTGTGTGTGTTGAAGTTTGTTGCTATCTGGACATGTCATGTGTAGTCTCAGTAGAACATTCGAAGTCCATTTGATTCTAAATTCAAGTAACACAGCAGCTGTCTTGAAGTTTAGAGTATGGATATTTGTAGTTTTCTGTTGAAGGTTGTGAACCTTAACAGTTGAATTGTCAATGAGTGAGTCGTTGGCATCGTTATACTAGTCTTGTAAACTGTTATTTTGTATTATGGGATGCAAATTCAGTAATTTAAGCTTGCCCTGATAAGAAAATATAGATTGTCTATTATTCATCTAATTTTTAATTATTGGTTTGTTTTAAGTAAATTTGTTGAATTTCTGCTAGTTGAGTATGTTGATATTTCAGGGTAATTTTTGAAGGTAATTTTAAA
Source organism: Sogatella furcifera (assembly GCA_017141385.1). Classification (NCBI taxonomy): domain Eukaryota; kingdom Metazoa; phylum Arthropoda; class Insecta; order Hemiptera; family Delphacidae; genus Sogatella; species Sogatella furcifera. The sequence continues at coordinate 17,135,379 of CM029546.1, forward strand.
ATAGTTGAGAGTTTTGTAATGATGATAATTGAATAAGTGATTGAGAGATGAATTTGAAATGTAGTGATTTGTTTCATTTGAGAAATAGAAATTTGAATTGAGCTATAGTTTGTAGAATTTCAGGCTAGTATTTGGTTAGACGGTTTCTTAAGAAAAATAAAATTGAGTAATAATTAATTGATTAACCTACTTCTGGGATAAACAAAATCGAAAGAATTCTAAAGAATGTGGTAGAAAATTTGTCTTAGTATTTTTTGTAGTATTTTATAAAATAAAATAATGGAAATAGTAATTGTTTTGAAAGTTTCAATTAGGAAGATTTATTAAAGTTGTTGTTGATCATTTTTGATAAATAATTTGAAAGAAATTTTTGTTGCCTCTGATAAAAATAAAATAAAATGAAATAATAATAATGCCATGTTAGAAATATTTGGAGGTAGGAATTCTAGAATAGTAGAAAGTTTGACAATTCAATTTGATTGTATTAATTTGGAAATTTGGTAGTAATTTGAAAAATTTTTTAGTAGATAAAATAAATTGATTTCTTTTTAATTTTGTTAAACTTGAATAATTTGGTAAAAATTTTTTCTAATTTCGTTCATTGAAAATTCGATTTAAATTTAAGTAAGTCAAGTTAATGGATTGTTGGATAAATTTCAGTATGATTTAAATAAGAATAATAGGGTTGATTTTAAAAAAAATAAAAATAACTTGGTGGTAATTTTTTAAATTAATTTGAGCTGTTGCATTGGAATAATTATAATGGAATCGTAGATTGCTGGTCAAGTGAAAGAGTATTATTAAATTTTACTTTGTTGAGAATATCTGTGGCGTTAGTAATAATAATGAATTTTATCGCTATGATTACTTAATTGATAAGAAATGTGTAGACTTGGTAGTTGATTTATTCATTGAAAATGGAATTATTGTAAAACGATCCTTGTGCCTGTACCGTTACCGTTAATTAAAGTAATTTATAGAGAGGAATGCTCTGTGATACAGTTTAGTTTTGATCGCGCAAAAAAATAGGAAAATCACTTTCTGTATCTGTAACGCTCTGTCTTTCAATATCAGTAACCACTTGTTGATCTGTCATGCTGTTAGCGCGCCTTCTTTTAAATTTCGTTTTGATCTCTCTGTATGGTAATTCTGTTTTTATTGAGTAAGACTTTTGCAATTTAAACCCTCTAACAAGTAAATTTTTTGCAACAGTATTTCAACTGTTTTATGAGTATTGAGAAACTTTGAAGAGAACTTAGTAATATTTTTGTAATGAATTAGTAATTTAGTAATGGAATTAGAATTTTTTTTCTCAAAACTTTGATTAGTATTTGAAAATTTTGATAGTAATGATTGGAAATTAAATGATTATGAGAGATGGAGAATATTAATGGGAGTTGAGAGCTGATTAATTTTAGTATTGAAATCTGAGTATGGACGCATGTTCAGATTTTGTTTTGTTCAAATAAGACTTCAGATTTCTGCTGGGAGTGGCCAATCTCAGTATTAATCTGTAGTTCTCTCTTTTGTTGTTGGTAGTTTCCTTTTTCCATTTATGTCAGCTACTCGATTATTTGGTATCTTCCACCTCTGATCATCATTGATTTTTGCAAAAGAAAAGGTTTTATTGATGTTTTCCACCTTACATGATCTTAAAAAAATTAGTTAAAGTAACTTGAATACTATTGGTAGCTTTCTGAATTAAAATCAAATTAAGTTTCTTATGTTAGAAATTATAGGAAAAATTGTACAAGGTATGTTCTTTAAGTAAGTTCTTTTTGGTTTTGGAGATAGATTCGAAGTTTTTTTTGGGATTAATATTTTAGTATGTAACGTTTCACTTACTGAGGGGGAGTATATGTAACGGTATGAAATATCATGATTATTTTATCTTGTTTTTCAACCAAAAACGTTTAATAAATTTTCCATTACTTGATAAAATTGTTTTCGAATTACTCGAAAAACAACTTTATCATTGTTCTTGCAATTACAAGCTTATTCTTTTAGTAGATTTCTCTCTATATTTTTCCTCCTTTTTCTTTACTTTGTATGTTGCTCGGTCGTTCTCTTTCTTGAACAAAATTCTGCTTGATCGACAGTTGCTTAGGAGTGGGGATGGCCTTGTACGGTTTGCTCCTCTATTAATTTCAATTCACTTCGAATCCAGCTCCCAACCATTTCAGATAGACATTTTCTTTCTTCTATAAGATTTGTTGAAAGTTCTTTTAAGTACAGGATGTAGTCACATTAATTAAGTTCTCATTCTTTTACATAGTAGCTTCATCCTGACTTTTTTTATTTTAATTTTTCTTTGATATGTAAATTTACCAAGTTATTGGATTCTTCTCTCAAATTTTAACAATCTCCAAATCCGCTGTATCAGGTAAAGACATATTCCTTGTTATTAACTTGGTTTACTAAATTTCATTGTAAAATTAAATTAATATGTTCTTCTTTTGGATATTCTAAAGTTTTGAAATAATCTTTTCTTTTCATTATAAACTCTTGGCACTTTTTCTCTTAAATTTGTTAAATTTTCTAAAGATGCTTTATTATCCTTTTCATTTAAAAAATTATAAGAAGCTTCTCTTCATTAAAAAATTGAATTTTCGATACCTCAACTTGTTTGTAACATTTATTCACTTAAATGCTGTTTTACAAATCAATACTGTATCTTTACAATAAGTATTTTGTATTTATTTCTATTCAGCGGTCGATGTATCAACCTCGATGTATCAACCTCAATGTATCAACCTCGATGTATCAACCTGGATGTATCCACCTTGCTGAAATTAACCAGTAAACCAATACTGTAGCATGGACTTCGCAGATGGACCGAGGGTATCTCGTTAAAAACCCCAAGGAAACCCGGACTTCTGCACATCAGGATTACAAAGAAAAACCTCAGAAGGATCAGATTCAAATTTCCATCGAAACCAATATTTTATCAACCAAGTGAAGTGCAATTGAAAGGCAATAGTGATACATAGTGTGAAAGTTTATGGGGGGCCCTCATCACACCAGGTATTTATGTATACTAACATATTTAAGAATTTAAGTAACCGATTGTAACCCATATTTCTGAAAATAATGTAATTTGTATCTCCGGTATCCAATTACTATTATCTTTTGATTTTATTTATTCTGGTTTTTAGTAATAAACCAAGGGATGTCGCTACTATAACTTTTCGTTATTAATTTATAATCACCTCTGTCACAATTCTAAAGATGAGATCCTTTTCTTTCGTGGTGGTTTAATTTTGAATTCTCTTACTTTCACGATCCCCTTGTATTGTGTCGGGTGTGTAATTTTGATGATTTCAGAATTTATTATATTAACCTATAAATATTTTAAGTTTTGATATCTTCTTTTTGCCCATCTGAAATAATATAAGGTCAGGTATAAATCTATACAAGGATCAAATAATTTAATTTAAAGTTTCTCCTCACCACCAACTGCCATTACAATATATATATATATATATATATATATATATATATATATATATATATGTACAGATTCTTGTTAACACGATAACTTCATCACCACAATACATACATACATACATACATACAGAAATTACTCGCTTAATATAATAGGATGTAATTTTTATCAATATCTTGGAGCAGAAATTTCACATTCTTTATGTCATTCGAAAGAGAATTCAATTCTCCAGGGGCGTGTGTTTTTACTTTTTCGATTTTTAGTCTAGCTTAATAATTATCGTGTAATCAACTATAAAAGTATTGAACTCAATAAAAATTATTGAAATAAACTAAAACTCAAAAAAGTGAAAAGTCACGCCCCAGGAGAATTGAATTCTCTTTCCGATGACATGATAAAGAACAAGAAATTCTGTCCATAAATAGAGGAGCTATCTGCTCCAAGAGATTGATAAAAATTACATTGTTCTTTTGGGACATAATTCTGCCGTTCGGCTGTTTGCCGACTACTACTGCCCACTCTTGAGAAAATTATCAATCCAATAATCTCACCGAAAATAAATGCACACTGTAATCTGACACCATGAACAAAACTTATGAATACAAACTATGCGAAGTTTTTATGGTCTACTTTGTCTAAGCTGTTACTTTAGCTTGTGTACTTGAAAATTTGTTGCAGCTGCTGTGGGAACAGAACCCAGAACTGTCGAGCTGGGAGTTGATGCCACACTTGTTCTTCGCCTGCCATTGGCTGGCCATGTCGCACACCTGCTACAACCCAGTCATCTACTGCTGGATGAACTCCCGGTTCCGGGCCGGATTCTGCACGGCGCTCGGACGCGTTCCGGCCGCCTCCTTCGGACGCGCAAACACTTCCAGCACCTACTTGTCGGTGCGACGAAGGACCGAAAACTCGCTCACCTGTCAGGAAGAACAGATCTGAAATGCTGCAATGAACGAGAAGAAGAACATGAAGAAGAGATCTAACGGTCTAGAGCAGAATAGAATGATTTATCTATTTTATGGCGTGGTGAAGTTTGAACAGTAATGTCCACTCGACCACGCACTCCATACACAATACAAATCAGTCAAGCCCTGTTTTGACGGGGGAGATTTGATTCAGGGACCAACATTGATATGCAATTGTACAGCACTGGCGGCTCGTACCCACGAAACAGGTGAAGTGCCCGTATCTCTTACTGTACAGCACTTCACCTGTTTCGTGGGCACGAGCCGCCAGTGTTGTACAGGAAGGAATCTGATTCTCACAGAATATTAACAACGATTCCAACAATATAGGCATTGATAGTAAACAGGTGGTGAAAAAAAACAAAGTGTGATTAGATCATTTTACAATAGGTAACAAGAATCGGGGGAAAGTAACTATTTGCTCTAAGGAACTTGGAGTTTTATTATTCTTTACAATCAAAATCGAGTCAGCTTGAAAAATACGTAAACTGAGTTCAACTGCTTGCAAAGTAGAATCAGAAATGAGAAATAGAATCAGATTGTCTCCAATGTCGTGGCGAATATTTTGTATTGAGGAGTTTCCTGTCTATTTTGGAGCAAAAATGATCAATTCAAGCAGACAGGGTACAAACAATGATAACACCTGAAAGATCGAATTTGCTCTAAAAACCCGATAAATAGAATATCAGAATCAGAGCTTGATTTAGGCATTACACGTTCTAAAAAATTGGCTAATTCTTCTCCAGAAACAACTAAAAGAACTCTAGAGTTTAGTTATGTTTGAAAATCAAGCTCAAAATTTATATTGATCTCATAAAACCCATTGAATCAACTTCATCGAGGTTAATTTACGACACCACATAAGATTTATGATTATAATAACTATCAAGGTAATTAGAATAGAAGGTATGAGCCATCAGCATCGTAGCCGGGAGGAAACAGTGAATTTTGACGTCATTGGCACCACAGCTGTTTAGCGAACCTAGAAATTAGGAACTTCGTCTGCTCCTTGTGCGTTCCAATCAGAGTAATAAGATTAGAATCATTTCTGACGTCACGGAAAATATGCACTCTGATTTGAACAGGCTATTATGTTATCACTGCATCATTTTTTTGCGAACATGTGGTTTTTGTTATTAGTACAGAATATTTTCCCAATTGCATTCAAACTGTAGGTTATATAATTGTATTAAGCAAAATGAACTATTGTTATTATATGTTGATTCCAAGAAAATGAGTTCATCAATTTGATTCAATTTGCCCAATGGGAAAATATTGCCCAATATAAATAGGGCCGTATAGCTATTGACAAAAAGTTTTTCAAATAGGCATAGAAAAATCTATTTACAACATCAGCATTTGAAACGAAGTTGGAACGCACAAGGAGCAGACGAAGCTCCTAATTCATAGGTTCGCTAAACAGCTGTGGTGCCAATGACGTCAAAATTCACTGTTTCCTCCCGGCTACGATGCTGATGGCTCATACCTTCTATTCTTATTACCTTGATAACTATTGTATGTTTTCATCAATATTATGAGCATTCCCATGCATTGAATATAAGATCAATCGTATGTATGACATGACATGGCCAGTATTAATACGATTTGTTTGAACAGAGAGAGACTATCCTTCATAGAGATAGAATTAGTAGTTTATGCAACGGTTGTATAATGGGAGCCTTTATAGCATGAGGTGAGATGTAAGTTAGAGCCACGAGCAAAGCAAGTGCTCTAAATATCTCACAAATGCTATAAAGGCCTAATACAACCGTTGCATACACTATTTTATCTACGACCACCAGTGTACTTATCAGTATCAGACCAGTATCAAGCTATCTGTAAGTGTACACTATTATAAAAATCAACATACCGTCGTTTATTTAACTTCTTTTGTCTTCATCCTACTTGAACTGTTATGATAATCAACTTATTACTTGTTAAATATGTTAAAAATAACATATCAGTCAGAACCACAAAACGCATTCAACAAGCAACAAAATCGTGAGTGTTGTTGTAAAAGTGAAAGTTATTAACATATTCACTAAAAAAGTTATAGGTATATTTAACTATTTAAACTTTGGACTATTTAAATTAGTTGAATATTCAAATACATAAATTTAAATATTGACGAAAAAATACTGGTAGGCTACTCAATCCCAGTTGCAGTTTTGATTTTGAGGTTAGTTGAACACTGTTTACTTTTTATCACCTGATTTCAAAACGAAACAAGGAATGTATCATAAAGTGGAATTCGGACTGTATTGTAAAGTTCCTCCTGTTCGAAAAACGTTCATTATGACACGGTTCTGAGATTCAGTTTTGAAATGGTAGTCATTTCGATTTCAATTGTAAAACTGAAATAGGAATTTTTCAATATGCCCGTAGATAAAATTATTTTTTGCTATTGATCCTTGCTAAAAACAATCTATTTCTAACTCGGAACTAATAATTTTCAAAAGATGAAATTTCTTTATAAGTCAGAGAATGTATAATCCATTTGAATATACAAAATTACTTTTGTAATTATTGTTATAATTATTATATAATTAATTTTGTAATAAGTAGTCTTATGGTTACCGATGTAATGTTTATGTAAAATATATCATATTAGAAGTATATATTATAATTACCGGTTCCTAATTATTGTTCAAGAAAAGAATTTTTAATGTATATTGTTCAAAATAATCCTATCACTAATCCTATTTGGAGGCAGACTCATTATACAATTAGTGAACATCACAATAATCAAATGGAATATTTAACTTTTGACTTAGTCGTTATGCCGTGAGGTACATTGATCGCGTGTGAGATTTTACAGTTTATAACAATATGCTAATGAGAAGATTGTAACTTTTTTTTGTGCATATTCAGTGTGGGAATTATAGTTATATAGGCGAATATTAGCGTGGAAACCAATGGAACTGGCAGTTGGCGAATGTTATTCATTCATGATAGCTCTCTCAAGACAGTCTGAAATCGATTTACGAGAGCGAAAGTGTTTAGATGAGGTCACTCTCGACGCGCTATGCTGTCGAAGACTGCTCGCCGATTGTCCTGACAGAGGTGAGTATTGTTAACAATCATTCTCCAATTGCCAGTTTTTTTGGCGTCTGCTGCACCTTTATGATGCAGTAATAACTGCAACATTAGTTTCAACCTTGGTTCATGATACTTATACCAGAGTTGCCGTTCAAATAATTATTCTTCTTGACTTTTGAAAGTTTAAGAGGATTCTTCCTTTCAAATACTGTGATATTTTTGTTCTTCTATCCGCCAAAAGCTTGGAACTATTAAAATGATTTTTTTAAAATTCTAAAATATTTCAATAATTTAAAATATTCGACTGTGCTTAAGAACGATCTGAAATGAACTCTGGCATGATACAGCATTGAATTTGTTAAGGGAATGATTTAGCTATCAAACATGTCACTACATTTATATTGCAGTGAATGAATTTCTCAATATTATATTGAAGGAAGCTCCATATTACGAGTACAGAGAGCGCAATTAAATTCACGAATTAATTGTAAATATCTTTGTATCTTCGACATTATCTCCATGCTAAACAGGTGACCCAATGTTGTGACTTCACTGAGGGGAAGAGTATACGCTAATATTTTATCTATATTGTTGCCAGTTCATGATTGAGAAATCAAGAGAGGAGCTAAAGCTGATCTCATTATTATGTGATTAAATATAAGTGTCAAACAATTCTTTATTAATGATGTGTTTGAATGTTTCAATATGAATGTATCAATCTAATGCTGTTACAGTATAATTTAAGAACATAGATGATTATTCATATGTTAATAGAAGAATAAAACTTATTATAACCAGATTATGATAATTGACTTCCATTAATATCAACTCCTGCATTTCAATGATGAGAAACTACTGATGAGCACAGTTATTTGTGTACTCTATATCCCATGAGTCATGACACTCTACATTGTTTGTTTGAAACTCTCTGGTAAGTTTGTATTTTATAGCAAAATTTGAATGTATTCCACAAAATATTGAAAATCCATAATTCTTAATTTCTCATGATGATCAATGAGTTGATTAATCCAGATCCCTACAAAACTTTGAAAGTAAACCACTTTTAAACAGATTAACCTATCGAAATTCATTTTATTTATGGTATTCTGTTCCTATACTGATAGGCGATTTTGGTTTTCTTCTGTAATTTATTCAACTATTTGGAACTTAGCTACTGTATTTTATTGAGGAATATTCGATATTTGTGATTTAGAGATGTTACAAAAATATTATGAAATATTAATTCCCTCCTTGGGAGATTGGCTGTCGTTAGTAAAGACAGTCAGTCGTTTCCCGTTTCTGGAGGAATAGTAATTGTTGCATTAAACACTAACTGATGAACTGCATGTTATTCAGAGGTGTTCTGCATCTTCACTTGGTTGTGAAGACTGGCTTATGGTTGAGAGGATCGACGTGCTAACCACACGTTATCTTTATCCTGGTTGATGATTATTCACCAGCTGTATTTTCTGTCCGGGTGGGGTGGGGGTGGCTTCGGCTCGGTCGGTGTTGGCTCGGGGGCTGTGGGTTCTTTCGAGAATTTATGGCTTTTGGGCCGGTATTGGCCGGGCTAGAGTCGTTTTCCCGTCTTTCCGGGGTGTCTTCTTTGCTTGGATGGACTGTATAGTTTGGTGAATATGAAACTGGCAACCAGCTGGTAGAGGGCTAGGCCCTTCATAGGGCTGTTGCGCCATTGACAAACAAAAACAAAACACATTATTATGAAACACAATTTCTAATCAATATGCGTTTGGAATCTAGCAGAAATAAAAGTTGAACTACAAAAAAATCCTTGGAAAACTTTCAACTCAAGAACTAATCTTCTTCCTTTTTCGCCGACTGAAGCAAGAATTCTGTCGCATCCTTTGATGTGAAATATGGAGAGTGAAATTCTCAGGAAATATCTTCCGAAGGAAAGTAATAAGGAATCCAATCGAAATTGATTTTTTAATTAGCATGTTGGAAACTGCACGTGCGTTAGGAGACCACATTTCCAGGAACAGCTGTGACTGCATCAATATTGCATTTTAATTTGTGAAGTCCGTCTCATTTTAGTCGCATACCAGCAGAACTCTAACGTTTTTTCACATTAGTCAGCATGTAGACTACTAACATGGAGGAAGAATATAAGTATATAAATAGCTCCAAGTTTTAAAGTTCAATTTACAAGTATGTATTCCTATTTATACAATTATTTCACAAATAGATAGATAAAATTATAGAAAAGAAGAAAAACACGAAGAAGTTTACATTTTAAACTAGAAAATATTTCGGTGGCTGTGCCACCTTCCTCAGTTCACAGCAGAATCTGGTTTTTTTCTATAATTTTATCTATCTATTTGTGAAATGATTATTTAAAAGTGACTTTCAATGATGTGCTACATAAGTTCCTATATATACATATACTTATATAGGCCTATCTTCCTCTATGCTACTACTATTTATTTATTTCATCAAATTAAAACAGTAAAAGGAGAGAAAAAACAGGCGTTAGCCCAAAACTTCTTCTACACCAATTTTGATTAAAAGATCTTATCATGAAACCATTTTTAAATCAGCTGAATGGAAAATCTGAGGCTAAACCCAAGTTTTCATTTCGAGAATTCGTGCCTGATGCCACGTTTACACCGGCATGTTAATAACATTTGTTAATAACTTTTTTGAATAACGTATTATTATATAGCCTAGACTTATATATTATATAAAAGTTATTAACAAATATGCTGTTAACATTCCGGTGTAAACGTGGCTTTCGAGCTTTTTAGTGAAGTTAGCAAGTACGGTATGCAAACTCCATCATCTGAGCCTACATAAACCCGTTACATTTTTTTCATCGGTGGAAGACTTGGACTACCAACAATACCAAAACTGTCATGAAACCAACTCTATCATGAAACCAACTCAGTAGAAGTATAGGTGAGCCTTCACAATTGTAGCAGAGCACCAAACATGTTATTAGATCTGTCAGAACCACCACTCAACTAAATGCGATTAAAACGATGAAGTTGTGAGGAAGCGTTCCCCAAGCAACTTTCTTCGAAGCGCCTTAAGAAATCTCTTCTGAGAAATTACTTTGGAGACTTCCTAGAATTCATTTTGAATTGACTTCGAAGCTCATGAATTTGAGAATTCAGTCTATCAGGCTTATTATTACAGAATGGCACAGATTCTATTTTACGTGTTCCAAGCAAGCTAGAAAGTAGACAATTTGTTTGGTTTTATCTCACTGAAATCTATAGAATGGAGCTATATCATCGGCTGACTTTATGAAACATGACTGAAGTAGAGTATTAAGCCAAGGAGACTGATTACAGTCAATGGCAATGGTTTTCATTTAGAATAGAATAAAGTACACTCATTATCCATCATGAGATAAGTTCGCAGAATGTTTGTAAACGGGTTGCCTACACAGCGCCGTTATCCTACCTTACTCCTGCTACCCACAGTATCCACTATCATTCAATGTGGACTTATATTTAGTATGTTCAGAGGTGCCCATCCCCCCCATGGACAGAAGCGCAAATCCCCCCATTTTCAACTGCTTTAAGACCTCCCCCCCCACCCAATTTGAATTCGGTAACTCCTCTCCCAATATAAGTTCAATTTGCAATTGGAACCAAATAATATAATCCTAATATAATTAAGAAGAATGAATCCCAAGAGTGAAAAAGCGTTCAACAGTCTACATACAGAAGAAAACAATCATATATTTTCCCATACACAATTAAGTATTCTCAAATGAATTTTTGATGTACGAAAATTAAAGAAGTTCTTCAAAGGATCTTTTATTGATAGGCTATATTGTTCACTTTGCCATTGATTCAATGCGTCTCCATCGATTGTTTTATTCTACTTTCAGGTAGATTACAAAATATTAGCGTCAAGCAGACATAATTTTAATTAAGGTTATACACAGAGAAGAAAGAAGAGTTTCTTCTCTGCTGGTTATATTAGTAGTTCAGGATCTATAAATTTGACAAAGTTTAGACTTATTGAAATGAAACTGTCACAAAATGGAGTAGATAGTGAATCATTAGTATAATTCTTTATCATTGGAAAATTATTGATGTAGTCAGTGCTTGATTTGTTAAATCAGGTTCTATTACGGCGGCAGGAGCGTTGGATGGAGGGGGGTCCGGGGGTCCTCCCACGGAAAAAATGGAATTTCAGCTCTTTCAAAGCCCGTTTTTAGAGTAATTTTAAAGCTTTTAGTTGTGTATTTTTACCATAATTTTTCCATATTTTTAATAGAAAATTAGAATGATTTACTCTCCCTCACAGAGATAACACCAAGATTAAGCCCTGGTTATTGTAAACACATAGGTAATCAGCATACAAATTTATTTCATGAAGTTCAAAAGTTTTTCAATACCGTATTTTTTATCACATAAGAATTCGAGGATTTTCCTCCCAAGTTACACATATATTTTTATTCACCCATTCACTTTTTATTCATTCAGATAGCCTAGGTGATGATGAGTGGGTGAGTAATACTTAGGCTTACAGACGTTTCTGAGTAGACAATGAGGTAATGGAGGTGATACAATGGATAAAGAATGTAGAGGTGGAAGTTTAAGGGTGATATTAAACAAGCAAATGAATGAAAAGACTTTCACCTCCAAAAAAAGATAAGGTTTAGTAAGAAAATCGTCTTAATCGACTTTGATCATTTCAAATAAGTCTAATATGAATTTGCGACAAGTTCCGAAGTAGGCCTATGCATAATACAGGGGAAAATAAACATAGTCCCAGTACTCTGCAAGAACTAAAAGATGCCATCAGACAGGAAGTGGCTACCATTCCAAGGGAAGTTACACGAGGAATTATGAACAACTTAAAGAGAAAAAAGTGAGAATGATAACATTTATAAGACATAATTTTCAAAAATAAATTGAGTGCACTAGGCGATGTTAAATGGAATCATATAGGCTATTCACAAATATAAGTAATTGAAAACTTTATTGTGATAGGACTTACAACATGTTTCATTGCACAATAAGAAAGATCATAATAACTAATAAAGAACCTCCATAATAAGTCTCTATATTCCTGTATTTGAGTTTTATAACTAGAATATTTTTTCCAGAATCATGTTTTAATATAGTAAGTACCTAACATATCGCCCTGAGTTCAGGATATTACCAGTAGGAGACTTCAAGGATAATAAACTGATATAAGGACACCCGTGACTTTCATAAAGTTAACTGCTGATCTTGACAAACCATAGTTTGTTGTTCTCAGCACATCAAGACGTTTCAAATGTACATATAATTTGTTAAATTTGATCGAAATTTAAGAATTTCACTATCTTGAGTACATTCTCAGGTACCAAGAAATTTTTCTATATTGAAGAAATGTGATCATATTGGAAGCCATAGGTGGGGAAAAGTCGCATTTGGGCTCAAATTGTAAGACATAATCTCCTATTTCTTTGAAAAAAATTCTTCATCTTTCTACTTTGAATAATTAAAGACATTTTTCATGAGTGTCAATAGTGTATAAATATAACACCAAACAAATTGAGGGATAATTATGAAATCTCCCTACCCCAACGTGGAAGATATAAGCGGGAAATGAAATCCCTCCTAAAAATATAAAAATTTATTATCAGAGGAAAACCTATTACGAGTTTTAATAGTGAATGAATATAACACAGAAAATCAAAGCTTATTATAAAATCCCCCCCCCCAAACTTGAAAACTATCAGCTGAAAACAGAATAAGTTAAAAATTGAAATATAATTATTTATTTCAACGTTTTTTGTACCGGTATGAATATAAGACCAAAAACATTCTCAGACTTATTTAAAAAAATCCCAAACTCATAAAATATACGGTGACAACAGAATCCCCCCTAAAAATAGAATAATTGAATTTTATGAAATAATTTTATTTTGGAGTGAATTTTTTATGAGTGTTAATAGTGAATGAATATAATACAAAAAGCCATTGAAGAAGGCTGATTGTGAAAAAATCCCTCCCAAGACTTGAGAACAGATGATAGAATAAGATATCATAGGAAAAAATTTCACGACTGTTGAATATTTAACATGAAAAACATTTTGAGCTTAATTTTAAAAATACTCCCCGAAACTTATAAGATATAGGCCTAAGCTGAAAATGGAACTCATTCGAAAATAGTATATCTAAATTTAAGAAGAATAGTGAATGAATATAAGAAAAATAATTTTGGGTATAGTCAAGAGAATTCCCCCCCCCCAATTTAAAAAATAAACGCTGGAAATACAATCCCCTAACATTGTTAGAATTGAATATGAGAAATATAATCTTCTACAAGTGCTTGAATATAACACAAAAAAACATTCTCAGGGCTAGTTATGAAAAATCCCCCAACTTATAGAAAATGAGCTAACCCTGAACCCCCCTCTGGGCACCCCTGAGTATGTTAGACAGATATTTCGTACAACATGATTTTTCTTTGTTTATATTCTAAGCTCAATCTTTAACCTCTAGTAACATTTGTATAGTAAAAGCCTATAAAATACTGTGCTATCTAGTCTGAATATCACTGGCGGCTCGCACCCACGAAACAAGTGAAGTGCCCGTATCTTTTACTGTACAGTAGTTCACCTGTTTCGTGGGCATGAGCCGCCAGTGCTAAAAATTAGTATCTTGTTAAAAATTCAGCTCACTTAATTATTAGTAATAATTATCAGATTGGAAGAATATTTAAGATAGGACCTAATGTACTCGTATAATAGAATATAATAACCATTTCCATGACAATTCGATATGAATGAAATGAATCGTATCTCTCTCTCTCTCTCTCTATCAAAACCAATATCACCTACGCTGTTATATGTACTCACACTTTGGAATATATATTCAGCTTGATTGTCAATATTTCGTGCTTATGTCATGTCCTTCCCTTGCAAAATATTATTCTTCCATCTCTCTTTCTCCACACGAATCCAACGTTATTTGCTGTCAAGTCTATCCATCCAAACATAATTAGAATGAGAGGGTGAATGCATGCCTACATCATGATAAATGCACTGCGCTCATCAATTTTGGTCATATATGAGGGGGCAGTGAAGCGGAGCACTAGCCCAAAGTGACATTGATTTACGTTGAACTTGGCCATTGTGTGTTCCGCCGCTTGAATTCGAAACGTTGTACGGGAAATCATCAACATGACAAAAGCCATTATAATAAAACGTTCGAAATCACAACATAAACAATCACTTTATCTCATCAGTCATAACGGGATAATTTTAACGAGGTACGATACGAATTTCATAAAGCCGATAAAACAATTTTGTATTGGTATTGGAGCAGCATGTTACATAAATATTATCTGGCCAACAGCTTTGAGCAAAATGATCTGAGATCTGAGAATATCCAATCTAAAACGACCAAATGTGATATGAGCCAGAAAACCATACACTTGCCCCGTGGATCCATGCCAAATTTATCTGTTTATTCCAGCCTATTGAATAAATTTTATTGAATTTGAATCTTGAATATAATTGCTTTTATTTAAAGACGAACAAATCTAACAGTATTAATCCACGTAACCAAAAATTTTGAGTACAGCTGTCTTCAAATTAGCTGAGCTATTGTTATATTGGTGAGGAAATGAATGAAATTATTTACCAGCAGAGAATACAATCGAAATAATATTTAATTGTAATAAATTGTGATATTCCTGAATGACCAACCGCAACAGTGAAAATTGTTTCAAACAACTTATTGTTACATTTGATCACAATCAACACAGACTATTATTCAACTGCAGTTATTCAACCCATTAATTTATTAAAAGTTACTGAAAATTCATAGCAATAATCACGAGTGGTAAAAACAAAGGCTAGTTTCTAAATATGTTGCTATAAGAGAATGTTGAACATTTATATTAAATCTCGAGTAAACTGTTTTCAATAAATGATTCATTATGAAACCGAATTTCACTTCACCTTCTGAACAGATAGCAAACTGTACCTGAATGGCTTTCCCAAGTCATTTTATGGTCTTCTTCTAGGGACTATGTAGTAAGTCTTGATGAACGAGTGAGTTTTCAACAAGTTTTCTTTGGCGTGGCTTTTTGTTAATCCTCTGAGAAGTGCACTTGCGACTGGGGATTAAGCATAGTTCATTAGTGAACCATTGTGTGGGTTCTCATCCCTCCAAGATTTCCATTAAGACAAACTCCAGCTCCGGTTAGAACGATGGTTACTTGTTTGAAACTTTGAATCGCAATCCAAACTCAAGTATTTATTTTTTACTTTAGTATTTCAATTGATATAGAAAACAATTTGTATCACTGTGAATAAATATCCATATATGAGATTTTTATCATTCAGATTCAGGCGAGGTCGATAGAATAAAAATATATATAGATTTGGGCATTTGGATGTACTTAAAATCTGGTTTCCAGTTGAAAATTCCGTATTAAATATAAATATACTCGTATTACTGCCTACTGGAGTCCCTAATAATGTTGGTATTGCACTGGACAAAAACTACATAATGATCATGAGGAAAAACAGGAATGTAAAAAATCTTATCCACATTATTCTGATCTCATTACCAGAGGGTGTGGAGTAAAACATTTTCCTGGGTCTTTTCTTGCCATTGTGAAGACTGAATAAGGAAGGAATTGATTGTGAGGCTGAATGACTATAAGCATGGTGAATTTTTATTCACAACTCAAACGTCATTGTCATCCTCCTCAGGCGTTCCAACTTGCAAGGAATGATAATGGAGCTCGCCTTCCCTATTCTATTGTTCGCCGTATCGGTGTTGGTGCCTACACAAATCCCTCAAACAGAGAGGCATGGAGAGATAATAAAGTCATGGGTGCATGTTGCATTCAGCCTATCATTTACCTGCGACTGCTACAATAATAGTATTCACTTGTTCCCATTCTAAGCTAGAAAATTAGACAGTGTCTGATAATATTACATTTCAGTGAATGATTCAGCTAACTGTTTGATATTTATCAAGATGATGAAAATGGTTTGAATTTAAATTTATTCAAACCATAAGATGATTTTCCCAAATTTTGAATCTCTTCAGCAATAAATCATTATGTGAACTGATTGATTGATTATCACTAGCATAGGTATTTAGGTACGTTATAGTATACTAGTATAGTAAAGGTATTATCATATAGGTATTTACAGGCACGTAGCCAGGGGGGGGAGGGGGGATGGGCTTGAGGGGCTTCAGCCCCCCCCCGAAATTTTTGAGAATTTTTTTTTCAGAACTCAGAACCAATATCAAACACTATATACCGGTATAATTGCACTATATTTGTTTGTTCATTCACATATATCTATAATCTAATATATGATAATATGACAGATTGTAGTTGGTCTGGTCACAATGTAATTTTTTTACAGGAATTTAATGATAGATATATGTCATGAACTAATTAATAAAATAGTGTGATACCTTCCAAGCCCAAGTGAACTCAATGCAGTACATTCCAAATATGAAAATTGACTAAACAACAATAACTGGAACTGGAATAGAAATAATGTAGACTTCACTTCAGAATAAATATAATTAATTATTGTTCATTTGTTACAGATATTTACAATAAAAGCCTTCTTTTCTTTTTCAATACCATTTCTTGCAATATACAATCTGGATCTATTTGGATATCTTGATGGGTGGCTATCATGACCAGTGCGCTCAACCTAGCATCCCCCATCAAGTTTCTGTGAACAGTTTTAACTCTTTTTATGGTAGAGACGAATGTCCTTTCTACACTGCACGTGGTCACTGGCATGGTAGCCAATACATTCAACAAGTGATAAATCGACCTGAAATAGGTTTTTTCATATACTTCGATTACCTTTAGCACTTCAGACTCTTTTTGTAGTTTTTCAGAAGATCTACACCATAAGATGTACTCAGCTTTAACAGCCTCTGCAGAAATTTCTCCTTCGTAATAATCTGAAAGGTTTTCTATGAGATTAACCTTTCCTGGATCAGTGAATCCTGGGAGGAGGATTTGGAAACTATCAAGAATTTCATAACTTGCTGAAAACCTTTCACTCAAGTTTGTGAGAAGAGAGTCAATGCATGGGTTGAAAATTCCTATCCTGAAATAATTTTCAGCTGAATCAATCTGTAGATTACTTAGCTCGATGCTTCTGCCGTGGATTCAGCCTGGGAATTAGCAACTCACTATCAAATATTTCTTTACTTAATTTCTTTACTAATTAATATAGTTTTGTTAAAATGAAAACATTTACTGTGATTTATCATTTCCATTTCATCTATTTTACATTAGTAGCTCTAAGCATACAAGTGATCAATATACCTGAGTTACTGCTAAGTATAGGCCTACCATTCTCTTTTTAGTGTTGTCCATTTCACAGTCAAATGATTGCATGATATTCGATCGTGTGCAAATGGTTTACATCGTACATTTAAAAGAACTTGTAAAATAATTCACTCAGTAATTTTTATTCAAAAGAGAGAAATCAATTGTGGGAAGGCAGGTAGGCTACTTTAAATTTGGATTGATTCCATTTTGAACAACTCTGCACATAATAAACTTCCAACAAACTTTTATTTCGCTTCAAGTGTTCATTGATTACTTTTCTCTCTGAAATCGATGAACTTGTTTCATAAAGCCAGAAAAAGTTTGTGCTGGTGGAGTGAATGTTGTGGGTGTAGGTTGTTCCGACTTCGATCTCGATTTCGCAGTTACACTGTTCTCCGATTATTGAAATTCCAGACCCTGGTGATAAGTGCGCCATGGAAGCATATCAGTTTCATTACTTCGGGCTAACTCAACTTTTTTCCGTGAATTGATCGAGTTCTCTAGCTACTACAGTGATTCTCTAGCTACTACAGCTACTACAGTTTTCTCAGAAAACTACAAAGTGAGTTGTCATCAATAAAAGGTACCTATAATTCGGCCAGATATTCATCAGATCGATTATTTTTATAATATTTCTATACTTATGAAAAAATAGTTCATATTTGTGAAAAATATAGATCATACAATTATTTTACCACAGCTCAATCACATAAATACGGCCACCCCGTCTTTTATAGGAGACGATAAGTCGTCGGTCCCGACTACCTAGAAATTAGTTGTCATCTCTCATCGTCATTATCCATTTCATTACCAACGCACAAGTCTATGAGCTCATGAGAGCATCAACCTAAGAAAAATACCCAATTTTATACCAATAACACTATAGACATAGGTCTACACCTACACCTACACCGATGAGCAAAAATAATTTCTCCAGAATTAAATTGTTCAAGAGTTCAAGTGATGAGTTATAAATTAGATAAAAGAGAAACACATAAAAATTATATGAACGTCAACAAATACTTTCGAATATGATACAATTCCATACAGTTTACTGCATACTGTTTAGTCCATACAGTTACTTTTACAGTTTTTCCAACAATACCTATACCTACAGGCACGTAGCCAGGATTTGATTTGGTGGGGGGGGGGGGGGCTAATTTAGATGATGCTGGGTGGCGACCTGGTCACCTTTTTGGCCGATAAGGTCGGCACTATATAATTCCAATTTGACATAATAGCCTCATTTTCCATTGAATTTCACAGTTTATACATACTGTAGAATGTAGATCATCATTATGATCAGCCATTCGGTAATTTAGGTAAAACTTACCTAATTATTACCATTTGGTAATAAATATATTAAAAACCTTTAAAAACCCAACGTTTTAAAAACCGACCAAAAATAAGAAAATAAATTTTTTCTACAACTACGCATAAAACACGATTTTACATACTGAATTCTCCTTGTAAAATAGCCACTTTCCAAGGAGAATCTACTTTCTGCTGACCATCTGCGCATGCGCAGTTGAATTACTTTATGCTCACTAAGCAACTGCGCATGAGCAGGAGATTTACTTTACGCTCACTAATCAGCTGTGTTGTGATAAGCTTCAGTCAGTGAAATAAAAAAGATGCAAATTCATATAGCTAAATTTCCGCCATCTTCCTTAAGAATGTAGTGGCCAAGTTGGTTAGAGCGGTGTTCATTACCTGTCACTGCAACGGTTTCAGGTTCAAATCTGATTCCCGGCTGATTTTTTTCCTAAAATTGTTTTTTTCTTTAGTATAATTAAAACATATAATCATATTGAAAAATAGATTATAATTTTTGAGTTTAACTGGATTGATTCATTTTATTATTACAGTAATCGTCAGAAAAATTTAATAATAGTCTACTGTAAGCCATTTGACAAATGAAATTAGTTGGTTATTATAACAGGTTATTAAATTTTGTATGTAATTCGCGTGTGAAGCTTCTTTATCGCTCAAAAGTATCATGCTCCGCTATTGCGTTGCGCAATAAAGTTGCACTTTACACTCTTAATACATAAATAGCTATTATTATTATCATAACATGTTCTAGAGCTTAAAACCATTAAAACCGTTGGTTGCATTTATGACGGTTATTCTAGCACATCAGCTACAGATATGATCAGCTACACATAGAACAAGTCTCCAGCTTGTTGGGAAGTGGATGAAAATTAATTTTTGCCACACTGGTATGAAATGGACTGTTTTACATGCTTCATACGGATGCCAAAAACGCTCGTTTTCAGGCGAGGTTGCCAGCAACTCGCGGGGAAAATGCGTTTTTCGGCTCTAGGGCGGTAAAATAACCTCAAATGTCAGCTGACTGAAGGTTGTTGTCGATCAATAGGTAGCATCCCGGTTGCATCAAATGTCAGCTGTTTTGGGAATTGAGTCAATGTCGACTTATTGGTATTTCAATGTAAAGGTAGTCTCTCATCTGTTATTTTGATCAGTAAGATCCCTTGTCAAGAGAACTGAACGTTGAAAGTTTTCACATTAATCAATAGTTGAATAATAAAGGAAAACTGCTTCAATAACTGATACTTCAACTTTGATAAGATAAAAAATGTTTGTATTGATTAACTGTTGAATAATGATGAACGTGAAATCCATGTTTGAACAATATTATTGTTGTCAGACTCTGCATTACTTCATCTAGCAGGTTAGCCAGCGCCATCTAGCGGGTGATACTGCAACTAGACTAAGCTTTTCTGTTAGCCAATATCTGTAAAAAATCAACAACTCTGAATTGATATTGTACAATTTAGGATGATCGTACAAAAACGATCTTGGGCTTGAACGTTTCTGGACTAAGAAAATTGAATACACTAAATAGTTATAAAGTAATATTCAGTCAGTAAATCAATAAACTTCTGATGCAAAGTTTCAATAGCAAGCAGAAGGCACCTACTCCAAATTCAGCATAGGCAAAGACAGCATAATAAGGTTACTGGTCTAGCTGTTCTTAGAACTGATTATTTATTTTGTTTTGTTTGCATTGATGTTGTGTGCCAAAAAATAAAGTTTGACACCATGGGTCAAAAATGTACTATTCCGTCTCTCAATCTTTTCTAGTCCTTGGCCTACGGCCTAGGACTTGAAAATCGATCTTGAGCCAGAAATCCGCCGTTTTCAACCCTAGGTGTGAAATATACTATTACAAAATTCCAACCTGACAGACAACACCCAATGCAAGATGAGTAAAACGTTGTAAGAAGGGGTGCCCAAGGTTAATATCATAACCATCTATCATTTCTCAGACCTTAATGTAACTATCAATTGTATGGAAAATGGCGGACGTAATTGCCCTACTCCAAATTCATGATTTCATAGCATTAATTTTGGTTATGCGTTGACAAAAAATCATAATGTTTTATTATAAAAATAATTTTAGGTACATTTCATAG
This sequence comes from Sogatella furcifera, assembly GCA_017141385.1. Taxonomy (NCBI): domain Eukaryota; kingdom Metazoa; phylum Arthropoda; class Insecta; order Hemiptera; family Delphacidae; genus Sogatella; species Sogatella furcifera. The sequence continues at coordinate 17,156,570 of CM029546.1, forward strand.
GTAGGCCTACTGAAAGTTTACTAGGTTGACAATGGATTACACTCGCGGTTTGTCTTGTTTTATGTTAAATATTGTGGCATAATTTCTTGAGTATTTAATAATTTATTCCAAATGTCATGGGTCATCTGTGTTGTGTTACTGATTGAGAATATTCAAGTATAGTAATTCAATTCATATTTCTATTTTCACGTTTCCTTTAAAAAAACTCTCAATGGACATATTGGTTAGAAAAGTTTTCATCAAAATTTTGAAGTGGAGGGTAGTTTGATAGTTTGTGTTAATAATTTTGAAGACCGCTTTATTATCAAGTAAGACGTTTTTCTTGTCATAGATGGATAACTAATTGGGGTGCCAAGAGAAAAACATTGAAGTGCCAAGAGAAGTGATGCATTTCCTTCAATTCCAACAAACTAGCCTATATGTGCTTTTTATAAAAGTGAAAGACAATAATTGATGGAATCAGTGATCTGCCTTGTGTACCAGTTAGCTCCAAAATATCAAATAATTAGGTTACAAACAGTGCTTAATCTGTGACTGTAGCCTACAAACTGGTAGGCCTACAACATTGTACCAGTACCTCTTGGAGGGTGGGGGGGAGTAAATAATTTCATTTTTCTTGGAGTTTAGATCTAGAATATTTAAATAAATGGTAAAAATACACAACTAAAAGCTCAAATAACAATCTAAAAACAAGTTTTGAGGAGTTGAAATTACATTTTTTGGATGGATACTGGAATGTGAAGAAGACAATAAAATGTTTCAAACTTGCAAGCCAAAGGAAAAAATAAACTGAAAATATTGGTGGTAAGGTTCAGAGATGGAAGAAAGCAAAAATGAGCAGCAAGTGATGTACAAACATGTTGGAGAAAACTGATTGAAATTTAAGTGTTTCAAATTTCTATTTTTCACATAGAATAATAAATGAGATTCTAGTTTGAAGTTCATCATATTGTAATGATTCTTAATTTTGTATTGGATATTTATTATATTGTAATATCATAATGTTTACAAATAAAAAATATGCTATATCTCATCTATTTTGTTTTCCATCACGAACTGCTAGTAAATATTTCACTCTGAACTAATTTACACGACTCTGCAGTCAAACATTTTTGAATATAAGTTTAAATAAACTTCTACTCACATGTGGAGCGCTTTCGGATGTTAATCCATTTTCAACACTGCCTTCTTCATTTCGTTGTCATTGATTGGTCTAGGAAGCATTGGTGTTGGTGGTACTATTTAAATTTATTATGACAAATAGTTGGCGGTTTTGTTTGAATTTATTAGTGTTTGACTTTTGACAGACTTTTTGACACACTAATAAATTCAAACAAAACCGCCAACTATTCGTCATAATTGACCGAACGTAAGTGAGGTCTAAGATTCAAGTCGACGATTTTGCATTTGTTTGTATGTATGTATGTATGTTTATATGTATGTATGTTCCGCATTTACGACTGAACGCGGCAATACATTCTAATGAAATTTGACAGGGATGTTCCTCTTGAAACCGCGCGTCGATGTATATGTAAGGTTTTTTGACAATTTTCATATAAAGGACGAAAAAAGGAAAAAAAGGATTGAACTATTCTCTGATATAGGTATACTCCATAAATGATTTGATAGGTTATTTATGTTGATATTACTAAACATGTGATATTATGACATTCATAATAGAAAAATTTTCAAAAATTTCTACTTCAGATGATATTCTTTCATTGCAGTCAGCTGAGATATTTCAGATGAATATTAAGGTAAGTTTTTCTTTATGCGAAACGGTCATACGGTCGACAGCAGGCTAACAACAAGAGCTGTGATTGGCTACAGCTGTTCGACTGCAGCCGACCGTCGGACCGTTTCGCATGAAGGAAATAGTATATTACATAATGAGTTTGGAAACTCTTTACAAACGAATAATTATGTTCTCCAAACGAGCGATGCGAGTTTGGAAAATAATTATGAGTTTGTAAACTTTTCCACACGAATTATGTACATTTTTTTTCGTCATACTAGACTGAGAAGGATTTATTAAAGCCTCAAACAATTGAAAACATCAACTGAAGCCAACATAATCTCAACACAACACTAGTGAACAAACGCACGCAGTGAACTGTCATGGCGGCTCGTTCGACTCGTTTATTCATACGTCAGAGTTTGGAAAAAACAGCTGGGATAGATTTTCAGTGCTGTAATTATCATCATGACGATGACTAGTGCTGTAATAATCATCAAAATGATTATTCTCGCATTCAGAACAGCTGATCTTTGATTCTCTTGTAAACGGCAATTTTCCAAACGCAAATCTAGCTTGGAAAGTTGTGTATTACATACGAGTATGGCGAAGTAGTACATTACACTACAAGCACAGAAAGTAGGTGTTTACGGTATGAGGATTTGCCTCGCCCGGGAATATGTTATCCGAATACCGTAAACACCTTTCTGTGAGAGTTGAGTACGATACTTTTCGCCACACTGCAAGAATAAGAATAATAAATATTTTATAAGAATGTTTGCGGCGATTCATTTGAACTGAATAATATTGTGATATTATGTCTCCAGAAAGCAGTGCATTGTCGCCAGATCTAGCGGCCGGATAGGTAACTACCAGTCTCTTTCTGTGCACTAGCTCCGAAAGAGCCCTCTTTCGGAGCTAGTAGCAAAACCGCCTGTAAATGGCGTCTTTCGAATCTCTTTAGAGCACAGAAAACAGCTGCTTTCTGTGCAGTGTGGCGAAAACATTATTACAATAATTATAGAGACTGATGCCCGGTTTTCCAAGCACCCTCAATTTTTGGCGAATCGTGACGAACTGATGCCGACATAGAGCGTGACTGTGGCCACTGTATTGCTGACCAGACTTCCTCGCGCATATTTTCGGAATCGACGAACAATATGAACGTACCGTGAATACAGATAGTGCTTTTATGATGCAGGGAGCATGGGTGACTTCGTGAGGTCTACCGTTCACGGAACTACTAGTAAATTTAAATAGTACCGCCAACACCAATGCTTCTTAGACCAATCAATGACATCAATGAAATGAAGAAGGCAGTGTTGAAAATGGATTAACATCCAAAAGCGCTCCACATGTGAGTAGAAGTTTATTTAAACTTATATTCAAAAATGTTTGACTGCAGAGTCGTGTAAATTAGTTCAGAGTGAAATGCTATATCTGTCTTATTACTTCTAAAGAATAGAAACTTGAACTATTGCTGTTACTCTTGGGTAGGCCCATATTGCCGCCATCTTTGTTTGTACATTAAGATCTAAGAAATGATAGATGGTTATGGTTAATCATAACCATCTATCAATTCTCAGACCTTAATGTTCCTATCGATTGTATGGAAAATGGCGGACGTAATTGCCCTACTCCAAATTCATTATTTCATAGCGTTTTGGTTATGTTGACAAAAAATCATATGTTTTATTATAAAATAATTTTTGGAACATTTCATAAGTAGGCCTACTGAATGTTTACTAAGTTGACAATAATTGATTACACTCACGATTTGTCTTGTTTTATGTTAAATAATATAGCATAATTTCTTGAGTATTTGATAATTTATTACAAATGGGTCGTCTGTGTTGTGTTTATGATTGTGAATATACAAGTATGGTAATTCAATTCATATTTCTATTTTCACGTTTCCTGAAAACAAACTCTCAATGGACATATTGGTTAGAAAAGTTTTCATCAAAATTTTGAAGTGAAAGACAGTTTGAATTAATCATTTTGAAGGGTTTAAATTGGACTTAGAGTCCCCACTTTACAGGGACAATTTATACATTTTTAGATTCAAAATTTCATTTTGAGTCGATTTCTGGTATCAAAACTTGCAGCCGGGTAACAAATAAAAAAGTTATAGCCCTTCAAAGTTACTACTTTTAGTATGTCAATATAGGTTAAGTATTTGAATGTGACAATAATTACGTGTAAAAATGATCAAATCTTATGTAAAATAGCACGAAAAATCCATTGAGATCAAAACTAAATTTGTAGCATTATTACTTTTTTATATATAATAAAAAATATGCAAAGAAAAATAATTCAATTGTTGAAGGTTAGTTTTTACCTGAATCCATTTTGTGGAACAAATTTCAGCCATATAACTACTATTTGAGTCAATTTAACTGGTTGAATATCAATATCCGATTGCGATGACTGCAATTTTCATACTTTTGAAAGCAATATTCAATATTATTCTGAAAAAATTTCACTTCTAAATACATAATAATGTGACCTTGCCCTGAAATGACCTTGTTACCTACTGAACTGAACTCAGTGAACTGACCTATTGTTGAAATAATAATGTTGAGCTTCAGAAAAAAATGAAGCAACACCACTAGCGCGCCCACTGTACAAAGAGTGCACTTATTATGAGAACTAAGGTGTCAAATTTTAGTCTTGACTTCTACATATGTTGTCATCAACAGAGCCAATTGTTCGAAATGTTTTGATACCATAAGTTTCTGTACAAGAGCACACAGGATTTGAATTACATTTTCTGTGATAAGAGGATTACCGTATCAAATTTGAAAAATGTTTAATTACAATACTATTCTCAACTCATGCTGAATATTTAATATAAAAAATTGATTTATGATAAGTGAAGTTTAAATAGGTAAAAGTGAGGTTTACCAGCCACCATTCTGAAAGTCAAATTTTCATTTGGAATTGATTAACCCTTCGTTACCGCGCTGCACTGCGTGCCGCAGATTTTGTTTATTCATCATAACTTTGTTATGACGTTTATTTGTTGACTCAGTCGGCCAGCTAACATATGCTGGAAATGTTCCGATTGCGTCACCACGTTTCGGCTATTTCTCCCACTCCTGTCAGTACGCTCTTGACCTTCGAATTGAGCACTACAATTGTCGGCACTCGGCGCGCGGTACAACACAAAAATAATAGTCTGCACTCTAAGCCGCACGCGGTACTACGCGATTTGAAAGTAGTGAATGAAGTATATTAGTATAATTGTATAGTTATATATGTAGTAGTGTATATAGTGTATATAATAGTAGTTATATCAAGTATATAAAAGTGATTTATTATGAGTAAACGATCTATTTACGGACAAGATGACTACCAGCGTGTCCTACAAGAGCTCTCAGATGAGGAACAGGAAGAAAATTACGATTTTTTGGACAATAGTGATGGCGAGGAAGAAAATATTTTGGTGGATAATTATTCAAGTGACAGCGAACAGTCTGCAGACGAAGATAGTGTATTTCCTGAAGTAAGAGATTGCAATTTCAGTGTATTCATGGGTAAAGACCAAGAAACATTCTGGCTTTCTAATTCACTTGCACTGCCCAAGGCAAAAACACCAAGTAGAAATATTGTGAAGACTTTACCAGGGCCTACTCGTGTTGCTAGGGATGCAGCTAGTGAACTTGATTGTTTTCTGAGATTCATTTCAATTGATATGATTGACGAGATAGTGTTACATACCAATCAGTTTATTGAGTCAAAACGTGAGTTGGTGAAGGAAAAAAATTGGCAGAAGGGAAAGAATACAGGGATCGAGACTATAAACTTACAGATAGGGCAGAAATAATGGCCCTTATTGGTTTACTCATAATTTTGTCAGTGCGTAAGGGTAACCGTGCCAATGCACGTATTTCTTGGAATTCAGATGGTACAGGGATGCTGGTTTGTAGAGCTGTATTCAGCTACAACAGATTTGCTCTACTTCTCCAAGCCTTGAGGTTCGACAATCGAGAGACAAGAAGTGAAAGACAGCGGACTGACAAATTAGCAGCAATCAGGAGTATATATGAACAGTTCAACAAAAACTGTAAGGAGAGTTACTGTTTATCTGAATACGTAACTATTGACGAAATGCTTCATCCTTTCCGTGGGCGCTGTGGATTTGTACAGTACATGCCTGCAAAACCGGCCAAATATGGTTTGAAATTATATGCTCTATGTGACAGCAAGACATTCTACACATTCAACTTCGAAGTGTATTGTGGTACTCAATTTGCAGGTCCCTTTGCAGTCTCCAACAAGCCAGAAGATGTAGTGAAGCGGCTTGTACAGCCTATTATGAACACTAACCGCAATCTGACCACGGATAATTATTATTCCAGTTATCCACTAGCCATGTATCTTCTTGACAATGGAATAACATTCACAGGGACTATGAAAAAGAATAAGAGAGAGATCCCCCCCGAATTTCTGGCAAATCGACAACGTCCTGTTCGGTCATCTCTATTTGGTTTTCAAGACAACTGTACTCTTGTATCCTTTGTGCCAAAAAAGAATAAAAGTGTTCTACTACTTTCAACAATGGACAATGTAGGGAAAATCGACATTGACACTGGAAAGCCTGAAATGATTCTACATTATAACAGTACAAAAGGAGGGGTCGACACTGTTGATCAAAAATGCTCTGCATATTCAACAGCAAGGAATACCAGACGATGGCCTTTGTCACTATTTTTTCGATTCCTTGATATGGCTGGTGTAAATGCTCACGTAATATTTGTTGCAAATAATTATGGGAAAATCGATCCAGAAAAATTCAGGAGATCACAATACCTGCATGGATTAGCATTTGGTCTTTTGGAGACAAACTTCAAAAGTAGAGCAATGCTGAAAAATCTACCCACAGACATCCAGTTGTATCTTTCTTCATTTCGTGAATCAGGATTTCAAGCAGCTGCGATGGAAACGGAGCCTCCAAATGAGCGAAGAAGAGGACCGTGTCATGAGTGTGGAAAACACAAGAACAATAACACCACAATAAAATGTTTCGAGTGCAAAAAGTTTGTGTGTAAAAATCATTCGAAATCACTCACAACTTGCCGGTCCTGTGAGTTGTTACAATGAAAAAATGATTAATTATTCGTGTTTGTTACATCATGGACTCATGGACTTATTCAATACCGGTAAATATTATTTTTCAACTTGTCATTCATAGTTATGATCTTGTAGGTTTATTAATTGATGTTTAACACAAATCTCGAACATATTTAAAAAGTAATCACACTAATAATTCATGATAGATTGAGCAATTACTAGTTGCGGCACAGATACGCGGTACAATTTGAAGAAAAGAGGTGCTGGTAACGGAGGGTTAAATATGGCCTACTGATGAAATTTTTTTAAAATTACCATTTCTGAACAGTAGTTTTTAAATAAATGAAGTTTAAAGTTTGGTCTGCAGTTGCTACAATTTAAACTTAACTGGGATTCAAATAACCTAACCTGAGCTTCAACTAACATAATCTGAGCTCAAATTAACTAAACCTAAGGTTAGACTAACCAAACACAATGTTTAGCTAACAAAACCTAAGTTTCAGCTAACCAAACCTGAGTTTCAGCTAACCTAACCTAGACTACAGCTAACCTCACATGAATTCAACTAACCTAACATGAGCTTTAGCTAACCTAACTTGAGCTTCAACCAACCTAACCTAAGCTTCAGCTAATCTAACCTAGGCTTCAGCTAACCTAACCTAAGCTTCAGCTAACCTAACCTAAATTTCAGCTAACCCAATCAAAGCACAAACTAACCTAACCTGAGCTCTAACTAACCTAACCTCAAACTAACCTAACCTAAGCTTCAGCTAACCTAACCCAAGCTACAGCTAAGCTAACCTAAGCTTCAGCTAACCTAACCTGAGATTCAACTAACCTAAGCTTCAGCTAACCTAACCTAAGTTTCAGCTAACCTAACCTAAGCTTCTTGACCTAACCTAAGCTTCAGCTAACCTAACCTAAGCTTCAGCTAACCCAACCTGAGCTTCAGCTAACCAAACCCAAGCTTCAGCTAACCTAACCTAAGCTCCAGCTAAGCTAACCTAAGCTTTAGCTAACCTAACCTAACCTAAGCTTCAGCTAACTCAACCTGAGCTTCAGTTAACCTAGCCTAAGCTTTAGCTAACCTAACCTAAGCTTAAGCCAACCTAACCTAAGCTTCAGCTAACCTAACCTAAGCTCCAGCTAAGCTAACCTAAGCTTCAGCTAACCTAACCTAACCTAAGCTTCAGCTAACTCAACCTGAGCTTCAGCTAACCTAGCCTAAGCTTCAGCTAACCTAACCTAAGCTTAAGCCAACCTAACCTAAGCTTCAGCTAACCTAACCTAAGCTTCAGCTAACTCAACCTAAGCTTCAGCTAACTCAACCTAAGCTTCAGCTAACCTAACCTAAGCTTCAGCCAACCTAACCTAAGCTCCAGCTAACCTAACCTTATCTTCAGCTCACCTAACCTAAGCTTCAGCTAACCTAACCTAAGCTTCAGCTAACCTAATCTAAGCTTCAGCTAACCTAACCTAAGCTTCAGCTAACCTAACCTAAGCTTAAGCCAACCTAACCTAAGCTTCAGCTAACCTAACCTAAGCTTCAGCTAACCCAACCTAAGCTTCAGCTAACCTAATCCAAGCTTCAGCTAACATAAGCTTCAGCTAACCTAACCTAAGCTTCAGCTAACCTAACCTAAGCTCCAGCCAACCTAACCTAAGCTTCAGCTAACCTAACCCAAGCTTAAGCTAACCTAACCTAAGCTTGACATAACCTAACCTAAGCTTCAGCTAACCTAACCTTAGCTTCTGCTAACCTAACCTAAGCTTCAGCTAACCCAAATCAAAGCATAAACTAACCTAACCTAAGCTCTAACTAACCTAACCTAAGCTCTAACTAACCTAACCTTGGCTCTAACTAACCTTAACTCAAACTAACCTAACCTAAGCTTCAGCTAACTTAACCTAAGCTTCAGCTAACCCAACCTAAGCTTCAGCTAACCTAACCCAAGCTTCAGCTAACATAAGCCTCAGCTAACCTAACCCAAGCTCTAACTAATCTAACCTAAGCTCCAACCAACCTTAACTCCAACTAGCCTTACCTAAGCTTGAACTATTTCAACCTGTGCTTGAACTATTTCAACCTGAGCTTCAACTAACCTAACCTAAGGTTAAACTAACCCAACCTCCAACTAACCCAACCTGACCTTCTACCAACTCAACTCCAACTACCCCAAACTGAGTGTTAACCAACCTAACCTAAGCTTCAACTAACCTAACTTCTAACTAATCTAACCTTCAGTCATAAATAAATCTTAGACTCATAATTACTGCATAATTAATGATGAGCTAGCAACAGCAAATTTTTATACATTTTGTCATCAAAAGAGCATACTTGCAACCAAAAATTTGACTCTATAGGAAGGGTGGCGTAAACTACACTTTAGCCAAAAAGGAATATTCCTACCAAGTCATATGCCATTATGACCATAATTGTGAGCATTGTGAGCATCAAAAGATGTTTTGATGTTAGTGACAAAAAACAGCTAGTGGACTAAAAACAGCTAAATCTATAAAATTTCTGGGCGTTACAATAGATGAGGGATTAAATTGGAAAGAACATATAAAAAATCTCACAACGAAGTTGAACCGTGCCTATTATGTAATTCTTAAGTTATCTCATTCAGTTGATAGAAATACACTTATCACCGTATACTATGCCTATGTCTACTCCCATCTATGTTATGGAAATATTTTCTGGGGAAATTCGACTGACAGTTATAAAATATTTTTAATTCAGAAAAAGATTATTAGAGTAATTTTTGGTTTGAGAGCTAGAGATACATGTAAATCTATTTTTTGGGATTCACAGATCCTCACTTTGCCTGCCATCTACATATTTCATTTATTAATTTTTATAAAGAGTAATATCCATAAATTCAATTTTTGCACAGACAAACATAACTATTCTACGCGTAATCAGAGCTTGCTATCATTTCCTATTCACAGACATGCCTCTTACAAAAGAAACCCTTCTTATTCAGGAATAAGATTATATAATAAGTTACCCGAGTCCATCCGTAAAATAGATTCATTGCCCTTGTTCAAAAAAACTATCAAGTCAATGTTAAATGAGAAAGTCTACTACTCAGTGGCAGAATTTATTGATGATAGATTTTGAGGTGAATTTTGTTCAATTATTGAGTTATGAATATTCTATAACTGTGACTTAAAATGTTATTGATTTTATTTTATGATTCTATCATACGTTATTATATATTATTATGTAACTATATTTAATTATATATATCTGACAATTTACCTATCAAACGGGAATATTCCCGGAAATTGATGCTATGTAATGATGATAAATAAAAAAAAAAAAAGTGAGTTAGCCTTCATTTTATTATGTTGATGATTATATTATATTATGTCAATGATGTGTCAGACTAGACAAACAATAGGTCGAGACTAAATAGTCACCCATGATAGTATTGCTGAAGAATACTATATAATACTGTAATACAATACTTATCAATTAGTATTTATCATATAAGTAAGTTTATACTATGATAGTGATAAATCATAATATGACTGTAGTTAATAATACTGAAGTAGTTATTATTATTTAGTCGATGGTCAACTGAATTCAGGAAATGGAGAAATGATGACAATTGCATTGGCTTCAGGGATCAGCATCAAAACAAAACAACAGACTGCAGACAACAATGGTCGGCATCTGGTATGGCCTATGAAATTCTACAGTAATTCTTGTTAAATTTTGCTATTATTATTAAATATTATTTTATAGAGAGTATTATTATTGATAGGATATTTCATCATTAGATATTTAAATTTTCAAGGTTTTTCCAAACTGACAAATAATTCAATGGCCAAAATTCCATTCTCAACATGAAATATGCCAGTACCTAATCCAGCACTCAACTGAGGTAAATTATGTTTTTGACTAAAATTTTGTAATATCTTCAAAACTACTAAAGATACTGATTTCGATTTGGTCTCAATGGATTTTTCGTGATATTTTACATAAGATTTGATCATTTCTACACGTAATTATTGTCACATTCAAATACTTAACCTATCTTGACACACTAAAATGAGTAACTTTGAAGGGCTATAACTTCCTTAATTGATACCCGGCTGCAAGTTTTGATACCAGAAATCGACTCAAAATGAAATTTTGAATCTAAAAATGTATAAATTGTCCCCGTGAAGTGGGGACTCTAAGTCAATTAGAGCCGACTGTTTTATTATCAAGGAAGATTTCCTTGTCATAGACAATTAACTAATTGGAGTGCTAAGAGAAGTGATGCATTTCCTTCAATTCCAACAAACAAGCCTATGTGCTTTTTTATAAAAGTGAAAGACAGTGCTTAAAGTAAAAAGATGTGCTTTTTATTAATGAAATCAGTGATCTGCCTTGTGTACCAGTTAGCTTCAAAATATCAAATGATTAGGTTACAAACAGTGCTTAATTTGTGACTGTAGCCTACAATACTGTAGGCCTACAGTGCTGGACCGGTAGGCCTACCTCTAAGAGGGCGAGGGAGCATAGGCTAAATAATTATATTTTTTCTCAAAGTTTAGAACTAAGATATGTAAAGCAATGGTAAAAATACACAACTGAAAGCTTAAATAACACTCTAAAAACAAGTTTTGAGGAGTTGAAATTACATTTTTTGGATGGAATGTGAAGAAGACAATAAGATGTCTCAAACTTGCAAGCCAAAGGAAAAGAAACTGGAAATATTGGGGGAAAGGTTCAGGAAGAAAGTTGAAATGAGCAGCAAGTGAAGTAGGCCACAAACATGTTGGAAAAAACTGATTGGAATTTGAGTGTCTTGAATTTCTATTTTTCACATAGAATAACAAATCAGATTCTAGTTTGAAGTTCATCATATTGTGATGATTATTATTTTTGTATTGGATATTAATTATATTGTAATATCATAATGTTTAACAATAAAAAATATGCTATTTCTGTCTTATTACTTCTAAAGAATAGCAACTTGAACTATTGCTATTATGCTTGGCTAGGCCCATATTGCCGCTATCTTGTTTTGTACATTAAGGTCTGAGAATTGATAGATGGTTATGGGTTAATATATTACAATAATAAATCATATCTTATAATGGAAGTATAGGGTGAACATACAATTGCACAACTCAAAATGATAACAGTCTTATCAGCTGGTTGCACATACGTTCTGTTAGTTTAATCACCATTATTTCACCATGTCAAAGTGGAAAAACATTCAAATGAATAAAGTATTGAAATGTGATAATAGTGGAAAAATATTTAAATGTACTTATTCCAAATAGATATTAGAATCAATAATTATCTCATTATTGTATAAATTATTTATTTAGTAAACAAAAACATGATCTGGAAATCACATGCTGATACAACTTAATTGTTGTCAGGCTGGTAGTACCACAAAAATCAAAAACTTTCAGCTGCTATTGTTTTCAGATATTGAAAATTTAATCATCAGAGCTGATGGTTATGTTGAAATTTTTAATGCCTATAATTCTGGCTGATTAGTATAGTTCTGTGAAATTAGTATTCAATTCTATTTAAACAGCTGCTGACCTGTTAAACTTCAATAAACTGCCATTGAAATTTTCCATCACCTCATTGATATCATTGCCTCAATGGTAATAAATTTAAACTTGATTCATGAATTTGAATTTGAATTTGGTTAGTAATATTTTTAGGCAATAAAATTGAATGTAAATGATGTTTCATTGAGTTTTGTAAATGAAACTATTGAAACTCATTGCTTTTTAATAATTTATATGTTTCTAGCTATTCTCTATTTGGATTCAGTTAGTTTGCCATTGCTACAAGATGTTGTTATCTAGGATAATTATGGCATTAAAACTTAACAAAGTTACAAACAACCGGCCCTTAAAAAGCTGTAGTGTATTATTGGTTTTTATTTCAAAGTTTATTATACAAGTTGAAATTTTATATATTACTATAGTAGGGAATCATTTATTTAAATATTTATATAGGCTACCTATAATATTGTATGTATCTTAGAAAAGTTTTGTGTATTATGTAATGAATTGACTGACAAATTACAACTTATTTACAAAAACATAAGTGCTGGAAATATCCACCGTGGTTTGCAATAATGCATGCATCAAAAGACAATGTTTGCAATGCTCCTTCATGAAAGCAGTGAATATAAAGTATTTTATCTCTCCATATTCTTTGGAAAACGACATTGCGTCAAAATGATTTCTGGCTAAATGTGGCCTGGTGGCATGATCTAGCAGTAACTTGAATTACTGCAACCCACCTGCTGTACTACAATTGAAACAAAAAAAAAACTTTATAATTTTTATCAAGCTCCTGTATAATTTTATGAGCCCGGCCCTGGGCAAATGATCCAACAAAACACCCTGAGTACAGCCCTTTCCTGTTCAGATTTTTAATCAATAAACATTTGATATAGAAAATATCACCAACAATTGGAGAAATACTTTACACATAAAATAAATCTGTATTATTAATCGATCATCAGAAATAGGGCTCTAAAACTGTATTTTGTACTCAAAAAATACCGGAGGTGATCACATTTATTGTGGGGAGCGGGGAGGTCTCCCAAAACCCCCATAACAGAGGTCTGGATCTGCGGCTGCTGTGCCCCCCTGAAATTTTTTCCTTTATAGGCCACTGGCCCAACTGCACCAAATTTTGATACTGTTGCTCTCTCCTTATAATTTTGCAAAATAGAGTCGGCCATGTTTGTAAGTAGACTTATTATATTGGTCTTCAGAATTTTGTTGGATACTCGACTTTAGAGCTCTTTAATCTGTACAATATGAACTAATCCTGGAACTTTATTCTATGTAGCCTATACTTGACTGAGTTACCAAAAAATTTTACTTTAGAAAATTATAGATTTTTACCGAAATATATCCCAGTGCCCATTTAGGGTTGAATAAGAATTAGCTGATAGAAATATTAAATAATTAAAGAATAAAACAAGTATTCAAAAAATCCTTGGACAACTACTACTCTTTTTGTACATCCTGCACGCTTCTGAATCAAATGCACTACAGTGACTAGATAAGCTGTTTTGATAAATTGTTCATTCAGCCACTGTTAGTTGCCCCATATTCTCAAAATTCACAGGATTAATTTATTATTCCTAATACAGCCACTAAATATTGTGAATTCCTAAGCAGTGTAATGTTTTGTTTGTTTGGTTTGTACAATCTCCCTTCAACAAACTGCTTAACGCAAACAAATGTCGAGTCAAGGAAAAATAGTCACTTTAAATTCTCATGAGATAGCCAACTCTCTAATGGATTCTAACAAATTTGTTCACTTTATTAATGAATTTCTCTCTCTGCTGCTCTGTGGGGCCAATAGATCACTAAAAATTTTAGGTTATTAGGCCCATTCTACATGGGCGTAAGAAACGCGGCGTTAACATTGTGTCGGCAACGCTTGCTTGACAGAACACATATTGTGTTAAATGAGCTTGTCTACACGAGCGAAATAATCACGCATTTTCACAGTGTCAGCGGGCGTCAACGCGTTGCCGACGTGGAGGTTGGCGTTAGCTGGGTGTTAGCAACATGTTGAGAACACGTGATTATTTTGCTCATGTAGGTAAGACCATTCAACACAATGTGTTCCATTGAGCGCGCATTGATCAGCTGGGTTTTGTATCACTTTTTCTAGGTTAGGTTCATCAGCCATTTTGATTTTCTCTTCATGCGTTTGCTACGCCTTGTGTAGTTTGCAGAAAATTTTGATGCATTGACACAATTTTAATGCCGCATTTCCTGTGCCCGTCTAGAATGGGCCTTATTATTATGAATAAACTTGTGATACTCATGTTAATAGTGTTTTGATAGTTGAGAAGGTTACATAATTATCTTTGTTTCAAAATACTGATAAATCACTGTAGGCCTTTGCGCTTCTGGATCAGTTGCCCCACAGTGACTAGGCTATAGTCTGCGCAATCTAAGTTGACTGTTTTTCTCTTCACCCAGGAAATAGCTGTGTTGTCAGATGGTGTGCAATTGGAACATCTTCAAATTCGCCAAATTCCCCATATCTAGACATAGAATTTCATCCTTGATATGTCAGTAGTAGTAAAAAAGTTCCTAGGTAGAGAGATTCAAAGCAAATTTGATTTTTTTTTGAAAAAATTGAAAAATTGCAAAAATATTACTTTCTTTTGTATATCACTTCTCTCACAATCATGGGTTGTAGTAAAAATAAAGTTTCTTATAATAAATGACAAGGAGAATTTGTGCTTTCTAATCATTTTAGAGTTTTTTACATCCAACCAATAATTATGTTTCAATTAACAAATATGTTTGTCAATGTCGAGTCAACTCCATCAAAAAACATGAAATTTACAATAATCTAGAAACTTTTTTACTTGAGAAGATAAGTTGGAGGTGAAAGCAAGAAAGTTATTAAAAAACAATTGAAATTATTTTCCCAAATGTCAAAAATAGTTGGAAGATTGTAATTTGGCCTCTCAAGAGTTTCAAAGTAAGGAGAGTGGTATTTTATGCATGAATCATTGTATGTTGAGGCCCAATCTACACGGGCGTAGGAAACATGGCGTTAACGTTGCGTTAACGCGTCAAAATTTTTTGCAAACTACACAAGGTGTAGCAAACGTGTGAAGAGAAAATCAAAATGGCTGATATGAACCTAACCTAGAAAAAGTGATACAAAACCCAGCTGATCAACGCGCACTCAATGGAACACATTGTGTTGAATGGTCTTGTCTACACAAGCAAAATAATCACGCATTGCTAACGCCCAGCTAATGCCAACCTTGACGTTGGCAATGCATTGACGCCCGCTTATGCTGTGAAAACGCGTGATTATTTTGCTTGTGTAGACAAGCCCATTTAACACAATGTGTTCTGTCAAGCACACTTTGCCAACGACGTTAACGCCGCGTTTCCTATGCCCATGTAGAATGGGCCTAAAGATTGAAATTGAAGCTAATTGACTTGGATATTCAAGCTGCAAACAGCTGGTTTATCATAAAAATAGTGAGTTTCACAACACCGCGTGATTTTTCTGAAGTTATGCTGTCACTTTTAACAATCAGTTGAATGTGTTTGCATTAGAAAAAGTTTCAATTTCACACAATATGACAATGTAGCTATTTCCCGGGTGAAGAGAAAAACAGTCAACTCAGATTGCGCAGACTATAGAAACTAAACTGTTCAGATAAATTGTTTATCTAGTCACTGTAAGTTGCCCTATATTCTCAAAATTCACAGGATTAATTTATTATTCCCAAAATCTCAATATAGCCACTGAATTGTGAATTCCTGTGATGTCACAATTGTGATCAGTGTGATGTTTTGTTTTTTCAGTTTGAACAATCTCCCTTCAACGAACTGGTTAAACGCAAACAAATGTTGAGTTGAGAAAAAATTGTCACTTTTGATTCTTGTGAGATAGCCTACTCTCTAATCCCGGCTCCACACGCTGGCCGAGCGCAGGCGATATCAGGCAAGCGCAAGCGTGTGGATAGCCCGCTTGCCTGCGATCGTCTCCGCTCTGCTCGACTATTTTGTGGGTCTCTGACCAAAGATCAAAGGAGGCGAGCGCCAAGCAAGTCGATCCAAAATCTACCATCCACAAGCTCGCTCTCGATCGTCCCTGGTCACGTGACCTACTACGTCACTATTGTTGATGTTTTTATTTCAACAGCATCTCATTTTCTTTTATAGTGTTTAGTTTGTTTGACGATTTACAATCCACTGAATAGAATTTATCAATGCAATAGCAATAAATTTCTAATTCATCTTGTGAGAATATCTTATTGATTTTGTTATTATTATCTATAATCTTTACTCTAAAATTCTACCATTTGGTAAAATGTTATAAATTATCCAGTTGATAACTGTTTTCAAATTCAAAATTATATTATTAATACTACTCATTAATAATACCAATAAATTTGAATTTTATACAAAATAAATAACAGAAACACTGCAATACAAAAACTTATTGTATAATTTTATATTATACAAAATTTATATAAAATTATATTATATAAAATTTAATATAAAAATATTATATAAAATTTATTTTGTTTCTGTCATTTATGATTGAGATTGAAGTTCAAATTTATTGGTATTATTAATGAGTAATATTAATAATATAATTTTGAATTTGAAAATAGTAATTAACAGGATAATTTATGACATTTTAAAATGGTAGAATTATAGAGTGAAGATTATAGATGAAAATTAAATTAATAAGATATTCTCACAAGATGAATTAGAAATTTATTGCTATTGCATTGATAAATTCTATTCAGTTTATCATAAATCATCAAACTAAATACTACAGAAGAAAATGTGTTGAGGGTTGATTTCAGCAATCACTTCTATTATAATCATCCAATTTAAATCTCAAGTTCAGAGTTCAGTCCTTAATCTTAAGTGTTGGTTTCTCCAAAAAATTGAGCTAATTCTAGTTTAAACCATCACTTAGTGCAATTGAAAGTGGAAACACATCTTAATAAATGTGGCCATACACTTACAGCTGATGGTTTAAAACGAAATTTCAGATGAATATATCTTATAATTAAGTTCTTATGATAGAAGAACTGAAAATTTTGAAACAATCATTCAATATTTAGGGTTGGGTTTTTTAAAAAAGTTTATCTAAAATTTCAGTTTATACCATCAGCTGTAAGTGTATGGCCACATTTATTATGATGTGTTTCAACTTTCAATTGGACTAGGTGATTGCTAAAAGTGAAACTAGCTCAATGTTTCTGGAGTAGAAACCAACACTTAAGATTAAGGACTGAACTTGAGGTTCAAACTTGAAGATTATAATAGAAGTAATTGCTGAAATCAATTTTTAGTAAGAAAAAGCAGCGTATGCTTGAGCAACAGTAAGGTCTACAATTTCAAAAATCAAGAAGAATTGGCGGGAACCGGCACTCGCCTCAGCGCTCCCTTGAGCTGTCAAAATGGCGCTGAAACTCGTGTGGCACTCGCGTCGTGTGTGGATGGTAAACGAGCGCCCGAGCCGCTCGACTGCCGACTGGCCGCTCGAATTGGCAACTCACCCGAGCGTGTGGAGCCACCATAATGGACTCTAACAAATTTGTTCACTTTGTTAATGAAATTTCTCTCTCTGCTGCTCTGTGGGGCCAATTCAAGCTAGGATTTGGTTGGTGCGAAACGTAACGACCGTCGGTCGTTGCGTAAAAAAATGGCGGACTGCTTCTGTGTTAAATCATAGGACCGATTTCGTTCATGCGTATCACCAACGACCACGACCAACAGCCGCATCCGATGACGACCGTACTCCTCCAGAAGCAGTGTTGCGGCGACCAGTCGCAGTGGATTCTAACCTCAAATATTTTGGAGACTTGGAGAAGATGTAGTAAGTTATAATTGAGATGACCAGGAGGGAAATATCGATAATTATGAGGGATATTAATATCAAAGTTAATGATATTTTGATTCAAATAGTACCAAAATGAAGTAATTTTTATTTTTCACTAGTAGATCTGGATATCATGAAGGCAGATCATTGCGACTGGGTCGTGCCAACGAAAATGGTTCAGCCGCAGCCGTATGTGTACATTGCGGCTGACGGTCGTTACGTTCCGCACCAACCAAATCGTACCTTAAAGGTGAGGGACTATTAAAAATTTTAGGTTATATTTATATTATGAATGATAGTGTTTTGATAGTTGAGAAGGTTACATAATTATCTTTGTTTCAAAATACTGATAAATCATTTATAATTTATAGGATTTCTCAACCCTCACTTGTCAAATATTGATCAATGATCAGTAATGAGTATGAGGAAGGAATTGACAGTTGACAAGTTATAAATATGAGTGAAATTTACATCCCCCGATACCGATTAGTTCAAGTTTCCAAACCATATTATGTTTATTCAGTTGAAGTAATAATTGACTGTCTACAGCATAAAGTAGAAAAACGTTACAGTGCTTTTCACTCCCTTCATAGAGAGGTAAGTTTAATTAAGGGAGATTCTCTTCTTATTGTAGGCTAATGGCTGTCTTTTTCCTGTCTCTTTATAAATTGCAGTTTATCTGTATATTTATGCCTGTAGCTAACAGCTGGCTTCATTTCATGAGATATTATAAATACATCAAAGCAATAAAGTTTCTTATTTCTACTGTTTGCCACTTTCTAACCCCTTTACTCAGGGGCTTGTAAAGCGATCATTTGTTAAGTGATTGTGGCAATGAATTAGACTTGTCACTACATTTAGGAGGTTAAGAAATGCTGAACAAAGGCGGACTATTGTCATTTCCGTGACAATTAAAAGAAGAGGATGACAACGTGACAACCACCTATTGTGTTTGTGGTGAGCACTAGAAGAAAATTTGCTCAGATTGTGATTGGAAAGAAAAATGACAACAACAAATCACGTACCAAACAAAAATGCAATTATTATTTTTAGAAGCTGAAGCAATTTTCATGTATAAAAAATTAATTAATTTTGATTATTATCTGTGAAATATTTTTAAGAGAGTGCAATTCTCCCTAAAAATTGTATATCTGTAGCTTAGCCTAAGTTAAGTTATTTTATGATTTCAATCAAGTTACAAACTAAATTTTCTCCTGTTGTTCAGGTCAGTGACTCATTTTATGTGGTACATAGGCCTACAGAATAATTTTAAAGCGTGCCTGTTGATACATGGTTTTTTTCAGAAATATCAGACTGCATTCTCAACATTCATAATCAAGATGAAAAAGTTCAATATGTTAATAGGCTAGACCTGTTACATATGATGTTATCATATGATTCCAATATAGTTACTAAGTTGATTTAATTAAATAAACAGTTCAGTCTAGAATGAAAATAATTAAAAGATGGTTCATATAAAATAGTGTATATTATTCAATTTCTAACAAGACCTACATATATTTTTTATTTAATCAAAGAATATATATTTTGCCTGTTACAATCTTGAAACAACTTGAATACATCCATAGTATGCAAACATCATTTATGTAATTTGTATTTTCCTAAGTACATGGCTAAAAAAATAAAAATAATATCAATGCATTAAATTTAGGTACCTACCGGTATCGATATCTTTAGCATCATACTGAAACATGATTCCCTTCAAGGGTTAATTTAAAAGAACAAAGTTTGATAATTCAATTTTATTGGCTACCGTAGCCTACATCATCAGTACAAATTTTCAATCATATAGGCTACATACAGCCTTACCAACAATCATCACAAAAGATTGAAAATAACTTATTTATAATGGAACTTGATATAGACTGAATTATAAACCACCGTGATCAATCATTCAAGAGGACTATTGAATAAGAAATTCTATTAGCCTACATGTATAGTAGTGACTTTAATTTTTCATAACTGATGAAGAATTCAATTTCAAATAACCTGAAAATTTGCTAAATTTTTTTCAAAGTTTAGTAGCCTAACTTATTTTAAGAATTCGGGGATTATTTCTATATGACAATAAACTCTAGCCGTTCAGGGCAGGCCTATAACTTCATTAGGGTCACCAAGATATAATTATTGCATTCTCAGCCTGCGCTATCGGGTATCCAGATGAGAAACTGCACTCAAGCAACTCAAATGGGCTATATCTTATATTGTGTATTGTTGGAATATTTTTTTATTTTCACTGCACCGTCCTATTGAATTAATATCTGAAAAAGCATAGAATTAAAATCTTGTACAGCATTCCCTTTTTTATTGGTGTTCATATATTCTACATAGAAATAATACCATTATCAAGGAGCTCAATCAAACTCGAAGTTGCTTGCTCTTTCTTCCAAATTTCTTTACCTATTGTCTTCTCCTCAGATAACCTAATGCTTTCCAACCTTTTTACACATTGGTTTTAATGCACCAATCTGTATATATCATGATGAGAGATGAACCAATATAAAAATACCTTCTTCATCAATTAAAATAACAAATTGGTTCATAAAACTGAAAATATCACGTTTGTAGATGTGTCTTTTGAATTGAACTACTGAAGGGTTCTGTTATAAATAAAAAAATATTAGACACTTTGTGAAGTTAGCAAACAACGCGTTGATGCGTAGAAATTGAACGATGGATAACATCTTTTTCAAGTTCAGATAAACTGAACCAACCATTATTATGAAAGCGAAAATCCAATCTTTGATAGTGAAGGATATTGTTTTTTTCTATATTGCTTGTTGTTCGTCAATGTTTATTAATTTAATGTTTAGGAGTTTTTAATGTTTAGTTGATTGATGTACTACCTCTTGTTAATGTTTCAGTTGAGAAAGTCTTTCAAGACTCCACCTTTTCCACCAAAAAGAGTCAGATGTGCTCAGCCAAAGGTTCTTGAACAAAGGCGTCAAAGCTTGGAAAAATATCTGCAAACAATGTTCAAATTTGCTCCAAGTCGAACTCACATCCTGTCATTTTTGGGGATTAGTAAAACCCAACCTGAAGGGCCTGAGTAAGTTATTAATTTTTTATTTATTCTGTTCAAATTTAGGTTGGTCTTAAGGCTTAACATTAGTCCAATATAGATTTGTCCTAAATGATTATCTATCTGAATAGTTGAGCTCATAATAGACTCTGGTCTCATGCAGCATAGATATATTGTAATTAACGAGGCGTTATCAAACGTCTAAAAAACAGTGATCACCAAAAAAGCAGAATCGCTTTGAGAATTTTAATGCTAAATAAAGTTTACCTGAAGCCTTATTGATATTAGTCGATATTTATTGAATTGAGGTTTATGCATAAAATGACTTTACTGTTAATTTGTGAGAAATTCAATTTATAACATTGAAGACCTTCAATTTTTGATCACTTAATCCAATTCAATGATTGAAGAACATACCGTAGATCAATAATAGTATTGTAATAAATATTTTGAGAACGTTTTCTTCCAAATTCAATGATTGCTGTTAATAATTTTCAACTATTCATTACTTAGAGTTGGATAAATTAGGCTACTTCAAATTCATGTTTTTATTGGAGAGTATCAAGAAAATAATGTTATTACTTCCTTCTGGAATTCTAAGGAAATGTAACTCAATATTTAAATTATTTGAAATGCCACATAAATCTGTAAGAACAATGCCCCAAAAATTTTCCAGTGTCAGAATGAAATTTCTAAAAATTTTTGTCATGAATCAAACCATATAGACAGCAAATTCAATCTCTAAGTTACTGTTCTTTGCATGAATTGTGTATTTTTCCACTTTTTGCATTAGAAAAACTTCAGCCCAATGTTTCCTGAAAAATATTAGAAAACAATTCCCGCAGGGTACAAAGTATAGTCTATACCTGTACATTATTTAAGAGTACTGGAACCAGGTTGTAAAAAAATTTATATATAGTCACTTCATAACATCTTCCAAAAATCTTTAATAACAATTTCAATTTTGCTGAAGAATTTCGAATTGTTATAAGTAGTTTCAATCAGTTTTACCTCGACGCTGTGAGGCAACAGGGGAGAGATAGAGAAGAAGAATTTTTATCATTATTACATTTCTGTTTCAGGAAAAACAAGAATTTGGGTCATCATCCGGTGTTCTGTGTTGATCCTCAAACTGATCTCAATCGAAGCACTTTACCCGATATTGTCACGGATGGAGTTCTTGATGCTATTTATAAGTATTAATGATGATTATTATTTCTACATCATATGAATCAATGCATTGAATCAAAGCTTTATTTTGACTGCCATGTCAAACTTTGAACTTGCTTCAAAGTCCACAAATGATAATTATTGCTTTAAACAAATTATTTTAATGAAATGATGTTTTAGTCATTAGTGTAGGAAATTTAAAGTAGCTCAGAACAAATTTAGAAGAATAACTGAATTCCTATAGAGTAGTTATTATAATAATTTATCTATCATAGTGATTAATATTAATCCATTTCTAGGCATATGGGAACCTATATTGGGCATGAATTTCAAAAATGTAGAATTTCTATTCAAAATTGAATAATTTTTATTCAAGAAATTCTGTTCTCTTATTTAAAATTCCTATATATATTCAACCTTACAATAATATAAAACTGCTTACCCGAGTTGAGTAATTGTGTTATACTCGTATAACAGGAAAGGTAATTCCTGTTGTATGTATTTTCTCGACTAAAATCATCTAATAAAAACTGTATAATGTTGATTTGAATCAAGTTGAGCTGAAAAAACATAACCCTTGATACACATATCATACAACTATTGCGCTAAGAGAAAAAAAAAGTTCAACTAATCTTCTACCACTACCCCATTCTACTTGATAAAATTTTACAGTATATGTAAAGTTTGATGACTATAATTTCTGGCCATTCAGGACTACGCGTGGAACCAGGACTTTGAGTTAACGATGCGTGGTTTTTGGCATTCGTCTTGAAAATCTAAACCGAAATTAATCAACATGACCAACTTCCCATTTGAAAAAACGAACTTGGATTCAAGATAGAGGACAATATTCTTATAGTCATTATCCAGTATAATTTTCAATTTTAGTACAATTCCCTGTATGTCATATAAATATGTCATTCCTTAATGTCACCGACCGTCAAATTACTTTTGTATAAGAGGTTTCCAAACTTCTCATCCACTCTGTATGTATATATATGTGTGTGTGTATTATATCACACGCTTATACCTATATCTGTGCTGAGGCTTAGGCTGCAAGATTACTTTCAATGCAAGTTTCTCTCAAAATTGATAATCCTGCTTTCAAGCGTAAAAATGAACGTATAAAATTACGTATAAATGAACTATGATTTGCACCATGTTGACATTTTTTTAAACACGCCATAATTATTGTAATTTATAACATTGCCCTTCAGGCCATCGTAGTTTATTTGTTCATACGGTAGTTTATAATTGGCCTAATAGTGAAAAATTTGAGCAAAATTCCATCTTCTAAATAAATTTGGGACAGATGATCTTATCAAATGAATAAACATCTTGTTTTTACTCGGTTTCTTTATAATAGTTATAACAATCAATTTATTTTGAAGTTCAGGTGCATATACGAGTATTATTTCTCTTGGTCATTATCCAGAAAAATATTAAAAATTGGTGAAGTTGATGTTATAGATCTTGTATAAGTTGAATTTTCATTGTCAGGTAAATTTCCCTGGAAAAGAAATAAATACTTATTATTACTCATATTTATCTTCATCTGAAGCTATATGATTATTTTTATTCACATAAGAAATATAAGGATCTAAATAAGCTTTAATAGATTATTTATTGTTGGATTTGAGGTCAAGAAATATTAATATCATGAGCACTAAAGACAAGTTTCTTTAAATATTTCTGCGAATTACAAATTAAATATAGAATGGAGGAATGGAGTACTGAAGAATGTATTCAATACTGTAATGAATGAGGCGACTCCTGGAAAATTACGGTATTACTTTTAAAGTAATATTAAATTAATTGAAATGTGTTAGGTCAAACAATAAAATAATAATGACATACTATAGACCTCAAGATTCAGTTAAATTGTTATTGAATAATTCAAATTTATTTTTTCATGATTCAAAATATATTTTAATGAATTTGATGCGATTAATATAGCGCAATATCATTAAATTAAAATCATTAATTATCATTAATAAATCTATCATTAATTATCATCTTTTGATATTTTTGAATCAAATTGATGTTTTAAACTTCAGTTAAAGAAAAAATGTTTCTTCGAGCTCTGTTCCACGTAGGCTATGCGAGTGATTTATTCCTACTTCCGTCGACACAGATCAATTATTCCAATATAGTAGGTACTGAATCACTTTTTTAGAAAATGTCTTTAATGAAATGAGAACTGATTAGTGATAGAGTGCAAAGACTATTATATAATATGCTGCATCATAGCTTGCTGTATTTGTTACAAAAAATCCATCAATTTAATTTTTTAGGTTTGACTGCCTCTACAATTAGCTAGTTTTCAATGAATTTTCAATGCTACGTTTCGAATCTATCAAAGTTCTATAGATGGAACGACTGTGTCTACGTACCTGTATTTTGATTTCAAGTAGGTTTCTTGTTAGATAATCTTACTATGACAACAGTAGCCTATTCGAATTATCCATGTCTGTCTATTCAAGTTTGTACGAGGTCATTGACAAAATTTAGAATAATATGGTTCAAGGCCTATGGTCAAGATCACATGTTGATGTATGTCCGTGCAAGTCGGGTGGCACTTCTAGGGAAACTGCCATGCTGCTTCTCTGAAACATTTTTCATCCTGAAAAATGTTGGAATAGACCACTTACAATATGAAAAATTGTATTCATAGAGACATGAAATGAAATGAAAATTGAGAATTTATAATATTATGAAATGTAATGGAATATTAGAGCTTGATATTCCATTTCCAATATAAAAAAATGGATTGAAATCGACTAGATCACATACTTTCATTTTAGGCTATGTAAAGTTTTTACTATGAGCTATTTTACCAAAGAACCTGCAAGAATACCGCACTGAAAACTATTCAAGCAGTGAGTGGTCTTCTTCATTAAAAATATTTCACCTGTATTTTTATATCAAAACATTTCATTGTTTTCTAAATTTTATTGTAGCTCATCATGTTGTAATTGTAAATAATATCAAGTATACTTCTACTTTTTATTTACAACTCATTTACGGTTACCCTTTCCGTAAGTCGTGTACCTTTTCCGAACACTGGTTTATCTTCGGTGCTCCTATACTAGCTATATACTAACTATATACTAGCTATATACTAGCTAAGACTGAATTGCTGCAATTAAGTGGGGGTAAAAGTTGGAGAGGGGTGAGAGTGGTTGGGAATACACCAAAACCTCCATATCACAAAAAATTGGACATCCTTGAACAATATGGAATATGTACAGGCATTCCATGAATCATCTTAATTCCATAATCAATGATAGATTCGATTTCAAAACGCACACACTCTTAATTATTATCATTACTGACTCTCCTGAAAGTTCAGCCACTACATGCAGCCTTCCTCTCTTCTATCCCTACTACCACTACTTACCAATTTCTACAAACAACCTTGCTTGATTATAGCAATTCAATCAGCTAGGAGAAGAAGCTGAAGCAGTGTTCGAAACGGGTTCGCCACTTAAACCGTAAGCACAGAGGAGCGAAATCCTTTAGCTCCTCTGTGCCATAAGTGATCTGTATAGCAAGTAGAAGTGAACTTGATAACAAAAAGATTCGGTTGACGTGTGAGGATCTTTAAATCTCTGGATCCTTGAATCTGTCCTATCTATTTCTTCAGGTACATAACATAACATACTTTATAATAATTATATAATTACACTTAATTGAGCTACAAAAAAATTTAGGAAACAATAAAATGTTCCGATATCAAAATACAGGAGGAGTATTTCAGTGAAGAAAAATACTCACTGCTTGAATAGTAGTTCATGGAGTTGAAATAATCCATTAAATGTTTATATGATCGTAAGTTCTATTCCATATTTGTTTCCAATTTGGATGAAATTATGAATAATATAAGAAATATGAGTAAATTTTGACTAAAAAAAGTGTCTATAGCATGAAAAAGACAGTAGCTCAATAATAAGTATCCTTTCTTGTGATCAGAGTCACAAATCTATATTCAGGAATCTAAATCTTTTATTCATTTAGAAGTGCGAAAAATTAAAGTAGTTCATCAATAGACTGAGTATATATTCATCGCATCGGAAAATAGGCAATATAAATATACCAGTAAAGAAATCCTGAATATAATTCGCAAAATTTCTCAATTTCAACATTTGAAGGATGTTAGGCTACTGGTAGAAGTTCCTTATAGTGCGTGTTTTTATTTCCTTATAAGCTTTCATTTGAACATGAACGTCTTGCATGCTCATGTCATAGGCTAATATTCGTATTTTAACTTTCTTCAAATTAATTTGATAACAACATTCAGTCCTAAAAACTCAAATCTAATTCCTATACAGATTGAGATGATTGTTGAAAAATAAATAGAAATCAAACACCCTTTTTTTGAAAACTTTAAAAATTATAAAACACACATACATGTTTCGGGATCTAAGCCCATTGAAAATGGGCTTAGATCCCGAATTTTATTTATTTTTCAACTATTTCAAACAGCCCTGTTTTAAAGTTCTTTATTCAGATTGAGATGACTTTTATAATATTTTATTATTATGGGAGAACATCTCTCTATATGACTGTATGGTAAGCCTATTGGTTACGAGACCATGGCATCAGTCTGTCCAAGCAAAGAAGACATTCTGGCAAGATGGGAAAATTACTCCAGCCTGGTAAATATTGATTCAAAAAGTATAAATTTGGTCTCAAATTGTAGGAAATATTCTGATCTAAAATTCGAGATCAAATTCATAACTTTTGAATCGATATTGACTGAGCTGGAGTCATTATCTCATCTTACCAGAATGCCTTCTTTGCTTGGACAGACCATAGCATCTAATTTACATTTAAAATGAGATACACGTAATAATATGATGTAGAATACCTGCGATCTCAATCCATTATTAACAGGAGGTGGGAGATCGAATGTGGCTGGAACGTAAGTTGCGCCAGGTAAGCACTTTGAGCATTGTCTTTTTAGTGCCGGCCTTTGTCTCGATCCACGACACCTCAAGGCAAAGCACAACTCCTCCAACATTTCGGCACAAAGGCTCTGGTGGGGTGCTGATGCTACTCTCTGCAAGGTTCAAAATCATATAAATAACTCAAACCAATTTAATCTAAAACTAATACTCTAAATGAAGGTAAGCCTCTACCTTCTCAGTGCCTCAAACTGTCAAAATATTCGGTATAACCTTTTTGCATTTTGAATTATGAAGTGTAGCCGCTATTGTAACAAATAAAGTAAGCTATTGTAAAGAATACAGTTAGCTTGGACAAACTGCAATAAATTGATAATCATGATGAGATCTAAAAAGAAAATGCAAACTCTACAAATTAGCTTGTTATTTCATATTCAGAGTGATTTTCTAAGAGATATTTCTAGAATCTTCGATTATTCAAAATTCATTATTAATTTTTTTTATAATAGCCTACTGCTATACCATTAGAAAATATTTTAGTAGGTTTCCAGACTGGCTTTACGAATGAATAATTAATATTGAATTTTCTAATATCCAGTGGTGTCTAAATTTATTCTTCAACATTGAAAACGCCAAATTTCATAAATATTTAATGTCAATGTAGTTTTATAAGTATGGTCCTAGTTGTCCGAATGTTTGCCTTGGAACCTTATTTTAGTACTTTTCGGTTGTACGTACAGTATTACTCGAAAGTTATGGAGAGAGCTAACAATAAAACAATTATTAGTATAATAATCTGATAAAATATATCATGAAAATATATCGAGTAATCGAATGTAAAGCCCTATAAATTGGTCACGCTTTCACATGTGAGTATTTCAATAATCATTATAAGGGTGAATTTATTCTGAAATATTAGATAATCAAGTGAATTTCTATCACATGATCTTACTAAAATCATTTGATTGAAAAACTTTTGACACTAATTATTTTTTGAAATTATACTAACTTTTGAGTGAAACTCTTTTCTCATTCCTTAATGAATATTGAAAGAATAAAATAGGTATTTCCATCCTAGTCTGTATCCTTACCCTTTCAAGTTTAGTTATTTTCTTTGAGTTGTAGCAGAATTCGAAAATTGCCACAATCACTGCAATAGCCAAGCCGCAGAGGAGAACAACAAACACACCACCTAAAAATTAGGATCTATGTGAAAATACATTATGATACATTATAACTTTGAGAAATATTTTAATGTATTGAACATATAATAATATATTAGTCCCTCTAAGAGTATTATCTTCAATATCCATTTTTATCGGAAATACATTTCAAAGAAAATTTACTTTCCAGAATTACTACTGAGCCTTCATGTTGAATAAATAAATAAATAATAATTGATTAATTCATTTACTCACTTATTTACGGCAAATAGTCTAAATTAAAATAGAATTCACATTTTTCTCTGAAAAGCATTAAAATTCTGCATACTTTAATCTCAGTTCACGAGAAAGTTATGTAAATTACCGTAATACATTTCACTGACAAGGGAACGTTAAACGATAAAGATGAAGAATTATTGAAATATATCGAATCATATCAATTGAATACCTACTAAAATACTACAACTTACCGATATTATCAACACCCAGGGCATTGGCTTTCGATTCTTTTCCTTTTTCATTTCTCGTACATGTGTCTCCTGGATTCTTCCACCACTTGTCATAGAGCATTTGTATCTCTCCTTTTTCTTGTAGCTCTAGAATCGCCAATGAAATCTTATCTCTCCAAGGTGAGCCTGGGAATTTAACATTTTTTGCTATTAACTAAAGAAATTAGAATCTTCTGAGATAAAATTGTGAAAAATTGTTTTATTATGAAATATTTGAATGATTTACCAATTTAAATTATTATAGAATTATACTCTACTAAAAACGGTTCATTGCATTCCTATGGAAAACTTCGATTTATATAATTTAAGAACTGTGTGTCTCCCAACTTCTTAGGAATTATTGATTCACTGGAATTCTTATATTATAGAATACAAGAAATACATAAATAATAAAGAACGTATACCAACGTACCAACGTTTTCCTATTAGAATCTATGTCAATAAAAATCATCCATCACCAATATGAATTCTCTGGTAAGCTAGTAGGCTACATTATTGAATCAATAATATAGCCTACCATACTCTGGATTATAAAACAAATACGGTATCGCAATGTAAACTACTATATTTACCAGATCAATGATTGAATAAATCTATATAATTATAAAAAGTGTTGAATTCAGACAATTTTAAATCAAGAGAAAGATCAATAAGAAATCAAGAGAGAATTAGAATTAACTACCGCAGAGTAGGCTGAAGCTATCTTCTTCTATTGTTAGATCAGAAAGAAGTAGCCTACTATGTCTCTACTTTCCTACTCCAGACTGATTTGAGAGTCATATTATACCTCTTTTTTCATAAATAACTTTTCATAAGACTTTTCACATGAACTTGACTAACGGTATTATAATGTAATTAATATATTGTGAAGTGGAATGAGAACGTGTGTAAAGAGATTTGGCCGTTTCAAGAACTTACCCATAGGTGTTGCTATTCCATAGCCTTTTGAGTCCAAGAGACCACCGATTTGTGTGAGATTACAATCTCTTTGAACAATGTAATCAAGCATGGTGGATTCCATGAGAAATGCATAGTTTCCTTCAAGAACTCTCCTTATGCCTTCCTCATAAGTTGGCACGAACACAGAAGGCTTTTTATTCTCCATAAACCGCCACATCTTTTTATAAGTTTCTATCATCGAGTCCTGAATAAGAATAGTGAGATTCATCATTACACTACTGAAATTTTTGAACAATTCAATATTGTTTTTGCTAACCTATACAAATACAATAATGTAGGATGGTTATATCAGTTGATCAATCATTACATATGGATTGATAATAACATATGTAATAAACAACGTTTGAATTATAAATAAATAACAAGTTAGTTTCTAGAATGAACTCAATGTGAAAGGTTGAAATAAACATAAAGTTGTAACATAAAATGTTATGTTATTTATAGTGAGAAATAGAAATCTCCTATAAATTGGGGGCTCGTCCGAACAAGAAGATCAAAAGGATCTCATGAAGGAATATAATTCAATAGAAGAATTTATTACCAGTGTTGAAGATTTGTGAAAAGTAATTTTTTGTGGAATATTTGCTTGGTGAGTAAACAAAAATGAGCTACTTATCGAAGGCCAATAAGGCAGATCTGATAACGATAGTAGAAGAACTAGGAATAGATGTTCCATCAAATCCGAGAGTCATACAGTTGACTAAACTGATTCTTAAATCCCAGAATACGATGAAGAGTGTATCAAAGGGATATTAGAAAGATTGGAAAATGAAAGAGAGTACGAAAGAATAGAAAAGGAAAAAGAGTATGAAAGAATAGAAAAGGAAAGAGTAAGAGAGTATGAAAGATTGGAAAAGGAAAAAGAAAAAGAGTATGAAAGATTAGAAAAAGAAAAGGAAAGAGAGTATGAAAGATTAGAAAAAGAAAGAGAGTATGAAAGATTAGAAAAGATAAAGGAAAAAGAGAGAGAGTTTGAATTGAAGAAACTAGAAATTGAAGCCAAAATTAATAGTAACAATAACGTCTTTCAAAACGACGAAAGAAGAGACCTGATGAAACTGATGATACGGTATGATTCAAGTGTAGATATTAGCGTGTATTTATCAACGTTTGAGAAACAAATCAGTAGAGTGAATGTACCTAAAGAAAAATGGGTTTCTTATTTACTTGGGTTACTACCTCTAGAAATTGGAAATCTAATCACCCGAGAAACTGATGATTTAGCAGATGATTACGACCACATCAAGATGATGTTATTGAAAAGATTCAAACTAAGCCCAGAGCAGTTTCGACAAAAATTTTGCTCACTCCGGAAAGAAGAATCAGCTACGTGGAGAGATTATGCTTTGAATTTAAATGATTTGTTGAACGAGTGGATTCAAGGATTAGAGGTATTAAATTACGAGGACCTCAAAGAGCTCATGGTGGTCGATCAAGTGAAAAGAAGATTACCATCAGAGTTAAAAGAACACTTCATTGATGATCTTCCAAAACTCAAGAAAGTTGATGAGTTTGTAAACAAACTAGACGAATACGAAGCTGCCAGACGTCACCTGAAGAATGATACAAAAAAAGATAAATTTAACAACCCAGATAAGAAAAATTTTGTAAAGCAGTCAGACGATTCTAGAAAAAATATCAGTTTTAATAATGTCAAGTGTTTTACCTGTAATGAATTTGGGCATAAATCCCCAGACTGTGAACGAAACAAAAGCGTTATTAAATGCTTTAGATGTCACGGACACGGTCACACTGCCAATAATTGTACAATTGAAGAAGGTACAATGAAAAAGGTAAATACAATACGTGTTACCAAATCAAAGAACTTTAATAAATCAAAGAACGAGGAAAAGTGTATGATTAAGACCAACGGACATGCGAATAGGGATCGTATGGAAAAGGAGGTTTTGATAAACGATATAAAGTTCATATCTACTATAGATACAGGGAGTGAAGTAACTTTAATGCAAGAGTTGGCTGTTGCTCGCCTAGGAATACCAATTCATTCAATTTCAAAATCTGACGTTGCGTTGAGAGGATTTCATGGAAGATGTGAAAAAGTTCTAGGATGCCTTCAGTTATCAATTGATATTGACGGTGCCAGTTATTTATCAAATGTTTTAGTTGTTCCTGACTATTTATTGGAGTATAGTATTGTTGTAGGCGAAGATATTATTTCTCAAGCAGACTTGAAAATTGAGGAAGAAGTTTATTTTATAAAAAAGCCACAAATTTTTCGAATATTTCAAATAAAGGTAATAGAGAATTCGCAACCAAGCCTTGATCATATAAAAAATTGTAGTACGCGTGAAAAACTTGAAGAATGCATTGGAAATTATGAACCAAATAAACTGCCACCTAAGCTCGGCGACATGGAGCTGGAGGAAGTGGTCAGTGACGAGGAATCAGCTGCTTTGGAGTCCGAT